>CM077034.1:21503991-22103991 GCA_039090855.1 Macrothele yani
AGACATCAATAGTTCCTGTGTCTCCCATGGCTGTCAATAGCGGCCGCTACACGCCCTCGCATCGAACGAAAGAGGCTTTGGATGTGTGCTTGGGGTATGTCGGCCAAGGCTGCTTCCACACATTGCCACAGATCATCAGGCGTAGCCGCGGGTGGTGCTTGCCGGTTGCCGATCAGCGACAAGACGTGTTCGATGGGCGACATATCGGAAGAACAGGCGGGCCACGGCAGCAGTGACACCTGGTGGGCCGTGAAGAATTGCTGCACGATGCGTGCCACGTGCGGGCGCGCATTGTTCTGTTGAAACTTGGCCACTGGCCGGTCCTACAGGCTCCAAAACGTCGGAGATGTAGCGGTGGTCGTTGAGCGTACCGGCGATGCGCACCACAGGGTTGCGGGTGTCATATCCAATTGCGCCCCAAACCATAACGCCTGGAGACGGACCGGTATGGCAATGCATAATGTAGGCGTCATACAGTTTCTCGCCGCGGTGCCCCAGCCACGCGGATCCGACCATTGTGGTATTGCAGGCAGAAGCGGGATTCATCGGAGAAGACAATGTCGTACCATTCCGCAGTCCAGGTGCGGCGTTCAGCGGTTCACCGCGCGCCGCACTCGCCGGCGGTGTAACGTAATTGGCAATCGGAGCAATGGGCGCCGTGCGATAAGTCCCCGCTCCTGCAGACGACGTCGAGCGGCACGTGCTGACACAGGTTGTTGTCTAACACACCCGAATTCCTGCGCTAACGTTCGCGATGTGGCTGTGCGAGCCGTCAATGCCCGCCGCACAGCATGCCGGTCCTCTCGTTTGGTGGTACGCGGCTGCGGCAATAGCTTACGTCGGTCTGTCCGTCCCTCCTGCACCCACCGAATCCATACTTGCTTCACTGTGGCTGGATGTCGTCCCACACGGGCACCGGGATGTCTCGGTACGACAAACCGCTGTCGCGATAAGCCGCTGTTCGTCCTCTGTCGAACTCCGAAACGTGCTGGAATGACTGCCGTATTCTGTGACGAGGCATCAGGAAGCTTCCTACGCACAGGTCCGGCAGCACAACACACTTCCACTGCTTACACCCCGCCTTCTGTGCACCCTTCTTATAATGCTTCTCGGTGGCGTTCCTGACGCACATGATTTGCATATGCCCTGCAATGCTAATCGTTTGCATGTCCTCTCGCTGGCAACACGTGCTGCGAAATTCAGAACAATCGGATCCTTCTTGGTGTAGCATTTGGGTGGCCAGCAGTGTATAAATGAAAAAGTCACCATCTTACCGTAAGGATCAGCAGCATATTTCGTTAGGAGAGCATCATCACACGGAACACAATGAATAAAATCGAAACAATATATCTCATTAAAAGTCTAAAAGGCTTTTCATGATTTCTTTAAATTCAGGTGTCAGTTTCCCAATTGAGTGTCACAACTCGGAGAAAAAAATGATTGTTGCCAAAAGCATCTCGAATGTAACTTAACAGCTGCGAATCGGCTTTTCGGAAGTCTGGTTTTTTTTATATTTTTATTTTTTATTCATTCATTTCTCTTTCCGTTTTTCCTCTTTTTCTGACATTATGTAAATAATCATACATAACTTCAGTGCCCTCAAGGGTAAAAGTATGTCTCACAATAAGTACATTTTCTTTTCAGCATCAAAGGGAGAAGATGCTGATAGTGATTCAAGTACAAGTGCGGATGTAGATCTGCAGCACAAGAGCGCAAACAGATGCTGTCTCTTATTCAAGGTCAAGTTCGGACATTAGAAACAGATGACATGTTTCAAAGGCATCTATTTCAAGAATCCCAGGAAATGCTTCCCTCTGTTCAAGGCCATCAACTTCAAGAACAGCACCGCAATCTGAAGTATATTTAAGGCTATCTACTTTAAGAACAGGAGCATATTTTGAACTGTGTTCAAAAGCATCAACTTCGAGGACACCAGCAAAACTGTATGCTTCTTCAAAGGTAATGTGTCAAATGATTCCTGAAACGGTAACATAAGATAGTCACTACTCGATATACCTTCCTGTTCTAATTTATTTATTTCTCTTTTGTAAAAAAACTTATGATTACTTGATCAATCGTTCCATTGATTAAAATGTCTAAAGGTCAGGGCCCTAGGAAGAAGAGAAACACGGAAACACATTGATGTAACATCTGCTCTTCACATGGAAGTTGATGTTAAATGTACAACGTTGCACACAATAACTTTGCTATGTGGACGAATTTGAAACTCATGCAAGAAAAAATAAAGAAACGTACGGACGCGTTTGTCTAATCAATGTGATTCTTTCTTAGTATGCATACAGAGTCTGTGTTTTATTCATAGAGTAATGGAACTCTTTGCGTGGAAAAGACGCCCTTATGTAGGAATTATCGACTTTAAGTTTTTGAATTACTCTCCGGTCTACAGAATCCAGACGAGAAGAAATGAAAAACAAAGAAAGAAATACAGAAAAATAACATACCAAATAAAATGACACCCTGGAAAGAAATATCCATTTAAGAATGAAATATTTTCAAGAGTATTGAAATATTTTTCACAGTGGATCTCTTTCCTCTCTTTCCTTTTTCTCTTTCAGTCTGCCTTTTTCTCTGCCTGTCTCTCTCTGACTCTGTCTGTCTCTCTCTCTCTCTCTCTCTCTCTCTCTCTGTTTAAATGAATTGATTTCGTGATGACCTGCACAGAAGGTGCATTTGCATTTCTCCTTTGGTAATAAAGAACTGGAACAGTTCCTTGAAAACTTATGAGATATCTGAAACAGAATTATTCCAAGTTTTAAATTGTTCATTGTAATTGCATCTGTAAATTAAGGAGGGATTTTTTAAATGTCGGGTTTATAAGTGCAGGGTGTTTCTTCTACAAAAATTCTTTCTCCTATATGCAGCGAATAAATGTGTCGTTAATTGGTCCACGTCACAGATTAAACAAAATGCAACTTTCAACTGCGTTTCTTAATGCAACGTACATGTTGAAAATGGGATGTGTGAATAGCTTTCCCGTTCAAAGCAGTGATCATAGCTTGATGTGTGTCCAGAAGGTTCAAATGATTTCTGCTTTAAACTGATGACCCAAGAAGTGTATCGTGATATTAGCATGTCCCCGACCGTAAATTATGGTCACTGATTCCAGGGGAGGGAGAGAAACAGGATCATGAAACAGAAATGTCATCCGGACCTAGCGTCAATTTGAGTTCGGTACTGTAATTAGTGGTACTGCAGTGATTTTAAAACTTTGTTATTATTATTGCGAATTTAATTCATTAAATACAGTGTAATGCCCTTGAACTAAATTATTCGCAGAGCATGTCACGTAATCAACTAAATTTCACGAACTAAAATAACGCCCAGTGTAAAAAAAAAAATAAAGGAGAAAAACAGCAACTTGCGTAAACTTGAACTGGTTTTATTTTCTATGCATGAAGTAATAACGAACAGAAAGTTGCAGTCACAAATACACTTTATCTTTGACAATCATCAGTTGACAAATCATCCGATTATCCTAACAGCAAGATCATATTCGTAATAAACATAACAATCTCCTCAGTATCGCTCCTACAAGTTTTTCATCCCTCAGACCCCAACACACTCATCTTAATTCTTTACTTTCATTTGATTCAGTGTTTGCGTTGCCAAACGAACAAGTTGTTCAAAGAAGAAATGCGCCGTTCAGTAAGCAACTCTTTAACAGAGGAAGCAACGATATTTATATAAGAGACAGAAACTCAAAAGGGAAGGTTAATTAGGGAGGTGCATACATCCCCGCTAGAACCCTTCTCTCAGAAGGACTGTATGAGTGAGTGACTCGGGCAGTTCCCTGTTCTCAATTATTAACAAAAATGATGTCTTTGCATGAATGCAAACTAAAGTGGAGAATGATTTCATGTAACACAAAATGAAAGCTTTGGCTGTCCATTTTCTCTCCCATTTTTCCATTTTTTTTTTTTCATTTTCGTACAAGTGAATTGCTCTAAATGAATGAATTTTTCTATATTGTTGTTCAACTGTTTAAGTTTAGCATTTTTAAGAGTGGCATTTTCTTTGAAGTTGCTGATTATTATCATTCCAATTTAACTTTGTATTTGTGCAGTATATTAATAAAAAACTTCAATATGAAGTAATAAGGTCAATGAAAAGTAACAATATAAGTTGTTCTACCTAAGTCTTTAAGCTTTGCCCTTAAAACAAAAACCGGGAATTTGCAGTGGTGTCTAAAACCTAAGGACCAACGCTCTTTTGAAGGTTATAACCATAGAATTACACGTAACCACTTCTGGCCTGGCAATTTGCATAACGGGACGTTCAGTTGAAAGCCTGTGCACATGCAAAATATCGAATCGTGCGAACAGGAGTCACGAGATGTCATTTAAATGGGTAAAAGAGAAAAGGGCGCAGTGGCCGACATGTCTGAAGGAAAATCTCGACGTGGAGGCATAAAGATACGAATGTATAATTCACGTTATGTCTCAAAGACATCATCTAGAAGATTTCATGTGGAAAGGAATTACAGAGGACCTGGAAGAAGTTCGACGAGTGAGTGATGTTACTGCAAAGTTTGGAATCGTACATAGTGTGACATCCAGGATCTGGACAGCTTTTCAAACCAATGGAATGTGTTCCAGAATCATGCTAGGAGGTTGCCCTCGCTCTACTACGACGCATGAAGACATATTTTTAATTGTAAAAACAAAACGCAACCGCCGCAGCACAGGTGACTGCGTCATATTGTGAGTAGACTCCATTCCAGTAGAGGAATGCGGATATCCCGACAAATTCTAACAAAACTTTTAAGACATATAGCGCTATACGCCCGAAGGTGTGTAGTTTGCGTCTCTCAATTCAGAGCTCAAAATAGCGCACGTTTTCAGTGGGGTCATATCGACAGAAATTGGACACGTCATCATTGGGCTAAATGTACTCTTCACAGAAGAGAGCCTGTTCTTGGATTCTAGACATCAGTTGCTCTGACGTGAAAGGGATACTGCGTACCAACACGAGAATGTGCAGGAAAGAGACAGATACTGCGGTGTCGTGGCCATGGTGTGGGGCGGCGTCACGATTATTGGACACACCGAGCTACAGGTGCTGGAAAATGGGAATATGGCGGGCCAACGATATTGCAACGAAGTTTTTCTACGTGGTGTTCCATTATTCGGTAGATACCACTTAGGCGAAGACTTTCTGTTCATGGATGAGGAACGCGACACCTCATTGTACGAGAGCAGTGCAGACAATTCTGGTGAACGAGGATATTTATCGCATCGACCTGCCCGTACGCTGTACAGATATCTACCCCATTGTCGAACACATCTGCGACGCAATGGGGAGACGCATTGGTGCTGGAAACTCCCCCATCCAGGAAACAAGCTGGGTCTCACCCGTGTTCTGAGGAAGGAGTGGACCAAATTGCCTGATGAACTCCTGGATCACGGAGTCGCCTGAAAAACTGAAAAGTAGCTTATTACGATACGTCTGTGATGGGGATCGGTAAAATTTTCTCAACTAATTTAATGAAATGTTTAATATTAATAAATAATATGTTTTATGAAATATATAGTTTGTATCTATGTGCGTATATCTAAAAAGGCAGATCCGTCTATCCACTTTTTACCTGAAGGAAGTACTGGCTAAAATATTCCCGAAAGCAATTTATAACAGTGGTACTAAGTTATTCAAACAAAGGTAAAGCTGTCGGCCAGAAGAATATATTGGCACAGATGTTTGAAAACAAACAGCGCTTTTTGGAATGAATTTATGAAGCTTCTTACATTGGTTGTCTTCAAAATTTCATGCCTAAAACCAATGACCTCAATCTCTGAGTCTGGAGACTGCTTTAAAAAAAAGAACATTAGTTTTTATTAATATTAGTTACTTCTGACTGACGAAATTTTGTTTTTCCTAAATTATGTTAATTTCTGACACAATCAGTTTTCTAAAATGGTATCCTAGGGCAAAAAACATACGGTGAATAAAATGAAGCACAATAGCTGTTTAGCATTTGCCTTACAATCTTTAGGGAGAAAGATTAGAAACCAAAAACAGTGATTCATGTCTAGAAAAATAAACATTAAATTTATTAGAAGTCAATAACAGTCTTAGAAATGAAGCAGTTGTAAGCACTCGAAATAACTTTTCGACACTTCTAAACCACAGTTCGCAAAGTGAGACAAAGGGAAAAGCTATCCTAAGAAATTACACCAAGATACCTACACATTGGGAAGCTTATATTTGTATACCCTTGAGTAAAATATTAGGTATTCTTAATGACAAAAATTTAAATTCTTATTTTATATCTTTACTAGTATAACATGCATTCATATTAAATTTAGAATGAGTATTTATTTCATAAACTGTTCATTTCTGATAATTTTTAAAGCATTCATTTATGTTTTGATTTTTTTTTTTTTTTTTTTTGCAGGACGAAGCTTTGGATCGTAAGAAGGCGATCGCGAAAAGAATTCGTCATTTGATTAGGACCCGATATTTGGGTTTATCAAAATCATACTTGGCAAGATTGTATAAAATTAGAGAAACGCAAAGACAGAAGCAGATGGAAGTGGAAATATTCAAACCAAAATCCAAACATCCGGAGTCCAGAAAAGCAGAGGAACTGCCACAGAAGCAGGGAAAGGAAGAAAATGTCACTTCACTGATTGACGAAGCAAACCAAGAAACAGAACTGGATGCTTTAGTTATCCAGTCAGATGATCAAGAATTAAGAAACTGGGCGATAAGCAGCCTGCAGAAGAAGAACTGTGGAAGACAAATGAAATTCCCATTGTCTCCGAAGAAACAATGCTGCCAATAGAAAACCAATTTTGCAGCGAAGATAAATTACAGACAAGAGCTAATCAGTCTTCGACAGAAGACATGATAAATATCAAGGAAGAACTCAGTTTGAATGAAAAAGTGACCGAAGGAAGTCCATCTCCTTCTGAAAGAGATGAAACTCTCTTGATAATGAAGAACCAGACAGAAAAGGAAGAGACAGTCAAAACCAGTGAGATCCACTCTGGAATCAAAGAGAAAGAGATGGTCGAAGAACAACTGTTTGACAGGGAAGAGATTTTAAGAAATGACATCACTCATACTGCCACTGTAAACAAATCAACAGGCAGGAAAGATCAGTCTGCCAAGAAAAACGTAGTAACCAGAAAAGTTAATCCTAAGAAGAGAAAAGGATTAAAGAAATCGCAGATCCTGAATTTGGGCACCAAAAGTGGAGGTAAGATGTTTCTATATAGAAGACACATTTTTTAAATGTTCTGTATAATATTGTTCTATTACTTCTGTATTAAAATGTGTTCCATTTTTTGATTTAGGATTTTACCAAGCCACGTAATAGATCCAGATTGTATTATCAGCACCTCAGGCATAGAGATCTTATTCTATGATGTGTTATTAGACTCATTTGTCAACTTGTATGGAATTTTGTTTAAGATGATGAAAAAAAGTCAAAAGAAGCCAACGAGTTCGTCTCTCTGTAAAGTTGTTTCGGGCCGGCAATGAGTTTTTTGTGGTTCGAAATTTTTTAGGAGTGTTATCACGAACTAAATTCTGTACATTTCTGGTATTTTTCAGTAAACTTATTTATTTGAAAAAAAAAATCTCTATGAGAATTTTCAAAATCGCGCAAAAAATCTACACAACGTATCCGTTTGATCCTGTAGATTTGGTGCCCTTGTGATCTTATTCCATTCCTAATAGGAAGGATATCAGTAACGTAATTTAACATCTTATGAACAACTTTGCTTCATTCTCAATATGTTTATTAAAAGTATAATAAAAACAATTTACACGGCTTAGTGTGCGCTTAATTATGATTTTGTTTCCAACAGATTAAAGTTCTGTAAATACATGAACATTTTCAGCAGCATTTGGAACTTAGGGAAAATTCTACATTAAATGGATCAGATTCTAACGTTTTGTCATTCAAGGCTGAAATAGACTGGCCTTTTCGTCCGAATCTCGAAATGTTCTCATGCTTTTTTTGTTTTGTTTTTAAACTATTTATACATTGTGCCATGTTTCCTCTTGTTTTCCTCGCATTTTTGGGTTGTCATAATGTCATCCATTTCAAAATCGTTCTCTTTGTACCTAGGAAACAGGGTGATCGTTATTCCAGGCGTTCAGTTTCCAAAAGTGAATTTACAAGGAGCCTAGAAGATCTTGATGATGGACGACTTCTTATGTAAATACTTTTCTCTTATACCTCAAATTAGTTTCGTACATCAAGTGATACAATTTAAAATATTTATTTGCTTTCACATTTCTGGATATTTTTTATTATATCATTTCATTCTTTAAAAGTTATTTACTTATAAAATATGAAAACCCCATTTAAAGGAAATAAGTTTCGGTGGGACGATGTATGGAACAGTAATAAATGGAATACCTTGAATTTACTTTTGATATCAGTTTTAGGACTGAAGTAAATGTTGGAAATGCTTCTCGTTCATCCTTAGAATGCCCCTTGATATGCATATGTAAATATCTGGTATTTTAAAAACTTTTTTTATTGTTCTTGCGTCCCATGATTTGAGAACTTGATGTCTTTTCTTTTTCAGAAGCACAGCTTGCTCAGATTCGTGATATTAATATTATATATAAATTTAGTACAATGTATCCACTTTTATGTGTGTGTGTGTGTGTGCTTTGCAGCTCAAGAGGTCAGAACGGAACAACAAAAACTATGGTTATGCTTATCATAATTTGTTTTGCAGGCTGGAGGAAAACAACTTTCCCTATAGAAGTGTTTAATGTTGTTCTTGTCGAACAAAAATAACCATAAGCTGAATAATAAGAAATGCCTGTTAAGAATTGTGTTGTTTAAAACTTTTGATTAGTGAGCTAAAAAGAAATTCTTGTGCACACGAAGATGTTACGCATATTTTCTGGCATACCCTTTTCGTAACTTCCCTGCGAGGTGGATGGTTCGACAAACTTTTTCACAAAGTGAATGAACGAGAAATTTCCTCTATTAAGTGTAATATAGGAAACTGAAGTATTGAAAACGAAAATGTTTTTTGTGTCTTTCCAAGTTTTCCATGCGTTGTTGAGAAATATGTCGGGTTAATAAACCGTTGATTTCATGTCATCAAATACTAACAGGTATTCGACGATTACTTCATTTAAAATTACCTCCTTCTAACCAATACTACGCTCATTGGGTTCAAAAGTCAGTTTAATGCATGATGTTTTCATTTAATGTATGTTAGAAGGAATTTTTTGAAATTCCTACTCATCAAGACAATCGCAAAATTTCTGTTACAACTCTGAAATTCATCAGACGAGTTTCCGAATTTCCACATTAGTCTTCCAAGTTTGTTGTTTCACTTAAAATCACAAAAACGTCTTTCCTATGAAGCACAGATATTAATCAGACCGAAATGCGCATACAGTAAATTTTTCTGTTATTATTGTATATCTGTATATCCCTGTGTTATACCTGATTGACATTAGCCAAAAAATCATAGCTAACAATTGTTTTCCAAAGGGTGCTATCAGTACTGTTATTTTTCATGTAACTAATGAACAGTTTCTCTTTTCATGGGTATGTAGTCAAATATAATGGTGCAAAGGTTTCATTTGAGGAAACAAGCCAACTCACCTTAGTCTGAAAGATCTCGTTAAGGCGATGTTGCCAAAGCAGTCACCACTCGTTTTAAGCATTTTGCAGCTTAAATGGTGGTCGATAAGAAATTAGCAGTCTACCAACTATTTTCTCCCAAAACATCCGACAACAGAGAAGTTTAGTCGAATATGATTTTGGACCCGAGAGTCATCCGGAACAAATATGCTGTGGAAATGATCAAAGGGAATTGTTAAACATTGTTTTTCAGCAATGTAAGTCATGTGCCTTGCAGGTGCAGTAGCGTAACATCACGTGACAGACCGTTCACGTTTTGCCGCACATCGTGGGCATTCTGAAAACGCTTAACCAAAGCAAGCTGATGTGGAAAAACGAATGCTCTTGGAAAACTGGACAGTTCTAACTTCACTCAGAATGTGTATTTTAGTTCAGTTTTCAAAACAGATTATTTTCTGACAGATTTGTTTTAATTGGCGAAGTATATCATTGGAGAAATCACTCACTGCTATCGGTATTAGCATTGTTATGTCTGACACGGATGGAGATGTTTGTACACAGTAGTGGGAATATGATCATTTTCCTACCGTGCTTTTTTGGTTCTGAAGGCAAATTACACTCCAAGTTTTATTCAGAGAAAGACGATCAACAGCTGCCATAATCACTCTTTTTTTATCTTTCTTTTTTTATCTGTTTGGTGGTTTGCTTTTGCACCACAGGTCAAGTTACAAATGCATTCAATCTCCAAAACCTTACTTTCGTTTGGAGTTAATTAATATAACGTATGCTCTTCGATGTGTAGTAATAATTTTCAAATCATAACTACATTTTCTCTTTTCCTAATCCTCTGTTCTTGAAGTCACAAAATCAGTCCTTTAGGAAAGTATTAACAGGAACTTGCTTCTGCTCTTGATTCATTGTGTCTTATATTTCAATGCATTTCATTGCGTTTAAACTCAGCAACACTTTTTCAACAAACCTCTCTTCGTCCAAAGTTCTCCTTTTAGCCAAGATGTCGATAATACTTCAAAAGACACCTATAGGGTTATTAAACATATTAATTAGTTGAATATAAGCAGCAGTGGGGAACATTATGGAGACAGACAACAAATACAATATCTGACTGGTTATTATTCTCACGTCTTCAGTCCTAGATGAAATACTTGTAAAAGGGAATATGTTGAATATGTTTAGATTTGTGCATGCAGAAGCCGTCACATAGAAAGTTTCAAAACAGCCATTATTATGAAGTCTATCTCTCAGACTTCTGGTGACGTAAGCGTCGACGTTTATAAATTAATTCCATTGATTTTATTTGATCGAAATTTTCTGCACTGCCTAACTAACTAAATATTATATTAATAAGCATATTGGTTCTGTAGCTGTCATCACATTCTTAAAGAAGTCTGTACTTTCTTGAATTGATTAAAAGTACAAGTAGATCAATTTGTTTTAAATCAATTTTGTCGCTTTTCTATGGATTCTATATTTAATAGGATTTCGCTTTTCTTCTTCCAGTTTGTGAGGAGTGTCAAGCAGATTATGAAGGGCCCTGTCCTGTTCATGGACCAATGAAAAGAATCAGAAATAAAAAGGTACGTTTTGTGCATCTGATAATTTATAGTGCCACAACTGGTGCGTGACAACTATATAAGTTGATATATAAATTTGATATATTTATCATTTATACATATATATGTATTGCATTATATACATTGATATGTATTATATAAAATTTGATTATTTATGACAGTACATTGAATATTTTAAAGCATTATACAACAGAAAGTAAATTTCCGATCAAAGATGTAGAACTCTTCTGCTTGTTAGAATCGGAAAAGCATTTTTGCACGAAACTACATGGCCTTTTTATTTGTGATATTATTTCCCAGTTCAGTTAAACATACCATCATTATGTGTGATTTTCAGTACGCACAGAATACGCTTTTACTTTCGTGTTTAATTATGGGATGTATTGAGGTTATGCATACGCACACACATTTTGATGAAGCAGAGAAAGCAAATGTGCCCTGGATTTCGTTTTTACTCGGTTTTTCCGAGTAGCCTGTATGATCAACAATAGCGACAGAGAAACTGTGATCAAGTTAGAAGACAAAAAATTGTAAAATCGGAAATTAATCTAATTCATACTTAAATTATTATTGGACAGTAGATTAAACGTAAAAGAATGAAGAGACCATCATTTTCTTTAAAGTTACCGCACGAGCTCTCAGGAGGAAGCAAGAAACATCTCTGATTCTAGAGATCCAAATCATTTACAAAACATTGGTGCGATAAAAGGTTTGGAAATATCATTGAAAAATTACAAAAGTATACATGTCTGATGGTGCACAACTGCCTTTTCGGGTGAAAGGCATGGTTTCTTGTTTTTCTCATATCACCTCAATATAGGCTGAGATTTTCTCTGTGGCATGTCCTGCGAAAGTTGATAATATCCCCAAACAAATTCAGCATGTCTTCACTGTTTCAGCTGAATGTCACGATCCATCATTGAATTGTGCCCTTCGTTATTCAAACTCTGTTAGGAATTTGGCCTTATCTCCTGTAGATGGACACAGACTGTCACTGGAGTCATTCACTTTTCAGTTTTGGTTTTTTTCAACTCGCCAAGAGTTTAGACAATCCGTCGTGCTGACACTTTTTTCATAAAAAAACTTCTGCTACTTTGCTGTGCTCAAGTTCGGAAGAGGTGGCGCACAGCACTGAAGATGCGCCGATCACCCATTATCAGATGTACAATGTCCGTATGTTCAGACGATATCCTCCTGACATTGATTGCACAGTGCGGATCATCTTACATATTCTCTCTCCTTTCTTTGAAATCCACTGCCCACTCGGATAATATGGAAGGCGAAGACATTCTCCCCCTTCTGCCCCCACCTTCAATCTTCACAATGTCGCACATTTGTTCATAACACAGGATCTTCGGCGCATCAGCTACCTATTTCCTCTGATACTGAACGTCTCTCATCAGTGGATGATTTTCTCTACATCTTCGTAAAAAAGCTTCAAGGAATACGGACAAAGGAGAGGTTCTTGTAATCACTTATACAGTACATAGTTGAGGACTATAGTATGTATGCCGTTCCGCTATTCCTGTGGACAGGGAGCTGTAGGTTTCTGACTAGTCTGTATTAGCTGGGCCCGAGTTCGATTCCTGACTGAGGAATGGGTGGCGTATTTGAGTAACTGCTCTGGATCTCTCTCTTCCCTCGAACCCGTTGCCCTAAATCAGTGATGGAAAACTGCTTATAGTCCTAAGAGTTGTTCATGCTGATCGTCAAATCCCGAAACAACAACAAAAACTGGATATCAATTTTTACATGAGGTACAAGAAATTGCAAGAGCAAACCCTGCACCTTCATGCTCAGGCCATATATGTATTTCTGCTCGAACGGCCTTGGTACTCCCAGAATGTATTTTACTTTTCTTTAAGGAACACAGTGGTCTTGAAGTAGTGGATTTATATTCCTTTAAAAGACATTTAGGAACGTAACTATTGTCTTCTTATTTTCGAACTCCTGTGGACCTTTTAACTTTCGTTGCAGTCATGTAATGCACATTTCTGGTGTATTTAATCAAAATTGTTTATTTGAACAATTAATGTGGATCTCAGTTAATGATGTGGATAGCTTATTAACTTCAAAAAGATTTTAAATGATGTTTTCTCTCTGCTACGTAGGTCCCTACTCATATCTCAGAGAGCAACAGGGCAGATTTAACGATCCCCAATGGCTTTTCGATCTGTCCCTTCAGGCATCAAACGAGCTGGAAAGGGAGTGTGGACAGAAATTCCTCTTTGAAAAAGGAGTGATGTTCGGACCCTATGGAGGTGTGACCACCAAAAATAAAGAAAAGGGTGAAAAGAGTGGATACTCCTGGGTGGTAAGAAACATCTGCTTTATCTTCCTCTTAATATTTAGTTGAATGTTAACATTTAGTTTCTTCTCAGTTTAGATTTTTACTCCGTGAAATAGTGAGGAATCGAAGACATTTTTTCAACATACATGTTTTAATTTCTCAGAATAAATGTGTATTTATTGATGGTATGGACGTTGATATGGAATTTTAAAAATGTTAAATGGAGATAACGAGACTAAAATGCTTCTGTTAGTGGGTAACTGTACACTGTTCAGTATAAGTGAAAAATGTCAGATGAACATCAAGGAGTAAATTGTGTATGGTGTCCAATTAGAGCATTTCAAATTCTATACTATGTCTCTTTACATGTCATAAGCTCACTTCGTATAACCCGAACTCGGAGAAACTTCTTTCTTGCATCTTGTTCTCATGAAGCTGCTTAGCTTTTCCCAATGACAAGCACACAATGCATGAAAATAGTTTAGGTAAGTCTTCCTTTCCAAGAACAGCAAAACGCGAAGTTTGATATCAGCGCCGCGATTTTCTAATAATACCTTTCTGTCTGAATATATGGGCAGAAATTCCAGAACATAAATATGTCACAGTATTAGAAACGATTAATTGATTAAAAACTTAAAATTTTCAGCGCAGTGAAGCGGGTAAGATCCATCGCCATACTTTAAATTTTGCTCATGTCAAATAAGGTCTGGCATCTGGCCTAAAAGCTTTCAAATTTATATGCTGAAAGTCATAGAACAAATTTTGATTTATGCACTAAATTTATGATTCAAATATTGGCAACAAATGTGACGCATCATATGTAGCGATGATTCAAATCCTTTTCAAATATTAATGGAATGTACTAAAAGAGTATTCTGCAGTCTTCACAATACACCCTTACATGAAACGTGTTACTATTGCCGACTTCTCCCTCCCCCTTCATGCGCGTAAGGCGCATGTTCCACCTTTCATGATTAGGTGATATACGCAGCAAGACAAAATAGAATCCATCTTTTTGATATATATACTGTATATGTTCCTTGAAAAGTGCTATCTGAATTCCACAATTCCTCTTCTGATTTAAATCGTGCTCGAGCTGGTTCGAATGCCCTATATTCCCTCCTCAAACAGGATGAAAATCTTTGGTGACATGGCTGGTCAGGTACGTTTTTTACATCACGTTTCGCGAGCGCTATGGTAATGTTGTTAGAACATGGAATAAGGGTTATGGTCTCTTGTGATCTACGCCATTCACGCACCTTCGAGTTGTAGTGGCATCCTCAAATTCATTGCACTAAACTGCCCTTTGTCATCTGTTCACATTCCAGTGGTGATGTTGTCGCTCACTGCTGCTTCGCAGCACAGTTATGTGCTGTTAACAGAGGTACTTGACGCAGGCGTCATTTGCCACAGCCCAGTCGTGTCATAGTACCTCGGAAGTTCTTTGCACAAATCTTTGTAGATGCTCCTACTTTGAAAGCCTACTCATTATCTTCTCCTGCATGCATAGCCATTTATTCGAATGTTACAAGTTTCTCGGAAAGATGCGGTCATCACCTCGAACATAAAGTGCCGGTTTGCGGCCACATGTTTACCGTCGACTGCCGCTTTTCATGTCCTGATACACACGTGCCAGTGTTGTACGCAGAAACGCCAGACCTTCAGTAACGCAGATGCAACACCAGCAACTTTCTTCATACCTACTATCTGCCCACGTCGAACTCGCTCAGGTAGCCGTGTTTATTGATCAACACAATTGGAAGTATGATAAACAGAAGCTGGCCGGCAAATAACATATTTATAGCCTGCAGGGCCTACTGGGTGCTTTATTTGAGTTCATCACTTTGCCAGCTATGAGAGGGAGAGACACTAATTACTTTCTATTTAATTTCCGTTTTCCAATGACAGTTGAAATTTCTCACAACGTTTGAAATTTCTTGTCCATCATTTTGAATTATGTACATTGCTTTGTAAAGAATGCAAATTTTTAAATATATTAAATGAGCGCTTTCACGTATTTTATAATATGCGGCGAAAACCCTCAGTCATGGCTTCCCATTTAACATTTCACCTGTCTTCTCATCCTATAATCTGGATGAAGTCACGTGTTGTTGTAGTTCTTCACATGTACGGTAGTAAATACAACTCGGTTTCCTTGTTTGCCCTAACGCAGTTTTGTTTTCTGAAGAGAACGCGTTGTGTTTTAGATGCAGATAATAGAGAAAGGCGATCAACTGTAACGCCTTTTCTACATTTCAAATATTTCCAACTATTTAGTCTTGGTATACAGTCTCACTCTTTTTGTTTTAGAAATGAAGGTCTGTTTGGTATCTGACTCATTTTTTTACACGAAAGAGTGTTCGGCACTTTATTGTTTGTTTTGTATATGAACTCATAGTAATTCTGAAATTTAAAACTATTTCATGTATAAAAATGGCATTAACAGATCGCATTAGTCAGTTGTGGTAAAAGAATGCTTGAAATATCCTTCCAGAACAGGAACTTTATGTGGTGTCTTTTTGTGTTCAAACACCTTCAAATGTTTCTTTTTTTTTTTTTTTTTTTTTTTTTTTTGCATTTCGCAGAAAACTTTTCTAACGTGCCTCCTGAAGATTAAGACTTGTGTGTAATATTATTAACACTTGCTTCAGTTGATGTGATGGAAAATTGTTGCATGATTTCATGTACTCATAGCTTTGTATATTAAGGTATGCTTTACTGGCATTTCATTGAATTCGATCTTTACAGCTGGTGAAATATGGAAAGCACACCAAATACATAGACGGAGAAGATTTAGATAAATCTAACTGGCTGAGATATGTTAACTGTGCCAACAGTGAGGAGGAACAGAATCTCGTTGCGTTCCAGTACAAACAAAAGATATATTACCGAACGTACAAGCCGGTGGATTTTGGAATGGAACTGTTCGTCTGGTATGGTGAGGAGTATGCCAGAGAATTAAGAATACCAACAAAAGAAAAAGATCCGCCAAAGGCAAATCATCAGAATAACCCAGGTGAGATTACGTTCGGCAAATAATGAATAATATGCCTGCCTTAACTTAAAGGTCATGCAATTATTTCTTCCATTTGTCCATGTGATTATGTAAAATTGAAGTACAAAAATTGTTTTTTAAGATAACGATTTTGTTTTCCCAAATAAAATGTTATCTTCAAATTACTTCCTATTAAATTTTAATTGAAAGAAGAGAGACAGAATACGGAAAATTTTTAATGGTATTTGTGTAGGCAAATTGTTATTTCCACTAAAAGTTATATCTATATTTGTAGGTTACATTTACGAGAAATCATGAGTTCTACATATGTCTTCTTATTCAGCAACTTCTTTCATTTCTAATGGGTATCACTAAAAGCAGGGGTGAGATTAAAAATAATCTGCCCATACCCTACAAGAGAGAGAGAGAGAGAGAGAGTAGTTAGATCACATAGTTACATTAATGTACAGTTGTATTTCATTTTGCTTCTATCATTCTGTTTGTTCATATGCTAGCGTACAACACACTGTTATTCATCTAAACAGGATTTTCATAAATTTCATTGAGTTGTTTTGTACTTGAATGATGTTGAAGTAACCAGTAAAATCCGAGAGAACATATTTGAAAAGTTCTCTCTGATAAGGAATGGCGGAGGTGGTGGTGGTGGTGGAATGGGGGCGGGCGATTGCACATCTTAATATTTAAATTTCTTTTGACATAAAAATACTGTAACTAATAATGTCTTAATAATATGCGATAAATATGAAGAAGAATCATTTTAGGACATCATAGATACCACTAAGCTGTTCTCTGAGATCAGCTTCACAAAGAAATTCAAACTACCAGATAACTTTTAACTGATTATATTATTTACTTACTGTTGCCGTATCAAACTTCTCCATTTACAGCGATCTTGACACACCACACGGGCTTCACTGACATCCATCACACGACGTACACAAGACCTTCTATACTTCATACACATAATCTTTTTTTCATGCAGACACCCCTGATTCTGATCCTCCCATGATTTCCTAGGCCTTCCTCTGCCTTTCCTTGCTGCCACTTTAGATAAAAAAAGTTTCTTAGTAAGCATCTCATTTCTCATTCTTTCAACATGTTCAAACCACCGAAGCATTTTTGAAATTTAATTTGGGGTCCTGTAACCTTTCAAAACCTAAGTACACGAAGACCATTCGAATAATTAAATTTCGGAACACACCTAAAGTAATTTCATGTGAAATTAGAGGTGCAGTCTACAGAGCGAAGACATAGAAGCAGTGCAAGATATAGAAGTACTGCAAGACGTAGAAGCAGTGTTAAACGGCAGACGGGGAGTAAAGGGCTTTCAGGGCATAATGAGGTAATCCTCGGAGGCGAAATGTAAAACATCTGTACTTTTGCTTGTAAACCAGGGTTTGTCCTTGAAGGAATGCAATGATTATAACCGTTTAACTTAAAAGGCTACCTTTAAGAGACGAATTTCTAAAGAATGTAAGAATTTCGTGTCTTATATCATCAATGCTCAAGAATGTCAGGGGAATTCTAAGAAATCTTAAAATAATAATAATCTTTTGAAAGTCAAATTTTGAAATGGTGTATCTTTGCCCTTACGACCATAATATTTTCTTCGCGGGTTGCACAAAATTCATTCTTTCTTGGTTACGAAACAGTTTACATGCTGTTAAGGAAATTAGATTTCTACAGGGTAACTATGAGCTTTGGTAACACATTTATAATATTTTTACACAGTATACAGCTAAGCTGTAGCTATGGAATTAGCATCAATGTCTGCGTTACGGCCTTAAGTTTCTTTGTGTGCTACTGTTTCAAGTACAGGCTACGAAGATGCAGCACATTAGTCGAGCAAGCAGATTGACTGTTGTAAGTGGGAGCGGAGAAGGTCATCTATTGAAGTTCAGTCCATATTTCGCACAAAATCCGGCAATAAAACACCTACAAGAAAACTGTGTACATGGGGTACAACTCATTTCTTGAGGAAGGTTGTTCATGTTCTTTACAATAGGATGTGGTGTATCATATCTGTCAGTGGAGGCTGATGAAAGAGTATCACAAAAGTTTATTCTTAACGCGTAGAGTTCCACATATCTTTAAAGTCCAAAGTTTAAAGGTTCTCACACAAAAGATAAAGTTTCTGAGGCCGAGATTTGCTTTTTAGGCCATACAGTGTTGAATTTGCTGGCATTAAGTGGAAACGATAGACTTAACCAATATCATCTCTGCTGAAACATGTTTCAGAGAATGGAAACAGACGACTATAGTTGGACAGAACGTGTACTGTAATGAGGTAGTCTTTCATGTGAGTGGAGAAGTGAACAAAGAATGTTCGCATTTGGAGAACAGAAAATCCCAGGAAAGTGTTGAGGCACAAGAGTGAAAGTCAAAATCTAATGTTTGCAGCAATAAGCAGGAAAAAGTGTACAAACCGGTCTTTGCGGAAGCAACCGTTACGAGAACTGTGTATCTGGATACGTTGAAAGACTTTGTCATTCCACAACTGGACTTTGGCATGGTGTCCGATATTCTGTTCCAACAAGAAAGCGCGTCACCACATTTCACGAAGAATGCTTACAAATTCCTCGACAACCCTACCCTGCAAAATGGATCTGCCACCTGAATTCTGATTCGAGGGTTTCTAAGGTCACGTGACTTAGCAACTCTGAGTTTTGCTTTACGACGTGGTGTTAAGAATAAGGTCTACGTTCCTTCGATGCACAACAGTTTTGCTGATTCAAAAACCGGAGTTTCGAAAACTGTTTCAAGTGTACGCGGCAATGTTCCATAGAATTTGGCAGGAATTGGATTATAAGTGAAATATGTAAAGTGCTACGAAATGAGCGCATTGTGAATACATGTGAAAAAGAGATTCATTTTATGTGTTTCAATTTCAAATACGGATTTTTACATGATCTACCGGTTTGTAATATTGTGACCGAAGTTTGCAATTACCTTGCACTTTCAGACCGATAAAAGCCCGTATTTTCCCCTTTCTTGCTTTTATGTGATGTGCTGACATAAGTTAGGTAAATGTACTAAAACCTGCTTGATCGAGCTTTGGAGCAGCACTAGTAGACAAAAAGCGTCTTATTTTATATACTAATGAAGAAATGCTTTTTTTAATTCGGTGATCACATAACATTGAAAGACGCTTTCGTCTTTCAGCTGGGAAGACAACCCAGTATTAGAGGTGATTTCCAATTCAACTGCTATTCGTATATTTTAAAAGTGACCAGCTGGCGCATAATCGGGCTGATCTGGTTGCTGTTTTACGTTCTTGAAATGGCGTTGGGCGACATGGACTATTTTCATGACAATAGTCGCTCTTCAATCTTATTAGTAATTCAACAATAAATTGACCATAGTTTGGTTGCTAATATCAACATGCTTCTAGAGACTTGTGTTTCTACCAATACTATTTCATTTAGGTTAGAATCAATGCGTATATTAATTTCTAATTACTAGAGTATATATTTATTTTGCCGATTATAAGCAGCTGATTTCAACTGTAGTAATTGTTTAAATATTCTGCAATGCGTGACAATATTTAATCTGTAAACCATTAGTAAGCTACGTGAAATCACATTCTGAAAGTCTGTTAGGAAAGAAATTAAGGTTAAGAAACTGTGTTTTTAATGTAAATTCCTTACCGCCCGTTTTCACGACGAATTGAGACTAAGTTGTATTTGTACATAACATTACTCACACCCTACTCACCAACGGAGAAATACACTCTGGTGAAAACAAAATGAAGTTTCATCATCCCGAAAGAATACGAGATATTTTGCATTAATTTCATGCTCAGTTCTTTATAGGGAGGCGAGATAAAAACTGTAAGAAGTAAAGTCAACATCTTAAATCTCCGATAAAGTAATATGTTACCGGCTCTTCATCGCCTAGGGCTGAGAGTGTTTTCCCTTCACTTTTAGAATTTACTTTCTTCTCCGAGCATCTCAGATTATGAAGAGATGTTCATCCCTAAATTTGGGCCACATTCTCAAGGGAAAGGAGTGATCCAGAATTGTTAGAATGAATACTGCAACACATGTTACCCAGCATTCTGAGGATCTGTAACCCTTCATCATACACACTTCTAGCGTCAGGCAAATAAAAGCACCTGCTGCTATTAGAAATCGTCGTCCGAATTATACAACATTTCTGATTCCAAAAGCTCTTTGACTAACATTTCCTGCTGGGACTGCTAACAAAGAATTTTGAATAAATACTGAAACCAACGTTCCAAGATAATTTTCCTATATTTTATGTATCACGGAATTTCCACAATCTTAATATAAAGAAAACCTGAAATAATCAGTTCAGATAATTGAAAAATATTTCGTATCTATAGTCTGATTCTAAGTATTCAGATTTCTAAAGAACAGCTGTGTAGTTGGTTCGACGACAGTTGTGCGCAGTACCTTCTTAGTACAGTTCATGATGACTGACACTAGGAAATGTGTATCACAGTACCCAAGGGAAAGCAAAGGTGAAGAGTCAGCGCTTCATTGGGTACTTAGATTCTTAGCATGAGTGGGTGGTTTTCTCATTTTGGGTTGGCCAACATACTGACTGTCGTGCTGATGACAGATTAGCTTTCTTAGTACTTTGCAGAGCTTCCTGCATGTCGTTCAAGTTCGGGGATCGCAGTGTTTTACTAAATTATTGAAAAATGTACGTGATAATCTTCCATTGAAGGACAGACGCAGGTTATCGCATAAACATGTGGCTCCTAATTTAAACATCAGATTGATCTCCATGTTTTTCTTCTTGTTTCATTTAACAGCTCTGTTGTGTAAAAACATTCATTAAAGCATACAGGCCAACTGCACTTTTACAAGTCACGTATCCATTCACGAAAAACGCAGGGCTGGAAGTCATCCACGTGTGACTCTGAAAGTGAGTTTTCTTTAGACCTGTCCTCGTTGCTCCTGAAATCTTTGTGTTGCAGAATAATATTAGTCCAGGTCAGATTCCAAGTCGCCGAAAGGAATTTAAAAATCCAATTAATCTCTTTGGACGGGATATGAGAAAAAAAAAGAAAAGAAAAAGAGTGATGAAGCGCACCGGTGTTCGAATAAGCAGAGGTATATTCGAGTTAGTTCCGGGTTCGAGTTCCATATGAGGCATAGGTGCTGTGCTTGTTGGAAGGCTCCGGCACTGTACTTCCCTTAAACCGGTGTCCCTAAATTTAGGCACGGACAATTACTTATTTCACAACGAGTTGCTCATAAACAAAAGAAATGAATGCTACGTACATAGGAAGTTTAATAAGAAACAGTAAAGTGAATGTTCTTGTAGCCTGTGTTATAATGATTTACGCTTCACTGTTTGGCATTTTTCTTGGAGTTGGAAGTTCGGGAAATAACGAGACTTCCAAGAAGGCCTCTGTCAGTAAGAAGTTATTTAATTCAAATATATACCCTGACGGAAAAAAAAATCCCAACACCAAGAAGGGGTTGTGTTAGATAAACGACAGTTGGTAGGCGGTGAGAGTACATCTGTAAGATGACGTCTATGCAACTTTCGCCCTCGGCGCATACGTGTGGCGCTAGTAGCGCTCCTCGGAACATGCAAAGCAGGTTTGCTGCAGATACGCGCCGTAACGTTCGTGAGCGTTAGTTATCGTTGTGATTCGACATAGGGTGTTGATGTTAGTCAAGAATGCCTTTAATAAGACGAAGACGCCATTACCAACAGCTCACGGAGTTTGAACGAGGTCGTGTAATAGGGCTACGAGAAGGTGGATATTATATCCGCAATATTGCAGAACGACTCGGCAGGAATGTAGCTACTGTGCATGATTGTTGGCAGCGGTGGTAAAGGAAGGTACTGCCTCAAGACGACCGGGTTCCGGCTGGCCACGTGGCACTACTGAGAGGGAAGACCGCCGTGTACGGCGTATGGCCGTGGCGCATCTTACCGCGTCTGCGGCAGCAATTCGAGCTGCAGTTGCCACCACAGTGACATAAAGAACTGTTACAAATCGGTTACTTAAAGGACAGCTCCGAGCCAGACGCCCAGTAGCGTGCATTCCACTTGCTCCAAACCACTGCCGTTTGCGACGTCAGTGGTGTCAAGCTAGAGCTCATTGGTGGACGGAGTGGAGATCTGTTGTGTTTTCTGATGAAAGCCGGTTCTGCCTGGGTGCCAGTGATGGCCGTGTGTTGGTTAGAAGGAGGCCAGGTGAGCGCCTGCAACCGACCTGTCTGCGGCCGAGACACACTGGACTTACACCTGGAGTTATGGTCTGGGGAGCAATTTCCTATGAGAGCAGGAGCACTCTCGTGGTTATCCCACGCACCCTGACGGCACAGTTGTACGTCGGTCTGGTAATTCAACCTGTTGTGCTGCCATTCATGAACAGCATTCCAGGGGTGTTTTCCAACAGGATAACGCTTGGCCGCATACCGCTGTTGTAACCCAACATACTCTACAGAGTGTCGACATGTTGCCGTGGCCTGCTAGATCACCAGATCCTTCACCAATTGAGCACGTATAGGACATCATTAGAAGGCAACTGCAGCGTCACCCCCAACCAGCATTAACCGTCCCTGTGTTGACCGACCAAGTGCAACAGGCATGGAACTCCATCCCACAAACTGACATCCAGCACCTGTACGACACAATGCATGAACGTTTGCGTGCTTGCATTCAACATTCTGGCGGTTACACCGGTTATTAATGTACCAGCATTTCACATTTAAAATGGCTCTTCTCGCGCTTACATTAAGCTCTGATCTTGAAACCTTAATAGATTAAATATGTTACCTATACAAATGTATTTCCGCCATTTCATTCCTCTACAACTATTTTTTCGTGGTGTTGGAATTTTTTTCCGTCAGTGTATAAGCTATCGCATCTCCACCGTACATTTTGCAGATATATTGAAAAGAATTCGTTGAACAAAGGAGTGAAAATGTTGTAGAAAATACAGCACCAAGTAAAGTAATTCTCCAGATTATCTACGCACACTTTCACGTTGTTTACTGTTAAAGAGTGTCAGTGTTTCACTGGTACTACCATGGACATCAAACGTATCAGCTGTCATCGCTTGCCTCACCTTCTGAAGTAAAAGGGACGATTATTGAATAACAATTTCGCTTCTCCAGCTGATGCGACTCCTCAGTAAAAGCTGTCTGATTCCATTCATCCTACCACATCGAAATACATCAAGTGATCTCTGAATTATGACCACCCCTATCAAAAGTGGATACTTGGCGTTGGCCACATGACTCCCAAGAGGACGTAATAAGTCGACCGACGTAGCATATAGAAGGTGGGATAGGAGCAAGAGGTAGTAAAGTTCGAGGTAGGATGGGTAAACCTAAGGATTTGTCAAACATTGAGAAAGGACAGATTGTGGGAGTGCAGAGAGGGGTACCTCACTTCCCAAACGGCCGAACTGGTGGGTCGTCCGTGAGCCGGCGTAGTTAAAGTGCATGAGGACTGGCGTTAAAATTGTCAAACAACAGCCCGGAGGAAAAACTGCACAGGCAGTGAAAGGTTTATGTGAGAGGTGAGCGCTGGATCCGATAACCCGTACAGGCCAACAGACGCCGCACTATTCCACAGTTACCAATACAACACCCAATACATCAAAAGTCAACCCGAAAGAGTGTCTGTCATGATCACGCTTTTAACATATGGGCTATTAAAGCAGACGACCCCGATGATATCCTCTCCTAACCAATCACCGACGTAGCATCAGCGCAAAGTCTCGCCTGGTGCAAAGATCATGCAAGTTCGACGTCAGATGACTTGAAAAAAAGTGTGCTGGTCTGACGATCGCGTTTTTTACTCAACTCCGTGGATGGTCGTGTATGTATTTGTTGCAAACAACATGAGGCACTCGTTCCATTCTACATGGTCTCCACAGCGCAATCAGTGGAGGCAGTTTTATGGTGTGGGGGCATGTTTACCTGTAGGAACTTGAACCTGTGGTGCATGTGAAATAACGCATGACTGGTGCCCACTATCGTGAATTGCTTGCTGACATTGTGCACCCAGCAATGTTGAACTTCTTCTCAAGTGACGAGGGTGTTTTCCAAGATGGCAATGCGCCGCACCTCAGGTCCAATGTTGTGCAAGAATGGTTTGAAGAACAGCGTTCAGACCTCCAGCATATTAATTAGCCTCAGAACTCCCCATCTATTAATGCCATAGATCACTTGTGGGACACTATGGGCCTGCATATCAGGCGTCTGGATACAACAATCACCTGCATACCGGAATTGAAGGCCGCATTACGCACAGATTGGTTGGCCATACCTCCCAACTGCTTCCGGAATCTTACTGAGTCGATGCACGTGGGATACTGAGGGCAAAAGGAGGACCCACGAAGTATTAGGTAGGTGGTCATAATTGAGTGAACACTCAGTGTATGTGGGTTTGTAACTTGACACGTCCTTCTCGGAAATGCAATGTTTATCCATTTGAATCCATGCCAAATGAAGCACTTCAATGAAGGAAAACAAAAATTGACCTTGGTACAGGTCAGTGCTCTGTTTGAATTCATCGTCATCTTTACAAAAACAAATGAAACTAACCTCATTGACAGTTATTCCAAAATGCAAATTCAAATTTCCCCGAGAGTGAAAACCTGTTCCAGGGGGGATATCACAAAAGAGATCATCTCGATTTTGTTTGAAAATTTCAGATGTAGGGATCATGACACAAAACATTTATATTTTCGATCTTTCTCGGTCTCACTGCTCATGCATTACTCCATGTTTTTCTATATATAGGGATGATGTGCAGTTGACATGGGCATTCCCCATCGCAGAGTGTAACAGACCTAAACCGAACGTAGAAGATAAATAGGCATACAGCTGGATTTCCCAGCAATGCCGAGACGATGCAGAAACCGAACTCGGAAGCTCGAAGCAAAGCCCGGGCTCGCCTACACAATATTGAATACGATTAAATATTATGAGAACGATAATTTGTCTTGGAAATATAGTTAGCGATAATTTATCTTGGAAATGTGATTTTTGTACGTGTTAACATAAGATACTTTTTTCACACTTTCTAGTTAATAAAGAGAATTCTTTGGCAACTGGGTGTAGCTGAGGCTGGGTACGGGGAAGGGTTATTTAATCCGGGTATGGACAGAAAGAATGCCGTCGGCAACACGATGGTGTGTTTCTCCGGAGAAGGAAAAAAATTCCTCAAGAACTATAAATACACTGGTGTGCAAACATTAAAGACGAAGAGCAAAATTAGCATAACAGCGGAACGAGACGGCAGAATGGAACAAAAGACCACTCAGGAGATAGACTAGAGTCCGGTAAGGTAGGACATGCGCATATATGCAGCATGACGTGGGGGGGGAGTAGGAAGGGTATAAAGCAAACGGGCGGTGTACGCTCTGCAATTCGGTGAAACATTTTGCACGGTGTATATCGGTTTGAACGACGTCGAGTTGCTGCCACCGTGTGATATGGCCAACCAGCAATCCAGTAGACGACATCTGGATGACTTTACCAGAGATTGCGTCATTGGGAAACTGGAAGAAGGTCGAAGTGGGACTAGTGTGGCCGAGGAGTTCGGGATCGCACACAGCATCATTTCACGAGCTTGAAGAGCATTTCAACGACAGGAACAGCTATTTGAGAGTTTAGCAGTGGTCGTCCACGAGCAACCACGGCGGCGGACGATTGGTATATTGTCCTACAGGCGAGAAGAGACAGCGGAGAAATCGCAAGGCACATGCAACCGACAACTGGACGTCCGTTATCGCGTTTTACCTGACCGGCAGGCTGCACAAAGCTGGTCTATTTGCACGACAACCAGTACGGTGCTGCGTGCCATTAACGCCTGCTCATTGGAGACGGCGGTTTCTGTGGTGCCAGGAACAACAGAAATGGACACATAAGCAATGAGGTCGAGTTCTCTTTTACGGGTGATAGCCGATTTAGTCTGACGAGCGATTCTGGACGGATACACATCTGGAGAGAGCAGAGAACACGCAATCACACCTCCAACATCATCAAAAGTGACTGGTTTGGAGGTGCCGGAGTTCTTGTTTGGGGCGGTATCATGCTTTGTAACCGTACTGACCTCCACATGTTCCAAGGAGGTTCAGTTACTGGTGTCCGCTATTGTGGCGAGGTTCCCCTGCCTCACGTGCGTCTGTTTAGAGGTGCTGTGGGTCCTGAGTTCCTCTTCATGGACGACAACGCTACAGCTCATCGTACAGTAGCTGTCGCAGAGCTGTTAGAGACTGAAGATATTCAACGCATGGTTTGGCCCACAAGGTCCCCAGACCTAAATCCAATCGAACACGTGTGGAACCTTTTCGGGAGACGCTTGGCAGCACGTCATCAGCCGCCAGCAACGATTCCGCAGCTGCGATTGGCGCTACAAGGGGAATGGGCCACGATGCCTCAATAGCTCCTTAACAACCTCGTCCTCAGCATGGACAGACGTTGTAAATCCTGGTACGCAGTCAGGGGTGATCATATCCCCTACTAAAGACTGGATTTTTCTTGGCAGCCACCTGTCACTGGACGTTTCTGTCTTCTGTCCAGTTGTGCTCGAAGCTACCTTTTCAATAAAGTACCTTTGTATCATTTGGATTCCTTGTTTGGACGGTTTTGCTCACTTGTCCCATATTCTTACATCTTGGGGATCTTATGGTATGATTTGAGTCGATGTGGAGCATTTCTGAACGACGTTACATTCGAAAAACCGTCTCGTCCTTAATGTTCGCAAGCCAGTGTAGTAGATACACTCATGGAGACTGAAATGTTCGCACCTAGAAGAAAGCATGCTACAATTGCGAAACTTTGCAAATAGCTAGAGTGCGTGCTGGCATGCAAATGATTCACGTTTGGTGCGAGTGCGCATGACCGCGCACCCTGTGGTGGAGCTGCAAGCACGAACTGGCAGCCTCATAAACAAGCGTGTTGTCGATGCCCCATGAAAGCGAAAAGCACCGGCCGACGCAAGCAAGAGTACAGAGTGCTAAAATGACTCGTAGACCCCAGACACGTCGATTTACGCAACTTGCAGTCTTTGAGAGAGGCCTGATGATGGGTCCGAAAACCTCACGGTGGGCAGCGCGCTGTATAGCTCACCACGTAGATTGTTCTGATGATACCGTCTGACCGTGTTGGGAGCAGTCAACACGGCGGAACGGATCCGAACAGACCAGGAGGACCACCAGTAGAAGGGATCCCACGGGATCCCGGTCCACTATACAGGCAGATGTAGTGGCTATTGTGTGCTCACGAACCATTTCTCGACGCTTCGAGAAAGAGAATCTACAATCCCAGCTCCCCTACGTGTGCTGCCATTAACACCGAACAACTCCGGCTCCGTGTGCAGTGGTTCCAAGCCAGAGTGACGTGGAACGCCACAGACTGGCGACGTGTGGTGTTTAGCAATGAGTGTCGCTTCGTTTTGGGGACAGGTGACCATCGTGTCCAGGTGTGGAGGTCCCCTGGGCAACGGCAAAATCCCAATCTCCCAATCAAGCGTCCCACCTCCTCCACTGCATGAAATATGGTACCGGTAGTCATTGCCTACCTTAGTCGATCAGCTCTAGTAGTGCTACGTGCATCATTGATGGGTGAGCGTTATGTGGATGAGATACTACGGCCCCATGTACTTCCATTCCTGGTCGGGATTCCAGGTGCGTTATTCCTTAAGGATAATACCCTACCGCACACGGTTTGGGTTGCCCAGGACTGCCTACGTCATATCCAGACACTTCCATGGCCTGCCCGCTCGCCAAACATGCCCCCTATCGAGCATGTGTAGGACCAGTTGAAAGGTCAGCTGCCACCATATCTGGGATTTGGAGTACACCGTCCAACACGTGTGGGCCAGTCTAGCGTAGGAAAACATCAGGCGTCTGCTCGCCTCCATGCCGGACCGTATTGCAGCATGTATCGCCACACGAGGCGGTGCGATGCACTATTGAAGATGGCCGGACTGCGTGCCACAGATCCCTCTGTAATTGTCCTGCAGCTCTGTTTTTGCCATCGTGTGTATCATTACGTCCATAAAATTTCAGTTCAATCCGATGCGTCCTTCTTGTGCGCAAATTTAATTATCCGTGTGTAGTAGATAGCAGGTTGACACATTGTCCCCCCTTCCTTCACGCAACAGTTCCCTGCTTATTGTGTTAAGAGAAGTACGTAGTTTTAAACGCCTTGCGATCTTTTCGGATGCCAGGGCGCCTAAAAGTATTTCACGTAGACACGAATGATAAGAAAAATGGTGCAACTATATATATTATAGAAAGAGATTTATTTCTCTTCTCCACTCTCCAGTTAAGGAGGACATCGATTAATTGCACGGGGAAGAGAGGGAAAGTATGGAAGAGATTTTTTTTATCATTAATGCCTAAACAGGGTACTTATACTCTTCGGGCGCTTTCCGGTACTTCTATCTTGTGGTATAAAAAGTTTGGCTTCAGCAGGCTAGGGATGACATACTTCCGGGCTCGGACGGCTCGGTCTCTTAAAATTGAGCCCGAAGAACTGAGCTCCGCTTCCCAACAATGTGTCCTAATCAACAAACATGGCTACATGTGGTGACCTAAGTGACTTTGTTAGTGGACACATTGTCGGCGCAAGACAGAGGGGGTCATTCTGCCACCCAAGAGGTAAGAGCCCTAGGATTCCCGAGAGTAACCGTATCAAGGGTGTACCGCGAGTATGTCATCGACGGGTGTAACCGTGCCCAGAGAGGAAGCGGTCGCCGATCACTGACCACTGATGACCGGATTCGGCGTAGACTATCCGGGCTCGTACAGATAGACTGTTTGGCAATGTCAGCTCAAATCCCATCCAGTTAAAACGTTGGGAGCCCAAGTAGCGTCAGTAAGCATACGCTAAGGCGCAGCCAACACGCCCTGGTCCACGTGAGCCGACACCCTACTCATGTAACACTCTTGACTGCTCGTTATCGGAAATTCCACCTCGTCTGGTTCATGGAACGTCAAAACGCGACCTTTGCAAAGTGGAGCGGCGTCCTCTGGTCAGATAAATCCCGTTTCCAGCTCTACCGAGCAGACGGCAGAGTGAGGGTGTCACGTCAACATCATAAGAACACGACCTCGTCGTTCGAGGTCAGCTCTTTTCAAGGTGGTGGTGGCTCTGTGATGGTTTGGGGAGCCTCTGCATGGAACACATTAGGCCCCTTAGTTTGTTTTTAGAGGTCCTGAACCGCTGCGCACTACCAAAATGTGCTGGCTAATCTGCAACATGCTTTCATGTTCTTCACGCGTCTTTCAGCCGATGGTCTGTTTCTGCAGGACAATGGGCGTCCCCACCGGACCTTAAACACCCAGGAATGGCTCGAGGAAACCTATCTGAGTTTGGAATTAACCAGCGGCCCCCAAGGCCCCTGGATTTAAACATCATACATTTTGTTTAGAAAATATTGTACTGCAGTGATATGATGACTGTGTGAAGTATAGTGTTTAATATTATATATATGGGGTAAATGTTTGTTTTCCTTTACTTGTGTTTCAGGTATTTGTGGCCATGAGTGTGAGGAGTGTAGGAAGTTATTCACCAGTGAGAGGGCTCTCAAGGGACACTCCAGATGTCATCCAAGTGGGAAGAACATGAAGCACGAGTGCCCTCAATGCCCCTACTCCACAAATATTAAGGGTCACCTTAATTATCACCTTTTGACCCATAGTGGAGAGAAGCCACACACGTGTTCAACCTGTGGGAAAGGATTCTGTCGGAAAGAGAGCCTCAAAACGCACCTCCTGATCCACACAGGAGAGAAGCCACATAAGTGTGAGTTCTGTCCAAAGACATTCAATGTTCTGTCTAATTTGAATAGTCACAGGGCCATCCATCTTAAACAGAGGGATCACATGTGTAAGACATGTGGAAAGACATTCACTAGAGCTGGTGACTTAAAGCGCCATGTGAGAACCCACACAGGACAAAGACCTTTCATGTGCCAAACATGCAGGCACAGGTTTGCTCGAAAAGGTGTTCTGAATGGGCACATCACCTCTAAGCACACTAGGGACTTCCCCCACAAGTGCCCTCAGTGCCACAAGGGGTTCATCCAGCCTAGTCGTCTTCGGCACCACATCAACACCCATCATTCGAACGAGGAGTGAATCAAATAACAACACACATTTTTAGTTCCGTTCGCTGTGGGTGATGATGAATTTGAAGTTTATCCCTTTCAGTTAATTTTCTAATTTCCATCCTTTATGTTTCTGTTTTCGAAATTTAGTTAGCTTTGGAATTTATTACATCATCAATTTTTTGTCATAAATTTAATTTTGAAATTAACTGTTCATATTATTCCCTTCCGGTTCATAAATCCTTAATGTTTCCTTATTCACCATATGGTTTTTTATTTTATTCCTTAATCATTGTACTTTCACTCCTCCATTCAGAACTTCAGGAATATTTTTTTATCTCTAACCTATTTAGCGGCCCTTGCCGCTAATAGGTTTTGTTTTTTCAAGTTGTAAAAGTGAAAGTATTCCCGGATTTTTATTCACTTTTACAACTTGAAAAAAACAAACAAACAATGTTTTTGTTTATAAAAGTTTATTAATTTCTTTATTCATTTATTTTTGCGTGGAGTTAGAAATTTGGAGGAGAAACCGTGTTCGTTATTTCTATCACGTTAAGGCCATAAAAATGAAATTGTCGTAATTTCACTGTTCTGCGGCAAAAAATAGTACCTGTTAAATGTACTATTTTTTGTGACCGAAGAGAGCTGTTAGGAATTCCCCAACCGCTTATGAATTTTACCCTGGCAAATGTAAAACAAAACTTACAAAGGAATGCCAAATACTAAATTAAACAGAAAATAAATGTGAAATAAATTTAAGCAGAACATCAACATGAGCGATCTAAAACACATTCTGAAATATCAAAAGAAATTTACTGTGGCAAACATGTTTGGTAAGAAATATCGTTTTCTTAAAAGCACAAATATCAATGATTTTGAACCGAATATATATTCCGTACAGGGTTATCCAGGTCCCAAAGGTAGCCAGGATGTCGCAAGGATATCGCATTTTATCCGCTTCAAAAAACTGCGTTTACGGCGTCTGCTGTAAATTCCTACCTCCATATTTTTGGCCAGTTTGTATTTTGTGATTTACGTTAGTTAGATTTTAAAACGTATTTGAGAGAGTTCTTTCAAACATGAGTTTTATAGTTATTTATTGGTATCAAGAAATTTTCTCAGCTTTATGTTATTATATTCTTACACTTTCGATTAACTTTATGAACTATATACACTGAGTGGCCACTTTATTATGACCACCCCCTCAATACTTCGTTGGGCCACCTTTTGCCTTTAATACTGCGTCGATTCATCGTGGCAAGGACTCCACGAGATGTTGATAGGTGGTTTGTGGAATCTGAGACAATGCTTGATGAATAGCACTTTCCAGGAGTGTGAGATTGCAGCGTTGTGAATCCAGCTGTCTGATAGCTCGTTCAACTTCATCACACAAATTCTCAATGGGGTTGAGATCTGGAGATTGTGGGGGCCACCTAAGCAAAGTAAACTCACCGGCATGTTCCTGAAACCAATTCTGTACAACACGAGCACTCTGGCAGAACGCATTATCTTGCTAAAAGTAGCCCTCGCCATTGAGATAAACCATCCACATGACAGGATGCACTTGGTCCGCAACAATGTTTGGACATGCTGTGCCAGTAAGACGAAGATCAACACGAATTAAAGGACCCAAAGCATGCCAGGAAAACATTCCCCAAATAATAACGTTGCCTTCACCAGCTTGAAGGGTTGCAGAAATGCATTTGGGGTCCATGCTTTCGCGCTGTTTCCGCCAAATACTCACTCGGCCATCTGCATGGTGCAACTAAAGACGTGATTCATCGGACCACATAATTTGTTTCCAATTATCGACTGTCCAATCCTTGTGCTCCTGTGCGAACTGGCGACATTTTCTCTTGTTAACTGCAGACAGCAAAAGTGTTCGAACAGGACTTCGGATGCCATATCCCATCCGATGCAGTGTACTGCGAACAGTGCGTGCAGAGATCATTTGAGGGATCCTTGATTAAGGTGGTCTGTAATTTGCTGCACTGTTGCCCTTCTGTTGCTGTTACCAGTCTGGACACTCTCCGTTCCGCCCGAGCAGTCACTAGTCGATGACGATCACACATTGCACGTAGAGACCCAGTTTTTTGGCTGACAGTCCAGTCTTTAACAACAGCTGCTCTGGAACATTTCACGAATGCGGCGGTTTCGGTGATACTCGCTCCATGGCTCCGAGCTCCTACAATCATCCCACGTTGAAATTCCGTCAAATCGCATTTTTTACTCATCGCGTCATCCAAAAATCACTTGTACTACTGTCGCAAGCACTAAGTTTTCCCTTTTTATACTAGACTCGCCCTCTGGTGGCAACAGCGAGCAGCCATAGCTCATTTGCTTAAAACTGTCAGGTGGTCATAATAAAGTGGCCACTCAGTGTATATATATATATATATATATTCTTACAAGTTTTCATTTGACTTTGTTGGAAACTATGTTCTGTTGTATTAGATATTGAATTGTGTTTCAACATTATAAATGTAGTTGATTATATGCGTAAATGCGAGTTTGCATTTCGGAATTTTCAAATTCTGATTGTTATTATTTTTAACAAGCTCCATTTTGAAGAGCTTTGGTTTTTATTTCAACAATTTGCTTTTATTTGCTGTTTTTAATCATACTGCATTGCTTCTATTTGACTTTCCTCCTTTTATTTTTTAATTTGACAGTCATATTTGGTTTTGTTGCCCATATTGTGTTTGTAGATTTGAAAAAAATATTCACGTGTTAAGTTTACCACCGGGAAAATGAAAGGAAATAATTAGGGAAACGAAAAGGGATTTTAAATGTATAAATCGTACTGTAATTCCTTTTGCTTATTGTTTTTGCGTTTCTTAGATGATAGTTTTGTAGTGCTGTGCAGATTCCTTGCTGCTTCCAAATCACAAAAAGGACAAAAAGCAATCTGAAGAAGGGGAGGTCCACTTCGACAATTGTAATTTGTAATACATTTGAATAATACAGCTGGAAGGTATTTCATTCGATTGCATTGAATTTTTCGTGTCGTGAGATTTCTCTTTGACAAAAAGTAAAAAAGAAAAATGAGAAAATTGCTTCTTCATTCTTGTATTGTAAAGATTCAATTTTCGTTTTCGTAAGATAATCCAAAATTAATATTCCGCGTATTGTTTATGTTTTTAAATATACCACTCTCGATCAAAAACCAAAGGCGGAGCTTTGAACTGAATGACATCAAATTATATTTTAAAACCATTATTTGGCTGAAAGTTTCGTAAACTTGATGGGATGCAGTTATTTTAAAAAAAAATTCCCATTGCTTTCAAACCAATTTTTCCTTTGTGAAGTAATTCGCCTTTATGGTCAAAAGCTGCGCCTTGTTCTGACATGAAAATGAGTGCGTGAAAAGTTTCTCTATATATCCAACAGTTCCCAATTATCAAGAAATGACACTGTACAACACTTAAATTTGCCCCAACTCAAAACGTACGTTTCAGGATGTTCTAAAAGTGAAAGTGAATTCAGTTATTTTCCTAGCAGGTAATGCTGTTGTATAATACGCTGGGTGTCTTCCCTTTCGAAACGGGACTGTCTCGCGAGCACGTGCGGTTGAAACCCCTGGTATTTAGCTAAAGACCGAATTCACTCCTTCCATTGATCAAAACTAGTCATTTCTAGTTGGTCAGAGCTCGCACTTGTTTTGTTTATGAGAACTAACAGCAGTTCTCTTTCTTCGTGGAGCTGTTTGGAGCATTTTAAGTACTATTCCTACGTAGTTACGATGTCTCCGAAGCGCCGACGTATAAACGCTACGGATCTCTTTAATTGCGTATGCTGTGAATTTACAACGAAAGCCCAAATGAAAGTAATTTCTTCGGTGATTAAGAAGGCATATGAATGTTACTTTGATTGCAAACTTGGTGATAAAGGTGAGATTTGGGCGGCTACTGTGTAATACAGCAAATGATCGCGATGTTTAAGAGGTCAGTTAAACGACACACCCCTCATTGCCATTTGCTATCCCAAAGATTTGGAGAACCTTCTCGCTTCTACTTTTGTTTACTAATATATCTGGCTTTTCCTCGAAAACTGAACACAGCATAGTTTATTGGAATTTGCCTTCAACCATGAGACTCGTTGAGCACGACGATTCCCTACCAATTCCCAAACCGCCGGAGAAAGGGACCTTAGATGACGAAACATCAAACTCCTGAAGCTGGACCATCCTATTGTACTGATCGCGAATGTCTGCCTGAATCGCAGGAGCCTCATTTAATATCACAGACGCCCCTGTGGAGCAAAGGTTTGAGCGATGGCTTCTGACCGTTCGTCCTAGATGGATCCTGGTTCGAATCCCGCTCAGGCATGGATGTTGTGTTTGTCTTTCGGCACTGGCTCTCTTCCTTCCCTGGAAACAGTCGCCCAAAATAAGGCATGGGCGACAGCTTATATCCCACAGTGGTCGTTAAATCTCAATAAAAAAAAATCACAATACGACATGAACCACCTAGTGAGAGACCTGAACTTCAAATAAAAATAAAAAAATAAAATACTGAACCTCTACGTTCTCTGTTACACGTGTAGCATCTTCTTCAGATTGTCACTAAAGTCACAATCTATAGAAAACGTCATGAGTGCCTGTCATCTCTTGTCCCGAAGAGTGGTGATCTTGCTGATGACATTGTTAATGGACTGCCGAGTTAGAGACGGATCATAGTCCTGAAGAATGGTGTCTCTTCACTGATTCTTCCAAACTAAGTTTAAAGACATTGTTATTACACAATGGAAACATTTAACCATCGTTAGTACAGGCCTATGCTGCACACGCAAAGAAACTCAGCAGAATATGGATCTCCTTAAATTTATCAATTACTCCAAACACCTGTGGCAAATGTGTAGGGACCTCAAAGTATTTGGATTTCTAACAGGAATGTTCAACCAGGGTATACCAAATACTGCTGTTTTTTGTACGAGGGAGGCAGTTGGAATAGAAAACATCATTATGAGGTCAAAGATTGGCCTTTGAAAGAAAGTTTAGTGCCTGGGGAAAAGAGTGTGAAATACAAATCGCTCGTTGATTCTGACAAACTTTTTCTGCCCCCTTCTCCCACTCCACATCAATGGGATATAAGCAGAAAATTTTTGAAATTTTTTGTAAAAGCAGTGGATAAAGGGGGCAGTGGATTTCAGTATCTGAAGGAAAAGTTTCCTAGACTAAATGAAACAAAATTAAAAGAAAGTATTCTCATTGGACCACAAACCCGGACTATCATGGAGGACCTTGTGTTCGTGGCAAAACTCAATGAAACCAAAAAAAGCAGCGTGGTTTGCGCGAACGTTCTGGGAAATATTAGGGCGGAAAACGATTGTGGATTAGTGGAAGCTATGATAAAAGCATACAAAGTTATGGGGTGCAACATGTCCCTTAAAATCTGCTTTTTGCACTCGTACCTAGACTTCTTTCTCGCCAAACCTAAGTGCGATGAGTGACGAGCAGGGACAAAGATTTCACCAGGATATATCTCAAGTGGAAAGGCGATATACGAAGTGGACACTACGCATGTTTGCTGATTATGGCTGGTTTCTTATTACAGACGTTTCGTAGTCGAGTTACAAGCGGCAGTTTTTCAGGAAAACGTTTTAAAATTGTGAGTCGCTCAGGTGTCGTAGTGGCCTAAGCGATGTCTTCTGTTCATTTGTTCGAGGTGGATCCGGGTTCGAATCCAAGTGATACAGGGATGTTCTATTTGTCTTACTGCACTGACTCTTTTCATTCCCGGGAGTCAATGACCCTAAATTAGGGACGTTACTGCTTATATCCCATTGAGTTGGTCACGGTGGTTGTTAAAACTCCAATCAGAAAAAAAAAGAATTGAGTGAAACACTTAATCTGTTCATGTTTTTGGCATGTTTGTAGCAATCTCTTGTATTTAAAAACCTTTCCTGGCCTGAGTTTTGCATCAGCATGCCACTCGTAGTTGGAATGACCAATTTTCAATCATTAATATGGCAAAATATTTGTAAAAAAAAGTGCAATAAATTTGTAGTTGTTTTATTTTCCAATTTATTCCTCAAAATTTTAACCTGAGTTCTCAAAAAGTTGGTAGGTGACAGAGCATTTTGGATTTCAGATACAAAATCAGGGCATGTTAATTAATCAAAATCACCTACTTTTGTTTCGAGTGAAGGAATAAGTTCAAATTTGTTGTTCAGTGTGGTTTTTGTTCCATTTATATTTCCTGTTATTAAACACGTAACTGTTTCTGCCCCCCGACGCTTAGCACCATATTAAGTCCTGAGACCACGCAGTGGTGAATACTCTCACAGTCATTCTTAATGTTTCACCTTGTACAGCTCCAGTCCTTTCGGGATTACACATGGTTTTTGTGCAAGAAACCATTGCTAATGGAAGCACTAAGCTCTTTCGTTTTGTTACCCTTGGTTCTCATTAATTTTCACCTATGATTAAACGTTTTTAGAATCTGGATGTTTCTCATATTACTGCAGCCGAATTATCTGTACGCTATTTATAAAGGATAAAGCAAAATGTCATATTCCAATGTAAGTATATGCAAATGTTGATGTTGACAACCTTACCATAAAGGTTTGTAATATTTTGGCTAATGTGTGTACATTTTATACATATAATGAAGAGACAGTGTCAAAACAAAGAAGGAGCAGATGCTGTATGGACGATGATGTGTGCATCAAGGATGTTCATGTTTGACATTTGAAGGCTGTTTTTTCCTCAAGAGATAAAATTATTTCTATTGTAAATGACCTTTGTTGAATCCCACAACGATGGATTAATTTGAGATAAAGCCGATGTTCAGTTTTACAAAAAACAAATACAAGTTTCATAATGTGAGCACGAGAAATGGGACAAAAAATATAAAGTACGTCAGGTCATTATTCATTTGTTTTTACTTTTAAAACCCTATTTTTTATGCATAATTATTATCAATAAAGATATTAGTGTTCTAGAAAGTTGATCAAAACGTAACCACACAAAACTTGTTAACTCTTGAACAGAAATAATTCTGCTGTGTAAGCGGAGATGATGTAGGCTTAGCTAAAAGACCTATTTCATTGTATTATTTTGTTAAGTGTTTTTCCTAACGAGTGACTGCATTTTTGAAAAGTAGTGCTTCTGACATATTAAGAATTATGATTCTGTTCTTGGGACAATGATGTATGTATTCATTTTTAATAATGACATGTACGTCAGATGTTTTCATTTCCATGTCTTGCATAAAACTAGGTTGCTTCAAAAAGATTTTTGATTGATGACGCTTCAGGGCATCATAAAGACCTAAATATTTCTCTCAATCTTCCACGTGGAGTCGGAGAAGTTTCCTATCGGCGTTTAGATAGGATATGCTTACATTACTGACTTAACTAACAACTTCCTTTCATCGGAACATGAGAGGAAGTCCAAGGTTCTAAATTAAGAGTTTTATTTTACTAGAACATCAAAAGCCTTTCACTACAAAATCTGAAAGAATTTCCGTAATGAGATTCTAAAGGAAAGCTAAATTCTACAACGGCCGTTCCATAAAAACTGACAGCAGAATCAGACAAAATGAGGAAATATAGATACAGCAAAATTTATGTCATTCTTTCTCAAAGTATATTCCCTCGGATGACATGCAACGGTCCCATCGTTCAGTCCACTTTTGAAAGCATGTGGCGAAGGCGTTTTGTGGAACCTGCTTTTGCTACCCCTGTACAGCTTGAATAACGTCAGTATATGTGTTGAATATTGAGCCCTGGAACTTCTCCTTCATTGTTGGAAACAACCAGAAATCGCACGGGGCGAGGTCAGAATTGTTGTCAGGCTGTGGCATGATTTCAATACTGCATTTCGTAAGAAACTGTTGAACACAAGCAGCCACATGTGGACGGGCGTTATGATATTGTAGGTTCCATTTTCCCACCAGTTCCAGTCGCTTAATCAATATGTGTCGTCGCAGACGCCGCTTCAATACTGAAATGTAATACTCAGCATTGACAGTAATTTGTGGAAGAACGGCATGCTGGTAGACTACATCTTTACGATCAAAGAAAATTATCATCACCTTTCCAGCTGATTTGGTTTAGCGGACTGTTTTTAGAGGAGGCAATCCTGTGTGTTTCCAGACACTCGTTGCACGCTTCGTGAGGGGGTCGAAATAGTGTACCCATGTTTCATCGGTAGTTATTATTGTGTTTAGAAAGTTTGGATCCTTTGCAATCATTTGTTTCCACTCATGACACACCTGAACTCTGGTTAACAATTGTTCTCTCGTCATGGGATGAGGTACCCATCTGGAACCCACACTATGCAGCAGTAGTTTGTCGCGTAGAATGCGGAATACCTACGGTTTTGAAATATTAGTTGACGCCGCTATGTCTTCCCCCGTGATTCGTCGATCTTCTTGCAGGATTGCCCAAACAATGTTAACAATACGCTCCATAACAACAATTTCAAGTCGACCAGGCCTAGGAGCGGGTTCTGCCGACAAATGCCATTTTTTTTTTTAAATCATGATGCTATCTAAAAATCGTTGACTCACCCAAACTTTTATCTCTGTAAGCTTTTTTTCATTAAATCAACTGTTTCCGGAGCCGTTTTACCCAAACGATGGCAAAAGTTTATCGCACAACGCATTTCACTTCTTAACTCTGAATCTCACAGCGCCATAGCTATATGGCGAATTGCAGACATACCTTAAACAACTGCACAATAACAAAACCAGAATCATCTCACACGGCTTATACCTGTTGCCCTGGATACTTCCTTAATTCAGTTAGTCGTCTGCGTGGCAATTTTTCCATTCGCACTGTTTCCAACTAAAAAAAATACTCTCAGTTTTTATGGAACGGACTTTGTACAATGCTTTCGACACTACAGTGAAATTGAATAGCCAGTGTTGGCTACCTTGGCCTTTTGATTTTTTCTTTTGGTAAATATACGAAGAATGTGATTGTTCGAATTACTACAGATACTTACAGTATCTCGTGCATGTGAATAACAAGTTTTAATTCTACACTCTCAAGGCGGTAGGAAGAAGCGTAGCATTAATTTCTGGTCATACCGAATGAATACCATGTTGCGGTCTTTCATCTATCTCTGAGATTTTTGAAGCTCCCTTGAATATGTACATAATGTCTAGGAGTTTAAAGAACAGTCTTAAAATGTTTATAAATCACTTCACATGCGCATCAAAAATTATTCTTAACCTGAGATACTTTTTATAGAAATATCTTATATTTGTTTGCATGTCTCTCGATCTAACCAGGAGATGTCGCTTTGATCATGTAATTTCTCTTTTGAGGTCATTTGTAAAGCATTCATGTTCAATTTTTACAAAAGCATTCATGTTCAATTTTTACAAAAGCATTCATGTTCAATTTTTACAAAAGCATTCATTTGTATAAATTGATTTTTGTCAATGTTGTTAAAAAAACTGCATTCGTTGAATAAATTGAGATGTTCTATGAAATTTGGGGAATCAGTGATTTATTTTTGTCCTTCGTAGTATTTACTAAGGATAAAACACAGCAGTTGATTTTGAGAGCTCAAATAGGAACACCTGAAAGAAAAAAGTGTATTATCAACACATTAATCAGCATTCCCTACACAGTTTCCTCTCTTGATGCCTTAAATTAATATTTGTAAAGAAATATATTTTCCCATTGGATAAATTAGAACATATATAACGTATTTTGCATAGAACAGAAACAGTAAAAGAAAAAAATATATAATTAGCATACCAGTGTATTTTCCGCTTTTCCTGATTCACAATCCCCCCCCCTTCCCAGATGGCAAAAATATATTCTGATATTCTGCACAACATGGTAGATATATCTTATGAAATAAACATTTTGAGGAAATTAAATATACAGGATGTACCCATGCAACGTGGGCTTCTAAAATTTTTGGAATTCGACAACATAGGATTACAAAACAATTTTGCCGCCCCGGTGGCGCAGTGGTCTAAGCGATGGCCTCTGACCATTCGTCCGAAAGGGTTCCGGGTTCGAATCCCGAGGCATGGATGTTGTATTTTGTTTTACGGCACTGGCTGTCTCCCTTCCCTGGAGCCAGTGACCCTAAATTAAGGATGAGTGACTGTTTAGAGCCCATTGAGCTGCTCGCGGTGGTCGTGTTAAACCTCCAATAAAAAAAAACAATTTTTCTGAACCATATTTTTCTTCCTAAGAGCAAGCAAACAAACCATTTTTCTGCCTTTCTTTGGAAGATCTGAAGGGAAAGTTTTAAGTTTGACTTCTCATCAGGTAAAATTCCAGCATTTTCCAATCATGAGAATTATTAGTCACTCAAGCTAAAAGCGGGTTTTCCACTAAAACATCAATTTTCACAAATCTGATGAAATATCAGTCTTCACAAATACACGGGATTCGCGTAATTTTATTCTTTTTGGCATCAGGCTGTCTCAACCAACTGTTTCACATGCAGCCCACTCCTTAGTATGTAGGGTATACACTTGTAAACTATGTCGCCCAGGATAGGGAATCGAACTCAGATCTCCCGACTTTGGTCTGACTATTCATCATCATTAAGAATATCCTAACAAGAAAAAAAAAGATTTCTCTGAGAGATTCTTAGAATCAAATAAATTCTTTTAACTTAAAAATATACGCTGACGTTCAGTGGCGGAAAATTTGGAATAAAGGGAAAGTAGCAAATATGCGAAAAGTACTCATAGCATGTTCATATCTTTGTTCAGAATTTTTTTTTTAAATATGTCTTATGGAAGCGGAGATAGAGAAGAAAATTTTTGTTTACGCCCCCTAAGAATAAACTTGTGCATTATTTAACGAGAGTAATGTTCTTCATCTTTTCTGAAGTGAAATGCATCAACAGAAACAGAATTTTTTTCGAAAGGATTTTTAGAAGAGAGATACACTTGCAAACAGAGATACACACTAATATCACCTAGCGGCAGAACTGGGAACTACAAACCACCCGCAAAACCTGCTAAATGTTCTACAAGGTGAATTGTATTCAGTGTTAGAAGAAGTTTTCCAACCTGTCTTTTAGAAGCACGTGTATCGAGGAAAAAGGTTAAATGTTTGCTCCCGTAGATCGAGAAAATTGCATTATTTTAAAGAGGAAATGCACGTAAAATGTTTTCGTAGATCGACAAAGGATTTTTATAAATCGGGGTTTTAGGCGTTTCCAGTTACTGCTTACTCAAGCAGTAACTGGAAACGCAAGCTTATGACATCTATGAGCAAACGTGAAAGTAAAATATATATATATATATATATATTCAAGGGATGTAAGGTCAGGTGATGCGTAACATCACAGCCTCTCCTTGACAAATGTCAACCCCGCCTTCTCGTGGTGCATCCTGTTCCCACTAAAGGGGCTCTGACGACCGCCAATAGCGGTATAACTATACCATCGGGATCAGAGGAAATGCTACCCCACACTCACCAACCCGCTTGGCCAGCGTGGTGAGTTATGGCCAAACACCTCCAAAATGACTCTACAACTTAAATCTTGGCCCTCAGTCTCCGGCAGCTGGAATGTACCTGGCCAAGGCAGCGGCCAGTGCGACATGAAGGCAGAGGGTGCTAAGAATCCCCGGAGGACCGGACTAGGCTGCCATTTGATGCTGACCTTGGCTACCTATAACGGACGCTCCCTATCTTCTGATTCAAGGCTTCTTGAATTGGAAGAGGAACTACAAAGGATCAAGTGGGACATCGTCGGGCTAAGTGAGGTAAGGAGAAAAGGAGAAGATCTCATTGAACTGAAAAGTGGACATCTCTTCTATTATCGTGGGACAGATACTGGCAGAACTAGTGGTGTTGGATTTATAATAAACAAGAAACTGAAGGATAAAGTGGTAGAAGTTGAAAGTTCCTCTGACAGAGCTGCACGACTCGTTATCCAACTATCGAGAAGATACCAGGCTCGGATTATTCAAACTTATGCACCCACCACAAGTCATCCTGAAGAAGAAATTGAAGAATTTTATGAGGAAATTCGTCATCTAAATAATAAAGGTAAGCAGCACTTGAAGATAATTATGGGAGATTTCAATGCAAAAATAGGGCAACGGCAACAGAATGAAACTTCAGTAGGTAAATTCGGTCACGGCAACAGAAACCAGCGTGGAAATACTCTCGTTGAGTTTGCAGAGGCAAGAAAGATTTTTCATCTTGAACTCCTTTTTCAAGAAAAAGCCACACAGGAAATGGACATGGAGACATCCAATTGGGACGACAAGTGAAATTGATTTTATTATGTGTAACAAAAAATTCGTCATCGAAGACTGCAGTGTGCTGAACAAGTTCAACACAGGTAGTGACCATAGATTGGTGAGATGTAAGATGCACCTCAACACTAAACTGGAACGTGGCAAGCTCATAAGACAAACAAAATGTATTGACATAACCAACCTTAAAAAACACCATAATACTTTCAAGTTGGAACTGAAGAACAAATTCTCTGCTTTAGAAGGCCTAACATCGGAAGAAGTGGATATTTCGGAAGTTAACAGAAAAGTAACCAAAGCTCTAATGGAAACAGCAACAAAATTAGCTGGGTCTAAGAACAAGTTGCATGTAAACAAATTATCAGGAAAAACCAAAATGTTGATGCAAAAAAGAAGAGAGATGAGGACAACTAAAGAAGATGTGACTTCCAAAGTGGAATATATAGAGCTATGCAAGACAACACGAAAAAGTATCACTGAAGACGTAAGGAAATTCAACTGTGAGCTAGTGAGGAAAGCAATTGAAAACAACCAAAGCCTTAAGATAGCAAAGGGACATCTCAGTAAGGGAAGAAAACAGATTATGGCTCTGAGAAAAGAAGATGGTTCTGTAACAAGAAATAGAGGCGAAATTTTGACAAGAGTGAAAGATTTCTACTCCAAATTATATGAAAGGGATGATACATGTACTCCAGACATCATGAAAGGTACCAGAGTTCTTCCAGTCCTCCCAGCAGAAGTTGCTCATGCAATCAAGAACATGAAGCGGGGGAAAGCTCCAGGAGAAGATGGAATTACTATAGACATCATACAAGAAGCAAGTGGAGAAATTGAAACAGTACTCGCCCAAATTTTCACTCGATGCCTTAATGAAGGGAAGATTCCTGAGGATTGGAACAACGCTACAATGATCCTGCTACATAAAAAAGGTGACATTGAGGATCTCAGGAACTACAGACCTATCAGCCTCCTATCAGTGGTTTATAAAATCTTCACTAAAGTTCTTTCACACCGCTTGAAGGTAACACTGGACATGGCTCAACCGAGAGAACAAGCTGGATTCAGGAGTGGCTACAGCACAATAGATCATATCCACGTACTGAGAGAACTAATTGAAAGAGCGAGGGAATATGAACTTCCATTGTGCATGGCTTTTATCGATTATGAAAAAGCCTTTGATTCGGTGAAACCATCAGCAGTTACCACGGCTCTGAAATCCTGCGGTATTGAAGATGCATACATTAATATTATTAATAACATCTATGAAAATGCAAGTGCAAAGATTCGGCTGTTTGAAAATACAACACACATAAAAATTGGAAAGGGAGTGAGACAAGGTGACACCATATCTCCGAAGCTCTTTAATGCCACATTGGAAAATGTCTTTCAATCACTGAACTGGGAAAACAAAGGGATAAAGATTAATGGAGATTATCTAACCCACCTTCGTTTTGCTGATGACGTAGTCATTTTTGCAACTACCCCATCAGAGCTGCAGAGTATGATCCAGGAACTTGCTGACAAGAGTAAAGAAGTGGGATTAAAAATGAACTTTCAGAAGACAAAAGTGATGTTCAATGCTTTTACAAGAAATGAAGATTTATCGATTGATGGAGAAAAACTGGAGATAACAGATACGTATGTTTATCTTGGACAGCAGATATCAAGTGAGGGTCATATTGATGAAGAAATTAATCGGCGTACAAAACTTGCCTGGAGAGCTTTTGGAAGAAACAGCATAATTTTCAAGAGCAATATGCCATTATGTCTTAAAAGAAAAGTGTTTGATCAATGCATCCTTCCAGTGCTTACGTATGGTGCAGAGACGTGGACCTTAACTAAAAGAGACATACAAAGGCTGCAGACAACTCAAAGCAGCATGGAGAGGTGCATGCTTGGTATAACCAGGAGTGATAAGAAGAGGAACTCGTGGATCCGAAAAATGACGAGAGTGGAAGACATCATGATCAGAGTTAAATCCCTGAAATGGCAATGGGCTGGACATACTGCCAGAAGGAGAGACCATAGATGGACAGCCGAAATTTTAGATTGGATTCCAAGGGACAGGAAAAGACCCAGAAAAAGACCACATGGGAGATGGGTGGATGAAATTCGTAAATATGCGGGAGTGACATGGAGGAGACTGGCACAAGACAGACCGTTGTGGAGGAAACTTGGGGAGACCTTCGTCCAGCAGTGGATTGATAATGGTTGACAATGATGATGATGATGATATATATTCAAAACATTTCGCAACAAAAGCGTTGTTAGGTAAAGAAAGAACTTTTCAAAACAGATTGCTGGGAACAGAGACCGAGAAAAATATGATGTAGAGGTATTGAGGAAATTTCACCCCTAGCCAATAACCTTTTTATTACTTGAAAGAGAAGCTGTTCCTGAAATGGTCTTCGTTAAAAATGGTATCGAACACAAGACAAAATGTGTTCAACAGGATATTTAGAAGCAATAATATGGAATAAAGTATAGTTTGAATTCGATAGAATCTGCATTCACACCCTCTAGCGGCAACGCTATACATAAACGTTCTCTCATTTTGGGTTTCCCAATGCAAAAAAAAAAAAATTCAGATCGGACTGACAGTTACAGAGATAGGTTTTGCACCGATGGTGGAAAGGAAGGACAGAAAAAATGCGACCATAAACACGTACTTATTTTGCAAAAGTCGGGTTAGAAAGGGGAAATAAGGAAATAGAACGACGAAGGGAAATAAAGGAATGTTGCGAAACTGAAACGCCTATAACTCGGACGTTTCGGGTTCGTAACAAAATGCTAGAAACGGAAACATCACACGAAAAGAGTTGGCTCCGGCAATGGGATCGCCATTTCTATCAACGGGATGAATAACTGACAGTGCGCTGTGGAAATCTCACAACGACGAGAAGATAAGACGATCGGTCACTAGGTCTGCTCAGGCTGGAATGCCAGTTCTCCCCAAGCGAGGGATAATATATTCAAGAATGCATCAAATTTATTGAAGACAACACTTGCGAAAGCTGACTTGTGACTGAAAATATCTAAGAACAGTAAGACTAAGAACCCAATTTCCAACAATACTTGAACTTTTGAGAGTGACCTGCAAAAACCTCAATTCCTAAGCAAGAGCCAGTCTTCCTGTTTGTATACAGCCACTAAATAAATCAAAGGTGTATGGGCACACTAGGTTTTACAGTTTGCGTGATCTCTAGGACAATATTATTCACATTCTACAAATAATAGACATAACATTCACTTTCTACAAATATTAAATATGTTACCGAATTTCTACAAATAATAAATACGCTGTAAGTGAAACAACACTTCATGTGATTAAATATTTGCAGCCCTGGTGATCGAGTGATCTGAGGACCATTCGTTACACATTGGCCGGGGTTTAACTTTCAGAATCTTGGAATCACTGGACTTAAATTCGGGGCAGGCGATGCTTTATAGCTCTTAGAGTTTTAGGGTGGTCGTTAAAATCTGAAACAGAACAAAATAAAAACATGAATTAATAAATAGGAACAATCCTGCGGTATGCCATATTTACTTACACTTCTTACACATCACATAAGCCTGCATACGATGAGTATAAATACCTGTGTAATATACAAGAGTATAATACCTGCAAATATACAAATATCTTAAGCCCATGATGGAACTTACTTCCGTACTTGCAACAACAAAGTTACGTGAAAAATAATTCAAATCTTACAGGTTTAAAAAAATGAAAACCTCTTTTAAGAATGAAACATTACTTGCAACTCTACCTAATAACTCAACTACAAATTGTTATGATAGATGTTCTTTTTTTTATTTTATTTTTTTGAATAGAGGTTTAACTACCAACGTGAGTAACTCAGTGGGCTATAAGCAGTTTCCCGTCCCTAATTTAGGGTCACTGGTTCCAGGGAAGGGACAGAGCCAGCGCTATAAGACAAACACAACATCCATGCCTCACCGGGATTCGAACCCAGACCCATCACGGACGCATGGTCAGAATCCATTGCTTAGACCACTGCGTATGATAGCTGTTCAGCGTTGTACACCAGAGCTATTTCACTTTTAGGAAATATTTATCACATCCAGTTTTTAATATGTTTATTACTCATACTTATAACACGTGTTTCTAGGCATCTAATTTTACGTGAAACTATTGCAAGTGTTTAGTGTTCACGTTAGTTGTAACATTTACACAACCCAAACTTAGACTGCCTGTTCTCCGCTTCCAAGTGTCAGAGCGGTGCAGTGGCTATTTCAGTTTCCTTCGAACATGGCGTCATCGAAAGCACTCTATCTCTTTCTGTCTCTTTGCATGCCGATGACATCTTTTATTAAACGGAGAACACAATCTTCCTTACGACGCATTATCGGAACTACCAGACTTGTCCAATCGAGCGATGTTACGCTAATCCCTGGCACACATCTGGTCATTGCAATTTATGTGCGTGACGTCATAGACCGTTGGTGCGGCGCGACATGTCGAATGATCCAATGTTCTGTTTCTTTCAGATTATCCCTTATAATTAATTACCTTTTAGAATCTTACTTAACGACTTGTAGCATGCCAACAAATTAGAACTACAAGCGGAAAATCGAAACTAGACGCTTGAAAGAGAAGGGTGAAAACAGGAATTTGTCCGTGACGGGGATCGAACCGGCGCTCTAATCACTCCGGAATAAGTTTTTCTCCCAATTAAACTATATGGATGGAATGTATCGCTGCATATTTCTCGTATTGATACGTGCTTTACCTCTGTAGTACGACACAGAAGGTCAAGTGTGTAGAAACAACAAATGCATCAGGATATAAAAATATCTTAAGCCACATAAAATATCTTAAGCCGTATGTGATGTTTTTTTATTCTCATATAAACCACATTCTTGTAAACTAAAATGTCCGAATCCCGTGCTTGGACGGTTGTTTTTAAGGTTTAAATAAATATTAATATATAGGGGATGGATGTTGCCCTTCCTAGGACTCAAAGTGATTGCGTGCTGTAGATGTAATCCTAGGACGGGCAACGCCGTGATCGCAAGTCGTCCAATTCGCAGTCCCGGTATGTAGCAATTATTCCGCGATCGAAGTCTGAAACCTGCTGATAGGGCTACCGTTGTCTTCGTCTGTGGCCAGGAAAGGCGAGCAAACACACTTCGAGTGTTTAACACCGATTGCTTGTTCACCCCCCTCTCATACGACTCCAGGAGGAGTTAATGTCGCACATGATTTCCATATGTGATGCCGGTGAATACCCGTTTCCCCTAATTCCCGTTTGCCCTAATCACGTTTACCCCAATGCCGTTTCCCCGAAATCGCTTTTACCCGAATTCCCATTTCCCCTAATTTCAATTCCCCTAATTCACATTTGCCCTAAACACGGTTACCCCAATGGCGTTTCCCCGGAATCGCTTTTACCCGAATTCCCATTTCACCTAATTTCGCTTGCCCTAATCTAGTTTCCCCTAAATCTCGTTTCCCCTAATTCACGTTTGCCCTAAACACGTTTACCCCAATGGCGTTTCCCCTAAATCGCTTTTACCCGAATTCCCATTTCCTCTAATTTCGCTTTCCCTAATCTCGTTTCTCCTAAATCTCGTTTCCCCTAATTCACGTTTGCCCTAAACACGTTTACCCCAATGGCGTTTCCCCTAAATCGCTTTTACCCGAATTCCCATTTCCCCTAATTTCGTTTGCCTTAATCTCGTTTCCCCTAAATCGCGTTTCCCCTAATTCACGTTTGCCCTTAACACGCTTGTCCGTGTCAAAGTTTCCCCTAAAAACATTTACTGTATCAAGTTTGTCCTAATTCTCCTTTGCCTTGATTCGCGTTTTCCCAAATTCATGTTTTCCGTAATTCATGTTTGTCCTGATTTTCATTAAGCGAAATAAAACGTTTCTTTTATCGCCAAATTCAGGGGGGAAATCGGATTTATCGTCAAATTTAGGATAAAAATCGTTGTATGTAATTTTTTATCGTCAAACTTAGGAAAATATATGTATATTTAATCATCATCATAAACCATTATCAATCTACTGCTGGATGAATGGAGATCTCACCAAGTTTCTTCCACTACGGTCTGTCTTGCCCCAGTCTCCACCATCTCACTCACGCATACTTTCAAATTTCATCCACCCATCTCCAATGTGGTCTTCTTCTGGGTCTTTTCCTGTCCCTTGGAATCCAGTCCAGAATTTCGGTTGTCCGTCGGAGGTCCGTTCTTCATGCAACATGTCCAGCCGATTGCCTTTTCAAAGATTTTACTCTGATCATGTCTTTCACTCTTGTCATTTTCCTTATTCATGAGTTCCTTTTCTCATCTCTCCTGGTTGCACCAAGCATGTATCTCTCCATGCCTCTTTCAGTTGCCTGCAGCCTTTCTATATATTTTTTAGTTAAGATCCATGTCTCCCATCCATATGTAAGAACTCGAAGGATACATTGATTAAACACTTTTCTTTTTGAGACATAATGGCGTATTGCACTTTAAAATTGTATTGCTTCTTCCAAAAGCCCTCCATCCATCCATCCAAACAGGGCGAGCCAAGGACATTTGCAGCGCCGTGTAAGAGAATATTTGTAGCACGTAGTTTGTAAAAAAGATCGTGTTTATATTTTCTGTTTTTCCGTCCGTCTGTCTGTGGACACAAAATCTCTGCAACTATTAGTCCGATTTCAAATATTCTTTTTGCGTTGGAAAGCTTGAAATGTGCGAATGATGATCCTACATGTCGCTTTTTTTATACGATGCACAATTTTGCTGCTAGAGGGCGTAAATGCAGGTGATGTTGAATTAGAAATACATTTTATTCCATATATTTGCTTCTAAACATCCAATTGAAAAAATATACTTAACTTTCGATTCCGTTTATGTCGAAGACTATTTTTTAGGCATAGTCACTTTTTCATGTTTCGCATAGATTTTTGACTAAAGGGCGTAAAATACAGCTCCTGATGTGAAATCGTTTGGATTATAGTTTCTAATTTTTTTGGTAAAAATGGTTTGGCCACCAGGGGACGAACGGTGGGGAGAGGGGAGGTGTCTAGTACTCTTAAAAAGTGGGCTTTCTGCGTTCACAATTCTATTTCTTGCTTTAATAAAAGTTTAGTGCGATGTAGTAATTTATCTGTGGGGACGTGACGGATACAATGGCTGCGTTAAGGACAAATCGTATAATGGTCCTCCCCATGTGCACTTTTTTACATTTTTGTTGGCATGATTATCGAAGTCATCAACAAGAAAGGAAAGAAAAATTCTCTTGCGATATCAAGACCCATTGTTTTATTTCGGTTAATAAAACTTAGGACAAATATAAATTAGGGCAAACGCGAATTAGGAAAAACTTGATACGGGCAAACGTGAAATAGGGGAAACGCAATTTAAGGGAAACAAGATTAGGGGAAACGAGATTAGGGGAAATGGGAATTCGGGTAAAAGCGATTTGGGGGAAACGCCATTGGGGTAAACGCATTTAGGGCAAACGTGAATTAGGGGAAACGTGATTAGGGCAAACGAAATTAGGGGAAATGGGAATTCGGGTAAAAGCGATTTCGGGGAAACGCCGTTGGGGTAAACGGGATTAGGGCAAACGGGAATAAGGGGAAATGGATTAGGGGAAATGAGGCTACGCGGTGATGCCTGGTTGATCATTTACATGTGCACCCGTCCGTGTTCTACAATTTTGCCAACTTTCGAGCCCCTGGGATGCGATCTTCCTGGTGTTGCACTTTTAATGGCCAGCAGTGTATTTTGGCAAATTCTATCATTCTCTTTGGCGATTACCTGGAAGGTCAATTCGGCCACCTGTCAAGACAGAATGTAATTCATGTAAGAGTGAATAAATGTAATTCATGTAGGAATGGAATAAAATCTTTGACATTCTCTTATATAGAGAACGTACTTCGCATACTTATTCAGTAACGAAAGCAGTCTTTTACTTTATATTAAGTTTTACGAAAGATATCTTACGCTGCTGTCCAGAAAACTGAGTAAAATGTTTTGTTTTTTTTTGACATAAAACAAACACCGTCTTAATTCTTTGACTTGTGTTGGAAGGACGTTTAAACAGGAAAAGGTGATGTTGTCCTACCGTAAATTTTAAAGATCGGTACTTTGATCATTTTCCCCACAGACTGAGCCGCGAAAGATTCTCCTCCAGGCCAGTTTATGAATTGCCAGTCCGGCAGTAGTTTGTAAACTGTGGGTGCAATACCCAAAGGAATGCACACCAGCACATAAGACAAAAAAGAGGATCTAAGGTACCAGTCTTTCCAGCAAACCCTACGCCCCTAGTGCCTCATATTACCTACCCTTCTGCTTTAAGCGGGAAACTCCCATTTTAAATCATTTCTTCTTCCCTTCGTGCTGCTTCTATATAAATCCCCGGCTCCTTTGTGGTGAAATATTATTGGGGAACTCTGGGGAATAATAGGTATTTTTTAAACCACAGTCTTTTCGGTGAGCAAACATATATTCATCTGTGAAAGTTTTCCGTCCTAGACGCAGAATTTTACTTTTCAGAAATTTACGAAAACGGAAGTTTGACGGAGCGAAAATTTCTCCCGTAGTCATAGGAAATAATCTTCTCTCTCATGTAAAGACGAAAAACTTGCGTGTCATGGGAATGACCCAATGAGGAAAGTGTTTTGAGCAACAACATGGTGCTGAAGTTTTTGAAGAAGGCAACATCATCTGCTAGTACAGCTACTATGAAAAAACGACAACAAAAAACTGTAAAAATAAATTCAGGTCTTAATCCCAATAACATTCTTATAGTGGAGTATGAAGAGCAATTCCAGTGGCGGACTGGCAAGCAATAAATATTCCTGGAAGCTGACTTTATGTGGCCCTCTTTCCAGAACAATTATCATGGGATCCCATCCTTAAAAAAAATAACGTCATGTCCCCATCTTCGTTTATTGTTTAGGCATCTTTCCAACGCAAGTCTGTGAATCATTACATTTTTTTCTTGAGTTGACGCATTAATTTGCAACATTTCACCATATTCCTGCACCGCAGATTGCTATAATAAAATTTAATGTAAGAACACATTTACTTAAGTCGCTGAGAGGAAACGAACAAGGTGTGTTTTCTGAGAGAGACATTATCGAAGACTTGATTCCATTCTTATGAGTTTTATTGCGATAGATGAATTCAGAATTTGTAATAGCTTCTTCGTTCTTAGTGAGAACGGACATCCAAATGTGCCAAAAATTAATTGCTTTTTGAAGACGTTAATAAAATAATTACCAGAAAATATTTCAAAAAATTGAAAGACTCCAGAAGGAATTTCAGTGCAAATTTATGAAGTGAGAAAAATTAAAGAATGGGAATATTAATTTTTACTTAGTTACTTTCAAATGGAAAACGCATTTTAGCTGAGACAGAGTTCCAGAATTCCTGTAACTGTAAGGCAAAAAAGAAAAAAAAAGGTAAAAAAGCAGAAAAAAAAAAAAAAAAAAGCTTGTGCATATGATAAGCAGTAATCCAAAACTTTTATTGTAGATTAACTTGAAAGATAGCATATTTGATTAGATTGAATTAATTAATTATTGACCTGCAACTGCAGTTGGTAAAAGTAGACTAAGGTAAAGGATATCAGCTGAGAGGGACGGGAATTTGATTTGAAAGTCTGGAAATGGGAGGGGAAATATCAGAAACAGTGTTTGGATCAACAGAACATTTAGTATGCAGATTTATTTTTTTTTTCCTGAAACCATCGAAATGGTGAACGAACTTTACCGTTTTAGCATAACATTGAAAAACAAGTATACATATCCTTTTTTGTTTCTTGAGTTACGATAAGGCTTACCTGCCCACAATGTCACAGCCCACCGGAATTCTTCCGGGTATCCCGGCACCTGTTGCAGTCGAACAAAGTCCATCCTTACAGATGAGCACAAGGTTCAAGCCCAGGCAAATTCTCCCTCAAATCAGGGTGTTTTTTTAAGCAGTCAGTGACGTTATTCTAAAACGATTCTCACGCTTCTTGATGAACCGGTAATGATATAAAAGATGTTTACGATTTCGAACATGCTTTAAAATAATTGCCAAAATGACATTTGCATCGGCCGGGAATCGAACCCGGGCCGCCCGCGTGGCAGGCGAGCATTCTACCACTGAACCACCGATGCTACGGTAGGGTACTCTGTGTTAGTATTCCTAAACAGTCTTTCGCAAGGAAAAGTAGGTCGTGTTGTTGGTGGTTATTCACCTTATGTGTTCTGCCGTGAAGCTTAAGTCAAGTAAGCAAACCCGGTTTTCATGAAAATTAATATGATTGGCCATTTTAATTCACTACTCTTTTTCGAATTACTTTTTTTCATCAGATCACAAGTATTTGGTGTAATACTTCCCTTATTGTTGTAAGCAGCCATTTTTGTTAATGAGAAATTAGCGTTCGATATATGCACAGTCACTCTCTTGAAAACAGATTGAATGGTCAAGAAAGATGACAACAATGGAAGGCGTTCACACTGTCTTTTAACTTTAAATTCTATTAAAAGAAACAATTAAGGGGAAAACTTTGTTCCATGAATTGATGTAAAAAGAAGAAGGGACTGTGAGGCATTCATTTCATAACGAAAACCGAGGAATAGGAAAACTGATGTTCTGCATGCTTGATGAGACACAGTGTGAAGCATAATAAGTGATATTGCAATAAAAAAGGACTTTTTATCACCGTTTGACAAAAAGACGCACAAAATTCTTCAAATGCTGCCCACTTTTTTTTTATACCACACTCTTTGCAAAATACGAAAAAAAAAAAAAAAAAAAAACGAAGCACCCAAAAGGAATAATCCAATCAATATAAAAATTAGCATGTGCAATGTATATGTATAGGAAAGGAAATGGTTGCAATTCCAGAGCACTTGGGCCATGTACTTGATTTGGATAAAACAGCTACACGAGTGGAATACGTCTGCTGTACGTTGTAGCGCCATCTGACTCGGATTCAAACAATTACCCGGAGTGACATAAACGCGTACAGTTCTCGGACACTGTCCGGAGGTATAGTATGCCAGATGGTATCCAAATTGCGCGCCATTTCGCCAACATTCAGAGATGCGTGTAAGTAACGTCTTATCAAGTCCCAAATATATTCGATCAGTGAGAGTTCGGGCGATCGGGCTGGCCATGGAAGACCTGAGAGAGGCCTGGCATACCTGAGAGAGTCATTCAGTGTGTGGTCGAGCATTATCCTGTTGAAAAATTTCTCGATGATGCTGCAACAGGAATGGCAACACAAATCGGTACTCATCACTGAAGACAACCCGTAGAATGTCGGCGACGTATGGTTGAGCCGTGAGGGTGGTACGGAGGTCTACCAAGGGTGTCCGGCTATCGTAGGAAATCGCTCCCCAGATAGTCACTCTCAGTCTGCGAGTCGTGTGATGTTCCAGGGTAAAGGCAAGATCCGTGCGCTGGCCGGCTCGTCTCCAGATACGTATGCGTTGCTCATCGCGCCAAGTGCAAATCGGGAATCATCACTGAAGACATGTATAATATTAACATTACACACTTAACAAGAAATGTGTATGTTTGTGGAAAACTCTTCACACGTTATTCTTGAGTAGCTAAGGACATTTGTGTACATTGAAGCATACCACATCCAATGTATGAGAGCAATAATATCTGCGACCATTTGTAATAGGCTGACTTATTACTGACATAGTAGTAGTATCTGCGATCATCTGCTACAGGCAGACTTCTCCTTTTTTTTTTTTTTCCTTTCCCTCTCTTCCCTATATATATAATGTAATCACTACGTAAATTCCAGCATATTAAATATTTATTTTCCATATCTTATATAACAATACTATTCTCTGACGTATATTTAACCAGACATAACGAATCACTTGGGGGTAATGCCATCAAAAGTCCAGTGCACTCAAATATGTTCAGTCCATATATATGATATTAAAAGTCAGATGAAATTTAAATAGGCTAAATCACAAATACGAAATAATCCTCTTTGCCGTCACAGATGACCAAGCTGTATGCATGCCACAACTCCAGGCAATTCATATTCTCTAGGACTCAACCATATGGTTCCACGTAATGAAAATGTCCTTTAATGAAAACTTTAAAATATTTATAAAAATATACCTTATGACGATTATACACATCAAAAAATAACCAAGGAAAGAAACTGAAAGGCTAAAACTTCAAGTCATAGTCCATAGCGTCCTCAAGTAGTAGTTGACGATTTTCACAGATTGCTATGCATTTCGGTGTATGAACACCGTCTTCAGGCAAAAGTTGTTATCACTTGAAGGACACAAGAGCCTTGTGAGAGGCCCCTATATACCTATATGACCACTATAATGCGCGCCGCCTACGTTGATGAAACTGAATTATTCAATGTTAATCGCTATGTTCCTGTAGTTTACTAAATGCACTTTTTTAATCAACTATAAATCACATTACTTACTACAACAATTCGATATCATTACCTGAATTACAATTTTTTATATACTTTAAAATAATTTCGGCAATCTCTCCTCCTCGATTAACATTCTCCATGGTAAAGGCAATTCTATTGGGTCCTTTTTTGTTACAGTTGTTCTCTTTAGTTTGTTCAATAACGATCGTCTCAGCATAACGTATGGCACGTTCAGTTTTATGTCTACATACAATTGCTGTATTCTCAAAATCCGGTACTGCTTCTGTTTTACAGCAATTTTCCATTAAAGACGTGCACATTTTTTTGTTTTTCCAATTATTTACATGTTGTCCTAATCGTTTACTTAATCGGTTTTTAGTACTTCCTATATAAAACTTACTTTCAGTTCCCACGTTGTGGGCAGTGGGAATACGATATACGCCTGATTGATAAAGAACTCTTGTTTTATCCCTATTTTTTAACACTAAATCTCTGTATGTGTTCACATATGTACCTATTCCTTTATTTTGGAGTTTGCACTCTTTTTTTAAGTAGTTACTTATTTTTGGAACATACGGGAAAATTCCACAGTACTGAATATCAACCTTAGGAATATTTTTGGGATGCTTATATCGATAAATAAGTGTCCTTATTATAGATGATTGATATCCATGGTTTTGTGCCACTTGAAATATCCTTTTCAACTCCTTATTTCGATACGATTTTGTACTGGAATGTGAAAAAGCTCGGCTAATTAGTGAATGAAAAAGTGCGATTTTTTGTACGCATGGATGATGCGATTTCGATGGGATTAATTCAGGAAATTATGATGGTTTACGGTACACACAAAATGCCAGGTCCTTCTTTTTTTTTAGTAATCAATACGTCCAAAAAGGTAATTGACAATTATTTTCAAGCTGATGTGTTAATTTAATTGTTGGGTATACTGCAGATAAAGCGTCTTGAATTCTTGTAATATCCTGAAAATTAGTTGTTCTAAGCAGAAAAAATGTGTCATCAACATACCGACAGTAGTACGCAATGATACTTGAGAACTGTGGTATTACTTTTTCTTATAAATCTTGCATTATCACTTCAGAGAAAAGTGAAGACAGTGGTGACCCCATTGGTGCACCGCTGGTTTGTCGGTATGTGTTATTTTCGAACTTGAAGTATTCATTGCTATGTATATCACTGATGACAACACAACGCCTCTAGACACTATCTCACCTTGATTGGGCTCGATACCACTGCAACCGTTGCCGGCGATGCTCGCTGGTCAGTAGAATGCCGCGGATTGGCCTCTTTGAATGTAGTCTCCGTGCCGTAAGTCGTCTGGCAAGGGTCCGGATGACCACTTCCCTTACCTGTAAACGACGCAACATGGCCACGGATGATTGAGAGCGACGAACTCGGTTCTGTTCGTACGGCTCTCCCAACTGCTCGATCCTTGCGTTCTGTCGTTGTCCTCGGCCTTCCAATGCCCACGTACCTAGGTTGTGCCCTCATCGACTAATTGACCCCAACATCGCCCGACTGCCGCGCCGCTCCGACCCAAATGCCTGGTGATCGGCGACTTGACCAACCAACCACGTCTTTCAGCCAAATTATACGTCCTCTCTCAAACTTGCTCATCTGGTCGTATTGTGCATGGATCCGACTTCCAGGCATCCTCACAGCTCGTGGATGTTAATGTAACCGCAATTCGCTATCACAATTGCCCCTGCGTGCTAATGACATAACCTTCTCAATGCTCGGTTCCCACGCTTTGTGGTGGGCAACTTTTTACTAATTGGTCATTAGTTTTTAACATTTGCATATTCTGCCCTGAGGTACTTGCATGCAGAATTTCATCAGAATTGAACGACTTTCTCGGGGTGCCTCTTTTTTTTTTTTTTTTTGCAAAGAGTGTAATATCTGTAAGATTACAGTGTACAGATTTCCCCGGACATGATTAAATATTTGACTTCTCTGCACCTTAGAGGTAATATTAATAGAAATCTTTATATTATTTTCCTAGTATATTTTGCACTCTTCTTTCCTCCCTCCAATAAACTTTTTAGCTTACGTGTGCCGAGGATCATGTCTGTACATCCAACCAGGTTTAGAAAACAGATTATAAATTTTTTTGGGTGACACCGCTGCAGGGCATGTAAAAATTCTGACCGGGCATGTATTTCCCTCCCCGCCCCCCTACATACTCCCATGGACACGTAAAAGTCCAGTTCTTCAGACGATACAAAAATAAAAAAAAAGCAATTTCATTTTGTATTTCCCAGTCAATGTTCTTCCTACTTAGAGTCTTCCCCCTTTTCGTGTTATTTAATAAATTTAATAGTGTGTGTTTTGGGAAATTAAAGGTCAGAATTGGTGACCTAGAAAACTAAATTACCCATAAAATATGATTGTGTGATATTTCAAACGAAAGCTCATGAAATAAACTTTCAAAAGGGTCCAATATGAGCTCTGTTGACCAAATGCGTGTACAATTACTCTCACTTGTGATAGGTACGATAGACACGTGACTGTTTTTCAAACTTCAAAGTCTTACGCAGGAAGTTGCAAATTTTCCTTAATGAGCTTCTCTATTAAAGCCTGTAAGTTCACCAGGTTTCATATTAAATCAAAAGCTTTCAGGTAAAAAATGTTGCCTTTTTGTGTTGATTTCGCATGGAATACGTGTGTGCATATTTCAGCGCTGTTTTGAATTTTTAAAATGAAGTAAAATATAAGTGACCTGAAATTTCATTGCTGGGAGACAATTTATGAAATGCTGTCAAAGTATCATACTTTGTTTCTTATATTGTTCTGATATGTTCATAGAAATAGTACACTATGTGCATGTTATGTGTCTGTGTGAATTCGTGCATGCAAAATTTCGTTTCTGGCATGCAGTGTTATGGACAACATTCTCGATTTGGCATGTGTTACATTTTTTTCGTTTTCTGGCCCTGTTAGCAACGTAAATATTTAATGCAGAACACAGTTTCCTGGTACCGGAATCGGGACTTCCGGATAAGAGCCAGATATCCTAAACACTAGACCATACCGGACACAGCAAGGGATTTCAAAATAATCTCATCTTGAAAAGTACTGTTAGACTGATTCGTCGTTCGATGGCGCTTATCCAAAGACAGCATTTCTTGAAAACAGTGCAAACAGATATAGAATTTGTTTCATTGATCAGAATTTAGGTATGCCGCTTGTTATGCTGTACGTAACAAATATCAGTTGGGGAAATTAGTTGGGGAAATATATAAAAAAGAACATCTGCTATTCATAAAATGCTGCAGCTATTCATTCTTACATTTACTGAGGGGGCGGGGAGGTCACCACCACTATTAACAACTCTCATGGCTGTAAGCAATGATGCCTCACCGGGAATCGAACCTGCGCCCATCTCGGACCAGTTGTGAGAGGCCAACGCCTCGGAGAACTTGGCCACCGGGTCATTCAAGAATCCAAAGTTATTATTATTATCATTGAAAGCCGTTGGGGTAAACGCTCACTGGGAAAGACAGGGCTACTAATATTTTTTTGCAATGAAATTTCCTAAATTCTCAGGGATTTTTCTGTTGGACATTTCGCTTTGGTGGTATTGTTATTTGCGCAGCGTAATATTGTCGTGCTTTCAATATTACCAAATCCAACGGAGACAGACATGACGCATTCGGAAAACATTTCTCTTTCCATTCTCATCTTTTTTTGGAGCGTATCTTTTTTATTAAAAAAAGACACAAAAAATGCCGCTTCAATGCATGTGTCTATACACAAGATATCTCTACATATGTGATCCAGATTCAAAAGAAATGTTTTGTACTTTATAATATAAAGTATTGCGATCACGCTTAACGCGCTTCTACATTCCCCCGCTAGATGGCGTATATGTTGCGCACATTTTTTGAATTCCTAATTGGTGGATTAGAAAAATTCTGTTTGCATTATACAGTATAAATTATGACCAAAACTATTTATGCATTTCTGATGCAGAGTTTTACCGTCAGGAAATAAAAATGTCTCCTCTTCTTGATAAGTCAAAGACATGTTTGCATTTCGCACGGTATATTAGCTCCAAGAAATTACGATTTTGGAAGGTTCTTTTTTGCAACAAATATTTGCGACTCAGATGTTTCCTGCATTATCGTGATGTAACACCCAATTCTTTTTCAAGCGTGTTCGCTTTGTTCTCACATGTTTCTGTAGGTTCTGTAGCACTGTTTTGTAGTAGTCGATATTTATTGTAATTTTTGGAGTGGAAATGCGTTGATAGATCAACCTTGAAAACCAAAAAATGCAACCAACACTACATTTCCTACTGATTTTGATTAACGAACTTTTTTCGCTTTTGGGGACGACTGCGTTTTCCAAAAAGACCTTTCTGCTTTGGTGTGTAATTCAAAATAGTGTAGCCAAGGTAGCCAAGTTTCGTCGTTTGTCATAACCCATTGCATGACTTGTGGATCTCCGTTTACCATTTGCTTTAGTTGTTGACAAAGCTCAACTCGACGATCCATTTGTTTCTTTGTCAATAAATGGAGATACCAAGTTGAACGAACTCGTTTCATCCAAACGCTCGGTTAAAATTCTGTGAATTGATGACTTTGAAATATGAACCATACCTTCGATATCTCTAATTGATAGGAGTCAGTATTAATGTATAATAACACCTATTGTGTTGATATTTACCTCTGTACCACTCGTTGAAGGTCTTCTTCCATAAGCGATTAAAGCTGTTGATTCACGAATATCCATGAATTCTTTATGCCATCTGTAAATAATGGATTTACCTAGACATAAATCTTTATAAGCCTCTTGCATAAGACGAAAAGTCTCTCTGACAGACTTCTTAAGTCGATAGCAAAATGTAATGGCGCATCTTTGTTCCTCTTTCACATCCATTTTTTCCAAAAATCACAGTGCGAGAATACTTGTTAGGGGTTCACGAAACAATGCTTATCAAACTGCGCACTACCGACGTTGCATGCGTGATAAAGAGTTATGGGCTGTTGCTAGGGTTACTACAACGACTATCATTTCTTCGAAATTCGTGCCAAGGTCGAACGCAGTATTGCCCATTTTTTATAAAAACTTTCTCACTTGTTTTGCTACAAACTATGTATTTCGGTTTTTGGGAAAATTAAAAAAAAAATACTTGATGCCCAATGTTTTTGCATAACTACTAAAGTCATGAGTTGTCAATTTGGAAATGAATGTACCATGAAAAAAAAAATGCACAGCATACCAAATACGTATTTGCGCCGGCACCTGAGCCCTATGCCCATGAACAGTTCTTAAGATTTGCGTGTTTCAGTGGGACTTCTCTTCTCCTTTACGAAAAACTTGATGCCGATATCTTGCAGTTTTCTGACTGACAGTTAGGCACGCAGCAAAAAGATCGGTCGCCCATAACACAGCTTAAGGTCAAGTGGTTATAAAATCATAGAAGATTGACCTTAGAGTGCCTCAAAGGTCAATCTTCTATGATTTTATAACGATTACTTCCGGAGTAATACACAAGTCGGTATTATTTTATTCTTGTCTTGCAGTCCCATTAACTTATCGCTGAAATTTCTGCGCTCTGTGCTGAGTAGCACGAGCAATACAGGTGAAGAAACTGGCAACAGTGGCCGAGTAGTCCTTCCCGTGCCGCTTCCGGGTTCGAATCCCGGATTAGGCATGGGTGTTGTGTTTGTTAACAGATTCTGTCCATATACAATCCCTGGAACTTGTGACCCTAAAATAGAGACAAGAGATTGTCTATAGAGGTGATCGTGATTATCATAAGACTCCGATAAAAAACAAAACAAAACAAAAACAAGCGGTGTAAAAAAAAAAGGGTTTTACGCTGAAAGTGATGTTAATATTTTATTACTTAACCTTTGTATGTTAATCTTTACAACGTATGACGGAGATGCCTTTCTTAGTAAAGAAAGAGAAAAGATTTGTTACTAAAAAAGAAAAAAAATTAAACCATAACTAAGGGTTTATGTGGCCGAGATTATGATAATGAGAAAGGTATGGCTCCTAATATGAAAGAAATAGAGAAAATCAATGAAGAATTAGAATTGTTGGCACTAGAGCGAAGAATGGACGTAATAAGCTACCTACGTATTAAAATGGCAAAACACATATGTATTTATCCTTTTAATGTGTGACGACGTCATCACTGTTAGAAGAAGGGGCATTTCTAATATTTATCTTTCGGATTTCCTAGAGCATGCATATTTTGTTACACCACCTTCGTACTTTGCTCAAAGGTTGTAAAAGAACATGTTTATTACCTAGTTTTAAAAGGCGATGACGTCATCCTTCCCAGATTTTCGGAAGCGCAAAAGCTTTTTCATGATTTAAACCTTTTCCTTCGCCTTTTCATGTGCCAAATTATTTAAGGAAACTGAAAAATAACAGAACGAATGTGCATTCTAAGCAGGGACGGATTGGCGGTCGCAAAAGGGCCTGGGAAATATTTTGCAAATGTGCCCGTTGAGTTGTAGTACTGCGGTACTATTCTATCACAAGAGAAAACCACTTTTTTCCTTTAAGAAACAAAACAAAAAGTACAGTTGTTCTGAAAACAGTGGCAAGCATATTACTGGGGATTAAAAGTACACCCGCTATTCTTAAATTGAAATGGGTATTTCGGAAAAAATTTCACCAAGATTTTACTGTAGAAAACTTGTATTGCAATTTTTCTGTTGCGGACAATCACAGTTAGAAATTTCAAGATATTTAAATATCGTGGTAAACTCACTTAATCGACGTAGAAAAAGCGAAACAGGTTTAAATTACTAATTTAGTTAGTTATGTATGTAATTGCGCTGGAGAAGATTCTAATTTTGGATAAATTCAATATTTATATTTGTTTAAAATTTTCTGTTAAGAACGCTGAAGTAAGAACATCAAATAAAAAAAATGCGTATATAGCCTTTTCATGTTTCACAGATTGTAAAATAATCTTGATTTTCATACTTTTGAGCTTCCAGTTCTTAAATTTTCAACGTAGTGGGCTGAAATTTCAGCAAATATTTGAGAGAGAGAGGGAGAGAACTGCTACTACCAAACGTAGGCTATGTTGGAGTTGTACCAAAAAACCTTTCGCATAAGACATGATTTTTTTTAAATTTAAATAAGTGAAAAAATACAGAACTATTACACTGTAAATTTTTTTATCTGTACTGCAATTTTTGTAATTCTTCTATTGTGGACAATCACAGTTAGAAATTTAAGGATTTTTAAATATCGTGGCGAACAGATTCTCCATTTAATAATCATATATTCGTACGTGTTTCAAATATAAAACGTGCTTTTATACCGCGGTTACGAATTGTAAAGACACCTTACTAAATATCGTAAGCAAATCATTTTGCAACTTCATGTTGAAATGATATCTCCGTAAATGCCTTCATCTGCAGCATATTTTGTCAGTTATCACTGCGTAGGAAGAACATTTCGGATGAGAGGGATCGTATATGAACACACCCGCAAATAATCTTACAGTTATTTCAAAATAAGTTCTTGATATTATTAGCTTTCATTCTGAATTCTGTGTTGTCATACAATGGATAGTACATCCCATAATGACCATTATCTAGCATTGTTATACAACTTCATCAAACATGGGTGAGTATTTTCACTACTTTAACTAAAGCAGTGAAAAAATTTAACCCTGTTCAGACCCCACCTTAATGCTGTTAACATACGTAGATTGTTGTTACTCTCGATTTTTCCTCATGCCAAGCCCTTCGAAGCATTTCAGGATGAAATGAATGATCAAAGTAACTATAGAAACACACTGCTGGCCACCCAAAGTGCAACACCAAGAAGGACACAATATAGCAAAGCCAGATTTACTGGACACATAACAACAGATACAAAGATGAAACGATTGAGATTACAGGCCCGTGCGACTTGCGGAACACGCAGACATCAATAGTTCGTGTGGTCAGCATGGCTGGCAATAACGGTCGCTACACGCCGCGGCAACGGACGAAAGAGGTTTTGAATGTGGGCTTGGGGTTTGTCGGTTCAGGCTGCTTCCACACGTTGCCACAGTTCATCAGGCTTAGCCGCGGGTGGTTCTTACCGGGCCACTCGGTTGACGATCAGCGACCAGCCGTGTTCGATGGGCGAAATATCGGGAGAACAGGTGGGCCACGGCAGCAGTAACACATGGCGGGCCGCGAAGAATTGTTGCACGATGCGTGCTACGTTCGGGCGCGCATTGCCCTGTTGAAACGTGGCCACTGGCACCTCCTGAAGGTAAGGGAGGACTACAGGCTTCAAAACGTCGTAGATGTAGTGGTGGCTGTTGAGTGTACCGGCGATGCGTACCAGAGGGATGCGGGTGTCGTATCCAATTGCGCCCCAAGCCATAACGCCAGGCGACGGACCGGTATGGCGACGCATAATGCAGGCGTCATACACTCTCTCGCCGCGGTGCCGCCACACGCAGATTCGACCACCGTAGTGTTGCAGGCAGAAGCGGGATTCGTCGGAGTAAACAATGTCGTGCCATTCCGTAGTGTAGGTGCGGCGTTCAACGGCCCACTGCCGCCGCACTCGCCAGTGGTGTAATGTCAATGGTAATCGGATCAATTGGCGCCGTACGACAAGTCCCCGCTCCTGCAGACGACATCAAGTGGTACGTGCGGACACAGGTTGTTGCGCAACAGACCCTAATTCCTGCGCTAACATTCGTGATGTAGCGGTGCGAGCCGTCAATGCCCGCCGCACAACATGCCGGTCATTTCGTTCGGTGGTGTGCCGCGGCTGCGGCAATCGCTCACGTTGGTCCGTCTGTCCCTCCTGCACCCACCGAATCCATACTCGCCTCTCTGTGGCTGGATGTAGTCCCACACGGGCGCCGATGTCTCGGTACGATAAACCTCTGTCGCGATAAGCCACTATTCTTCCTCTATCGAACTCCGTAACGTGCTGGAATGACTGCCGTATTCTGCGACGAGGCATCAGGAAGCTTCCCACGCACAGGTCTGGTGGCACAACACATTTTCACTACTTACACCCCGCCTTCTGTTTATCCTTCTTATAGTATTTCTCGGTGGCGTGCAGGGCGCACATAATTTGCATATGCCCTGCAATGCCAATCGTTTGCATGTCATCTCGCGGGCGACTCATGCTGCGAATTTCAGGCTAATCGGATGCTTCCTTCTTGCAGTTGCATTTTGGGTGGCCAGCAGTGTAGATAGACATCCCTTACCCACTCCGCAGTTGAAAAATACATCGGGTACACGGGGAGGAAGGAGTAGAAGTTTGGAAGAGGAGATTTTTAATGCCTAAACAGATAAATCATAGTTTTCGGGCTCAGGCTCTATCCTGCAATATAAAATTCGGGCTCGGGCTCTTAAAATTGAGCCCGAACTCAGCTCTTATGAGCATAGCGCTAATGCCTCCTACAACCAACGGAAGTAAAATCAACTCCCCCCTTCCTTGGGGAATATATAGAACATCTTGCACACATCGCCGCCCTCCCGCGACATGCGGTACATACATTCTCGTTCCTCAGCTACTAAGTGAACCCAGAAGTTCGCAAACACACATTATAATGTATTAGCTTTATATTCTTTTGCTAAGCTAATTATTATGAATGAATAATGCTCTAAGCTTCAAACTAATGAATTCCCAAAAGGGTGTTGTTACTCGTTAATTATGAACTTAAACAAAGTCTCAACGCTGGTTATTTATATTAAGTAATCAAAGTCATAAACCTAACAGCCAGACAGAGGTCTGACAAAACTAAGAATTGAGAAAGACTGAACTTACTGAACAACTATTTATTTCCCAGACTCGTGGTCAACTAAGGCACTCATATATCTTGTACATAATAATGAATAAACTTTCCTCTTATAGTACGCACACCACCAACACAACTCCAACACAACCTCAACTCCAACGCAACAACACAACACACTCTCTTCTCGATGAACGCGCCTATATACGAGCTACCACCACGTCATGACTTACACTCATTGCCAGATCTCATTCAGCGGGTGAAATAATATTCCGTTCAGTAGGAAGATAATTACATAGTAAAATAAAATAACTAGAGATAGTAAAATCAAAAGGAAAGTGAATATAGAGTATACGTTACATCATCTCCCCCTTAATTTTTTTTTTTTTTTTTTCATTTTTTTATGTCCGAAAAACCTATCAATTTTGGAGTGTAAGTCTTACATTTCGATGATTGACGTTTCTCGATCTCTTTTTTGATTTGTTTGGTGGTAGCCGTATTTACATTATCAACTTGGCATGACAATTTACGAATCTGTATTCGACTGTGAAATTTGTAGTGTAGAACAAACCAAACCTGCATCGGCATACTTTCCTTTTATTCTGCCTAGCAGGAATCACTTTTTTTAATTTCAAATGACGTGCGCCTCATTCGTTGAAATACATAACAACTGTATCAGCAGCGAAGATTGCCTGAAGTTGCCTAACAGTAACAATTTTACTATTTTCATTTCACATTACGTTCGCCTCATTCGTTGAAATACATAACAACTGTATCAGCAGCGAAGATTGCCTGAAGCTGCCTAACAGTAACAATTTTACTATTTTCATTTCAAATTACGTTCGCCTCATTCGTTGAAATACAGAACAACTGTATCAGCAGCGAAATTTACCTGGAGCTGCCTAACAGTAACAATTTTACTATTTTCATTTCAAATTACGTTCGCCTCATTCGTTGAAATACAGAACAACTGTATCAGCAGCGAAATTTACCTGGAGCTGCCTAACAGTAACAATTTTACTATTTTCATTTCAAATTACGTTCGCCTCATTCGTTGAAATACAGAACAACTGTATCAGCAGCGAAATTTACCTGGAGCTGCCTAACAGTAACAATTTTATTATTTTACCCCTAAGCACATAGATATATACAAAAAAAAAGTGGATTAGTAGATGGACATAGAAGAAATATAAAAAAAAACACACATATATACACAAAAAAAGAATGCATAGGCCCACACGAAAAAAAGAAATTCTGACACGCCAACTGGTCGTGCAGGAAAAACAACAAACTGAGAAAAGAACCTGTCCACGAGAACTTACTTATCTCGAGGACGCATAAAAAATTCTAGTGCGGTAACGTTTTCCAGGCCTAATGGGACTGGTGAAATCAGGTGGCTTGGATCTCTTCCGGGACGGTAATGGAACATCGGTCTGTTGTCGGTCAGGAATCTGGCGGTCTGGAAATCCCTGCGGCTGAGAAGAACGGTCAGAAGTCTGGCGGTCCGGAATCCCTTGCGGCTGAGAAGAACGGTCAGGAGTCTGGCGGTCTGGAAATCCCTGCTGCGGCTGATAGGAACGGGCTCCCCAGGCTTTGGATATGAAGTCACTTGGTGCTGGGGCCCGTTGTGTCCTGCCAGTATCCTTTTGGACGGACGTGTCTCCGGCCACATCGCTTGCTTTCGTTTACGCCCACGGGGCATGATAGTAGTAGCAGGCATCGGCCCTGTTTGCCCTGAACGGAGGTTCCAGGGGCGAAACCCGGGTGGATGCAAAGATTTCTGCCTTCGTCGCTGTTGCGGCGAAGCAGATTGGGGAGACAAGTCACGTTTGCGCCCAGCTTTTGGTGGTGCTGGACGGTGTGGAATATTAAAAGTAGGATTCATAACTGACAAATCAGAAATGTCCGACGCCTCTGAGTCGCTGCTGTAATTCAGCGGTCGTGCAGGGCGATGTTTATATTTGCCTATAGGGATACTTTCCGATGAGGTGTTCAAAGAAGAAGTATCCCGCGTCGGTGCCGAGGTAACCGGAAACGGCGCAGCAATAGTCTTGGCAATGGTTGGAGGGAAAGGAACGATACTCGTATTCGACGAACTCGAATCGAGCCTTTGTCTCACGGGAGAATCAGGTTGCGGTTGTAGAAACTCGTCTGGAGGAGGGGAGGGTGAAGGAAAAATCACTGGTGATTCGTCAAAAATGTTCGGTGGTTCGTCCACAATTTCCGGCGGTTGAACATGAGATATAGATTCTTGAATCTGTGGAACAGAAGGCTGAGTAGGATTGATAATGAAATCGATATTCCGTTCGTGATATTTGCGACATTGATCAACATGTACATATTGAAAATGGTTGTTCGGTTTCTCCAGAACAATATTATTGTCAAAGACATTTGCCACCCGATATGGACCTTCGTAGCTGGGTGCAAATTTCTTCAGTAAAGTATGCGAAACAGAAGACTGGAAGTGCGTTTCCACGAGAGTGAGATCTCCAACGACAAGATCTGGTTCCCTACGCCTAGAATTATAATATCGTGCTTGAGCCGCTTGTGCTCCTAGCATTGCAACACGAGCTTTTTCTGCCATAATGTGTACTGATTGCGGAGTTGGTCGCTGGTTTAATTCGTCAATAATCCCCGTTAAATTTTCAAAAGGGGTTTTAATTTTGCGACCCAGAAAAAGTTCTGCAGGAGTAATTTTAGTAGACTCGTGGACAGACGAGCGGAGGGCGAACGCAAAAAGTTCTAAATGGTCATCCCATCTTTCATGGTGGTCCATTACGAAAGTCGCAATCATTTTCACTAACGTTCGGTTAACACGTTCCGCAGGATTACTCTGGGGATGATATGGGGAAATGAATTTATGTTTAATGTGTAATCTCGCACACATTCTTTCAAAAATGTCAGAAATAAATTGAGGACCATTATCCGAAACTACTTTATTAGGTGCACCATATCTAGAAAATACTTCATTAACTAAGACATTACAAATAATCTCAGCCGTAGCGGCTTTAATGGGAAAAACTTCAACCCATTTAGAAAAATTATCAGTTAGTACTAAAACGTAACGAGCTTTATTTTTAACAGATAATGGATAAGGTCCCAATAAATCTATGGAAATAATATCAAATACATGAGAACTTGAACTAGATTTCAAGTGACCGGCCGGTCTTACATTAAGATAATTATTAATCTGACACAAGTGACATGATTGAACGTATGCGAGCACACTTTGGTACATGCCAGGCCAATAGGCAACATCCCGCAATTTACAACGGGTCTTGCGAATACCTAAATGGCCTGCAAGAGGTTTGTCATGAAATTCATTTAAAAGAGCCATTCTAAGGGTCCGCGGAATACATGGGCGAAACTCTGCCCTAGTAGTCCGAGACTTTGTATAATAAAGAAGACCCTCTATTACTTCAAAATGTTGTGACCTTCCAGCCAGAGAAGGATCACTTTGTGGGGGCGAACCCGCAAGCAAAAAATTGTAAATATCCCCAAAATCTGGATCATTTATTAATTCTGCCATTATCTGCTCTCTGGATGTGATATCAGCTATCAGAAGTAAAGGCTGACATCCAGGAGTAGTTTCGGTGGGGACCCCACTAATCGGAACGCGAGATAATGCGTCCGGTAATTGATTCTTATGACCTGGCTGATACGAAATTTTGATGATGCTCTCTTGTAACTTCAGAGCCCACTTCATAAGTCTTTGAGATAGGTGCTTAGCAGAATTTAAATACTGAAGGGCAGAATGATCCGTAATTATGTTAACTGTCAATTCGTTAAGATAACATTGAAATTTATTCAGTGCATACACAACAGCAAGACATTCACGTTCCGTAGCTGAATAATTGCGTTCAGCTTTGGCTAAAGTACGAGACGCAAAAGCTATTGGATGCCCAGCTTGTGACAAAACGCAACCAAGACCAACTCCGGATGCATCAGTATAAATATCAAATTCTTTAGTATGATCCGGGAAAGCCAACACCGGAGGCTGAGTCAATGCAGACTTCAGTGTTTCGAATGCAGCGTTAGCTTCAGGTGTCCAAATAAACTTCTTGTATTTACGCTTTAAAGCATACAACGGCTCACATATTGTAGCATAAGCGGGAACGAACTGCTGATACCAACCGGTCATTCCCAGAAAGCGGGATAGTTCTTTTGCTGTTTTAGGCCGAGGAAAGTCAACAATAGGCCTAATTTTTTCATTATCAGTGAATAAACCATGGGGAGTAATTTTCAACCCAGATATACAATCTCGTCCCTCGCTATCTGGCATTTACTAGGTTTTAACGTCAAGCCAGCATTGTATATAAGTTGGAACACCTGTTTGAGCAGAGAAAGGTGCTCGTCAAAAGTCTCTGATGTTATAATAATATCATCCAAATAGACATGCACATGGGGACCCAGGACAGGTCTGAGAACCGTGTCCATAAGCTTTTGGAAAGTAGCAGGTGCAGAAGCTAAACCAAAAGGCATACGTAAATATTCATAGGCCCCAAAAGGAGTCACAAAGCCTGTTTTATCGACAGAGTCCGGATGTACTGCCACCTTCCAATATCCACTCGCCAAATCCAAAGTTGACATCCATTTGGTTGACGACAAGTCATTTAAAATATGTGACATGACAGGTAGGGGATAATTGATTGTTTTTGTGACTTGGTTGAGTTTGCGAAAATCTGTCACGAAACGAAATTCATTTGGTTGTTTCTTTGGAACCAAGAAGGCAGGAGCAGCCCAGGCGCTTGTTGATTCCCTGATTATGCCTTGCTTAATCATTTCAGCAATTTGACGTTGCATTTCTTGTTTTTTATGTGGAGCACAAGGGTAAGGTTTCGTCGCAATGGGTTTCGAACCATCAGTGTCAATAACATGATAAACCACCTGTGTGAAACCAGGTTGATCTGAAAATAAACCAGGGCTTTCCTGTAAAAGGAGAGAAAGCTGGTCTCGTTGCCCCTCATTCAATTGGTCACTCAACAATAAACTCGTAATATCTACAGGAACCGTCGGAATCATTTCGACAGGTTCCGGAAAGGAAATCACATGTTGCACAAAATTCAAAGTTATTTGAAACTTGTTAATAAAGTCCATACCCATGAGACATTTCACGGGTAGCTCGTCTATAAGCAGAAAAGAATGTGTAAACCGAGCTTTTCCCAGCCCTAAAGATAATGTGACAGTTCCTGCGATACTGAAGATTTCATTATTGGCACCTCGCAAATACTGCGTTGCAGGCTGAACGTGTATTGCAGAAAAAACGTCATTACAAAACTTTGTATTTAGGGCTGATATCTCAGACCCAGTGTCGAACTTTGTCTCGACAATAACGTCTTCAAGTGTCAAAAATACATCAGGCAACTGAGGAGTTTGAACAGTCACTAATACTGTTTTAGGGTCAGAATGTTTGGTATCAGGAAGAAGGACCGACTCCTTCGTCTACTTCCTGTGGAAGTTTAAAGGAATTCTGGTGGTGTTATCATGTGGTCGGAAACCTCGACCCTGCCGGGTATCGGGAAAATTTTCATGATAAGGAAAATTGCGTGAACCCTGCGTCGGGAACTCCGCGTGTCTGTTGACGTTTTCATATTCGTTACGTCTGCCCTCAGCACGGGCAGAAAAATTATTATTGCCCTGGGCATGAGAACGTTCCGAATGCTGCTGAGTGGAACGGGGTCGAGCATACTGTGCATTATGACGATATCCCGAAGCTTGCTCCGAAACTCGTTGCTGGTTCGCCACTCTTCTGTGTGGTGGAACGTATGAAGCTTGGGTGGGCACGTGTGTATGCTCGCGCTGAAAGTTTTGTCTATTATGCCGCTGAGGGTTTTCGGAATAAGCCTCGCGGGGTGCCCGAGCATGGTGAGTTGCAGCATGTTTGCCATGTCGCTCTTCATACGTGCGTATGAGGCGAAGGCATTCATGAATAGTGGTAGGGTGTCGAACCTCAAGAAAATCTTGCAAGAATGGGTCGAGCTGCTGTACGAGGGTATCCAACATGTCAACATGACTGGCATGTGGATCCCATAGATTATATAAGCGTGTAGTCTCCAACGCAAATGCAACAGGGCTATCATTGGGACCCTGCTGACGAGAAAACAGCTGTTGAGCAAGGTTAGCTCGACTGAGGCCAAAAGGAAAGACCTCCAAGAATTCTGCACGGAAATTCTCATAATGAGAATCCGGGTTCGACCCTCGCCACTGCCGATACCAGGTCTTGGCGGTATCTCTCAAGCAAGTTCCGGCAATTTGGACTTTGCAGTCTTCCGGAATATTATAGAGATCAAAATGATCTTCCAGATCTTCAAGGAACTTTAAAGACCCCTCCAAACCATTGAAATGAATTGTTCCTGCATGCGGCACGAAATGGGCAAGCATTCTGCTTCGCTGAGAGGATTGAATTCCCTCAGCTACGACCCGCGACTCAGAGTGATAAGAAGCTGGTGCATTCCGAAATGGTGAAGAATGCTTGGGTATGTGCAGATCATTCATATCCAAGTCAGAGCCACAGGCTTCGTACAAATTGTCCAAACAAACACCATTACCCTCGAGACTTGCCGGATGGTGGAAATTTGAAGTTGTCTCAGGTAAAGAAGCCATGGGTAATAATAGTCAGGATCTCGTGTTCGAGAAAAGTTCGGGCGCCAATTATAATGTATTAGCTTTATATTCTTTTGCTAAGCTAATTATTATGAATGAATAATGCTCTAAGCTTCAAACTAATGAATTCCCAAAAGGGTGTTGTTACTCGTTAATTATGAACTTAAACAAAGTCTCAACGCTGGTTATTTATATTAAGTAATCAAAGTCATAAACCTAACAGCCAGACAGAGGTCTGACAAAACTAAGAATTGAGAAAGACTGAACTTACTGAACAACTATTTATTTCCCAGACTCGTGGTCAACTAAGGCACTCTGATATCTTGTACATAATAATGAATAAACTTTCCTCTTATAGTACGCACACCACCAACACAACTGCAACACAACCTCAACTCCAACACAACCTCAACTCCAACGCAACAACACAACACACTCTCTTCTCGATGAACGCGCCTATATACGAGCTACCACCACGTCATGACTTACAATAATATTCCGTTCAGTAGGAAGATAATTTACATAGTAAAATAAAATAACTAGAGATAGTAAAATCAAAAGGAAAGTGAATATAGAGTATACGTTACAACATGGCCCATCTATTGTAGTTGGGATCCTAGCAATTGCCTGGTGAGGGGATTTTTTCCCTAATTCAAGTTAGAAGTCCCCCCCCGGCTTGTTATAATAACAGTATGTGTATTTCGTTTATAAAAAAAGTTTTGTGGCTCAGTTGTGAGTTTAAAACAACTGAACTGATAACATTTTTAATAAAGTAAGAAAGAAAGAGACAAAATATACAGAAGGGGTCCACCGGGAAATGTTCCAGTGTCCCGGTGGGGCAATCCGCCCCTGATTCTAAGCAACATTTTTACCGGTCATTCTGCCAAAAACATGTTGAAGGATGACAATGTTAAGCAAGGACAGATCAGAGGTCAGCTACGATAAAGGATGAAACAGCATCTTCCTACTTTTGCAACCCATGCGTCGAACTTAAAAATTAGTGGAAACGACAGCAATTTCAATCCAGATATTAGAAAGGAAAGAGAAGGAATGTAAAGTAGTTTCACCCTTTCCAACTCCTGTAATGAAGAAGAAAAGCCTGCCAATATACATGACCAAAATACATTACTCATACTTTAACATGTCACTTTAAGAGTTAGAATGAGTTGTTCGGAGATAAGAATACGTCGTCGAAGTGTGACGTCACAAGATGGCGCTGGGCATAAACAAACGTTTGCCCTCCATGACGTTTCAACGTGATTGGTGTAATGTGCTCATATTTTGCAATTTCTTCAATTTTTTCCGACAATTTGAAGCTAATTCAACGCGATGGAAATGCTGTTAAGTCCTCTCACATACATTCATTTTATTATGAACCACAAAGCGAGAAAAAGCGTGTTCAAGTTCATGCTTCGATGAAACATAAATGTAGATGTTTAATTTAGCGTCCTAAATTATTTGTCTACATATTTCGAAAGAATAAGAAATATATATATATATATATATGTTAAAGTATGTAATTTGATGGTGAATGGTGAAAACATTTCATCTTTAAAATGGAATTTTAAAGATTTTTACTGCAAAATGTAGGTCCAAGTACGACGACGTGAACACCGCTGCGGCAGGCTTAACACAACGCCGATATGACCACGTCAAGCTTGGCTCCGCTGAAACGAAGGTCTGCAGCCCCGGTGGCACAGTGGTCTAAGCGATGTCTTCTGATCATTCATCTGAGGTGGGTCCGTGTTCGAATCCCGGTGAGACAAGTATCTTGTGTTTGTCTTACGGCACTGACTCTCTCTCTCTTCCCTGGAACCAGTGGCCCTAAATTAGGGACGGGTGACTGCTTATAGCCCACTGAGTTGCTCACGGTGGTCGTTAAACCTCCAATAAAAAAAAACAAAAAACGAAGGTCTCGCTATGGCGGCTATCTGACTGGAGGAAGACTACAACAGGAATTGGGTAGGTTCTTGCCAGGAAAGCGTTCGAATTTGCAGTGCTACGTGACAGAAAATTGTTCTTCATTTCTGTCGCAGTTTTTTAAAACACCTGGTGAGAGTTGCTTTGTTCTTCCGCATATAATTTCCTGATACGAAGTAGAAAGTATGCAGATCTTTTTCTTTCTTCTAGAAAAGCGTTAAAGTAGATGTCGCGTCCTCTCCAACGGAAGTTACATGGCATCGAAAAGTGGAAATTTTGCTCCTGGCATTGACCGCATGGTTCGCAGTTCATTCAAACCAAATTACAAATAAATAAATAAATAAATAAAACCCTCGGAGGAGAAGTGGGTTCATAAATTTCGGATCAAGGAATCATACATGAAAAAACCAAGAAGTTTCCAGATTCAGATGTGAAAAACTGAGACAGAAATGATGGGTTATTTTCTGTAGCGTAGCAATTCAAAATGGAACGCTTTCCTGGCAAGAACGTACCCGGTTCCTCTTGTACTCTTCCGCCAGTGAAATGTCCATCGGAACGACACCGGCATTTCAGCGAAGCCAAGCTTGGCGTGGTTGCCGCGACGTTGTGTTAGATCTACCGCAGCTGGTGTTCACGTCGTCGCACTTGGATGTAAGTTTTACGGTAAAAATCTTTAAAATGCATTTTAGAGATGAAATGTTTTCACCATTTGCCATCAAATTACGTACTTTATCATATGTATATCTCACTTTTTTCAAATACGTTGCAAATAATTTAGGACGTTAAATTACACATTCACCGACATTTTAGTCCATACGGCATGTTTCCGTTTGTTTCTCAGAAATCTATAAAATAAACACTGCAACATAAAACTGAATCTATTATAGTCAGTTTCGCCCTAAAAAATCAATTTTACAGGACTATCGACAGCTGCCAACGATGGGAGTAACGTTAGATTACGTGTAAACAACGTGTGTTTATGCCCAGTTGCCAATCCGTGACGTCACGACTTGGACGACGTATAGAAACTATGGTGTATGATAATCAGGTGATTCAACTGTTAACAGTTAACAGTTAGGAAAATGAATCGTTAATGTCATTGCTCGCCAGGTGGCGTGCAGGAGTTGTGGACCGATCGTTAACATTATACATAGTGTTTATGATTTCATAAGTGTTAAACCTGTATTTATCACAAGTGTTTCACATTCATTATTTTATGTAGTTGTATGATATTGAAGTTCCAGGAACGATTAAGTTTCTCTACAGGAGTTAAAGCACGACAACTTTTCTAATTTAGAAGGAAACGAAAATTTATAGTGCAGCTGTATGTCGGACTAGGATCAGTTCAATTCTAACGTTTCTAATGTGAGGCGAATAGTTAAAGGAAGTCTAACGAATGAAATCTAACCTTCTCTTTCAGATAACTGTCGGACAAGTTGTTCGACGGTAAAGAGCGTGTATCAAATTTTAAATCCCCAACAAGTGAAAAATTATCACTAATTTGTCATTTAATAACAACAGAACTCCGGCAGTGCAACTTTTTTACATGATGTATGCGCGCCGCCATTTATATATTTATAAATGGCGGCAAGCAGGAACGAGAGCAATTACGCATGAATAAACGTTTAATTTTTTCTAATAAAAAAAGCAACTTTAAGATAGAAAAAAACAGCAATAAACCACCGCTTTAAACTTGTTCTACATTTTAAGGAAGAAGTTATCCGGCATAAAAATGTGGAAACATAAAACACGATGATTGCCTACTAATCCATACAATTGACTAACATTAATATGCAAATATGTCGTTATAACTGACGACATCCAATGTGCATATTTATGAAACGTTTCAGGCTTTGTTATTTCAATTCCAAGCAAAATATCATTCTTAAAAGACATCTTCATCTTCCTTCCATAACAAAGCATAGGTTGTATGGGGTCATCAGCCCACGTGCAGGTCGCGCCATTTAGTGACAAATGACATTAACGTGCGATTTTACTTTCCAGAACTGTACCACTTGTTTATCATTCACCGTGATAGGAACTGAAAATAAAATATAAACACAGGGTCAAAAAGTGATGTTAAAAAACAAAAAATATTAGCTAAACAGATCCAGCGTTTTGCTGATCACGAATAAAGTTCGTGAAGAAGCTAATGTTATGAGGTAATGCCTGCCGGAAACTTCAACGATCAGCAAGTGGATTTTTTTACGCAGTGACATTCGTTGAAATCTAACCTCCGCTTGCAGAAATATTTTTTGAAACAACTGTCAAGAATTAGAAATAACCTGAGTGGCAGCAGCCGTACTGTGAGACATTGTGTTATGTAATGTCAGGGTAGTTTTTTTGCCTTTGGCCAAGATGTTGACGAAGGTATCTCGTAAGTTGAGATTTAATCTGTAAATGTTTTAAAAAGGGTAAATGTGTTCATATTTCAGGATTGAGCGATTTAGTATTGGGCAAAAATTTAGAAATTAGGATATTTGTGGTAGTATTGCGAACCTGATCTGAGCAGATGTGTTCAGGTAAGAGAAGGAAACACCTGCTGTGCAGATGGTTTCAGTTCGCATATCGCAATGAAGTCTAACTTTGATTTTATTCTGAGTTTCAAACGTACTTTTTATAAATGTGTCGCTATAATATATAATTTCCTTGTCAGGTTGCGATCTATATTTAAGAATTGTTTTTATTTGCGAATTATTTGTTTGCTATTCAAAAATGTATGCGTAACGAGATGTGTTTATGACTCAATCAGGTACAATACCAAATTTGGTAGTTTTAAATTGAAAACTGTAGAAATGTTTACGCAAATTTTGTATGGGGCCCGATGGCCCCCGGGGTCCGACCCCATTCAAAAAACCTCCTACGGTCTAAGTCAGAGTACCATGACACAGTATACCAAATTTAGTAGTTCTAAATTGAAAACCGTGGAATTTTTTACGAAAATTTCGTATGGGGGCCCTCTTCACCCCGGGCCCCAACATCATCCAAAAAATCCTGCTACGGTCTAAGAGTACCATGACATTGTATTCTAAATTTGATGGTTCTAAATTATAAACTGTAGATTTGTACAACGGACAAACAAGCATTCAACTTTTATATATTAGATCTCACCTATTTAATTTTCTTGAAAAATTCATGGCTTTTAAAGACTAATGAGGGAAAAGTGATAAAAAAAAAAACAAATATATCTACGCCATGTTAAGAGTTCGCCGATAATGCATGGTCATCGTCGCGGGAAACAATACTCCGGACCCAGAGGTAGGATACTGTGATAATTTTTCAACCTAATCGCCAGCCTCGGAGTCCTTACGTCACAGGAAGTGTCGTCTGTTTTTTCCGTGGAAGCGTCTGCTTAAGGAAGCTTTGCCGTGAAAGTAACTTAACGATAGCAGACGGTTAGGCCTAACGAGGAGGCTCGCGTATTGATACCACTTTTATGGAGATCTGTCGAAAAACATAAGAGAAATGCATTAGAGAAACCTCGGGCTTTACAGTCGAGTGATACCAAATTTTTTGAAAATGTTTTAAAAAGGTTAAATGTTCATATTTCAAGAATGAGTGACTATTTCTTTACTCAAAAATTAGAATATGTGTCAATATTACGAACGTGATCTAAACAATAGAAGCATCGATATGTGTTGAGTTAGGAGTGCAGAAACCATCTGCTGAGTAGATGATTACATTTCACATATAAAAATGAAATCATCACACCCACAAAATGATTTTATTCAGTTTCAAAATTAATTTTTATAAACGTGTAGATAGTTTCACTGTCAGGTTTTTTATATTTAAGAATTATACGTATTTATTTGTCTTTCGCTGTCTTTTTTTTGAAAATTTATGAGCTTACACGATGTGTTGTGTTATATCCCAAGTGGATCCTGCATTAAAGCAAGCTTGAAGTAAAATCTATATTCGATCAAAACAAAGGTTTTATAAAACAGTTTTATTAGACCCATGTATATAAAGCTTCTTGTTGGATAGTGCTTTCCGTTACTGGAATCTCCCAAAAAACAAAACGGCGAGCTTGATAGTGTGCACAAAATCATGAAATATTTAAAGATCCAAGAAGGAATTTTAACCACCTTTCACAATATAACAATATACCCATTCGGTTTTTATCTTAGTGACACATTATTATGAAATTTGTTGTGCATTCCGATACATTAAAAATACTATGAGTATGAACGACAAGCTCATAAAGGGTGAAATCAGGTCTTTATGATTCGTCAAAAATTCATTTCTGTGTTTCAATTGAAGATGTAGGGTTTAATCAGAATCGTGCATGAGGTTTATGAACTTCTTTATTGCAAATTTACCATTAACGGAGCAACGTTGTGCCAGATTTTTGTCTTTTCAGAAATTTTTGAACGGCATTAGGTTTCAGAAACGCCGCCTGTTGTATGTGAATGATTTTTCTCAGTTGAGTGATAATTTGAGAATTTGAAATAAAATGTAGATAAAATAAAAAAAAGACTAAAGACATTCTTAAGTCTTCATTACTCGCGCTCACAAAACTTTTCCGTTGCCACGAGGGCGCAGTCATCTAAGCCCTCGCTCTTTCACCATTCGTCTGAGAACTTTACTGGTTCGAATCCCGGTGAGGCATGGATGTTGTGTTTGTCCTACGGTGCTGGCTCTCTCCCTTCCCTGAAACCAGTGACGCTAAATAAGGGATGGGAGAGTGTTTATAGCGCATCGAATTGCTCATAGTGGTCTTTGAACCCCCCACAAAAAAATTATTTTGCTCTCAGTATATCACACCGATTAAGATTTTGTTTTATGAGTTAAGAAGAGATTCATGTACTTAATCATACCTGAATGCAGAATTCATAAAATAGGATAATTGGAGATTTCAACTGATATTTTCTATGTACTCCCTTAGTGGGAGGACTTAGAAAATGTCCAGCATTTGCATTATTTTCATGAAAGATGCATGATCCAGTTTCGTGCAAAATATAGTTATCATGCAAAAAAAAAAAAAGGTAAAGTAGGAAAGAAAATGGTATATTGCATTACTTTCCATACGTCACACGTCATGCGAACATGCCAACTCGTCATCCATCAGTCACAGTATGACAACTTTTCTACGTTCAGCTGCAAACATGCCAATGATTCTTTTTTTTATTGGAGGTTTAACGACCACCGTGAGCATCTCAGTAGGCTATATAAGCAGTCGCCTGTCCCTAATTTAGGGTCACTGGTTCCAGGGAAAGGAGAGAACCATTGCTGTAAGACAAGCATAACATCACCGGGATTCGAACCCGGATCCCTTTTGGACGAATGATCAGAAGCCATCGCTTAGACCACTGCTGTACACTGTAAAAAAAAAATTCCGTGAATTAACGTAAAATCTTATGGCAGCACAGTTGCCAAAATAATTCCGTTCCGTTAATAAAAATTCTGTTTTTTTACAAAACTTCCATTTTATGATATGTTTTTCCACAAAATATTTCTGTTTTCTGACAGAATTATTACGTTTATGTACAAAAACTGTTTTGTAACATTCTGTCTTTTCACAAAGTATTTACGTTTTCTGACAGAATTATAACGTTTTTTTACAAAAACCGTTTTGTGCTATTCAGTATTTTCACAAAATATTTGTTTTCTTACAAATTAATTACGTTATTTTACAAAACCTGTTTTATACCATTCCGCATTTTCACAAAATATTTCTGTTTTCGGACAGAATTATTACGTTTTTTCACAAAATTTGTTTTGTAACATTCGGTGTTTTGATAGAATTATTATGTTTATTTACAAAAATCGTTTTATAACGTAATGTTTTTTCACAAAATATTTGTGTTTTCTGACAGTTACTATGTATATTTACAAATATTATGTATTATATTTTATCCAATTATTAATTCCCTGGGCATAATTCTTTACATAGAAACGTTATGTTTAATAACGTTTTCCCACAAATTATTTCTTTCTGATAGAATTATAAATTTAATTACGAAACTTTTATATTATTTCACTTTTCCGCAAAATAATGATGTTTTCTGACAGATTAGATCTGGTCTTCGAATTTTTTTCTAAATATTCTGTTTCCCAATAAAATATGTATTCAGAAATGTTTCTTTTCATAAATTTCAATTTCCAAATATTATTTTTGTGATATTTAGGTTTCCTTTAAATTACATTGTTTTTTACATAATTTCTTTGCACACATTATGTTCGAAACGAGTATCATATAATATTGTATGTAAAAAAACACCCAAAAACATTTCGCATGGAACATGTATTTTCACAGAACCAGGCGAAATATAAAGTGTGAAAACTAAATAGGCAAAGTACCACAATAATATTTTATTTCTATAAACTGTTTATGTAAGTAGTATTTGTTTTCAGCAGGCAAATTTTGTTTTGTACAATGTTTTGGTTTATACTTACCACACAGATTTTTTTTATACTCACCACAAAATTTTTCCTTTGTAATTAATATTTTAGTCAGTCAGTTCTGTTTATGTAAATAGTATTTACATTTCTGGCAACAAAACGTCCTACAGGAATTCTTATTTAAAAAAAAACTGCCAGGTTTTTTCACACAATATATATTTTTTTGTTAGAAGTTCTGTTTTATAATACCATTGTTTATAAATAGTTTTTGCAGGAATATTTCAGATTTTCATTTTTAGAAACCACCTTATACAAACAGTACAAATACCACAAGTTAATGGTCAATGTGTTCTGTTTATGAAATGACTGTGTGATCATAGCAGATCTGTACTTTTTCTTGTTGCCATCACTCATATGTTTAGTATCTTTTAGCACCAGCTTATGTGTATAAAACTTTTTGTCATTGTTTCAGCAGAATTTTGGAAGAATATTGTAGAATTAAAAACAAAACAAAAAACTGCCTGTTCTTAACACTTCAATGAATAGCTTTTGGGTTTTCTTCTGAATCTATGTTCCAAGTTATAAACATGGCTGTTGTATAAATCAACTTGTAATTTTAATGGAATGAAAAGATTTCGTAGGAGTAGAAATCGGTCATGGCAACTATGTAAGCATAAAAAAAAACTTCAAGTGTTTTGGTAGGAATTTTATGTTCCACAGTTTTATTTTCCTGCTCAGTAAAATGCTAGGACACAACAATAATAAACAAATGAAACATTAATTACAAATTGTAATTACCCACAGCTCGCTGTTCTCAAAGATGTTGTTAGCCAGCTAACATTTCTTAGGTATATTTTAATTTCTCCAAAACCACCAGATTATTCAAAGCTAGCTGGTATGATTAACAGCTTGTACCAAGCTGAAAGCTTTGTAAATGCCTACATGTGTTTACACGAAGACTAGAAATTACCATTGCTTATAAACAGGAAAGATAAATGTAGATATATTTTGTAATTGTGATTTCAACACTACATCTGTTAATGCTACTGTATCATATAGGAGTGCTAGCATTTTCCTTGCATTACTAGTAGTTAAAAAAATGATCAAAACTAATTACTGCAGTTTTCATAGAATATTAATGACATTAGCATAAAGATGGATGATTTTAGAGGAGCAGTCGTGCTCTTTTAAAACCTTCAGTATTAACACTCATAGTCTGTCTAGATATTTGTTCTATAATTATTCTTATACCAAAATGCAAATACATATGTCAGATTTCAAAGATTCAGCAAACTACATTTAATGATATCATCATCATCATCATCATTGTCAACCATTATCAATCCACTGCTGGACGAAGGTCTTCCCAAGTTTCCTCCACAACGGTCTGTCTTGTGCCAGTCTCCTCCATGTCACCCCTGCATACTTTCGAATTTCATCCACTCATCTCCCATGTGGTCTTCTTCTGGGTCTTTTCCTGTCCCTTGGAATCCAATCTAAAATTTCGGCTGTCCATCGATGATCTGTCCTTCTGGCAGTATGTCCAGCCCATTGCCATTTCAGGGATTTAACTCTGGTCATGATGTCTTCCACTCTTGTCATTTTTCGGATCCACGAGTTCCTCCTCTTATCTCTCCTGGTTACACTAAGTATGCACCTCTCCATGCTGCTTTGAGTTGTCTGCAGCCTTTGTATGTCTCTTTTAGTTAAGGTCCACGTCTCTGCACCATACGTAAGCACTGGAAGGATGCATTGATCAAACACTTTTCTTTTAAGACATAATGGCATATTGCTCTTGAAAATTATGCTGTTTCTTCCAAAAGCTCTCCAGGCAAGTTTTGTACGCCGATTAATTTCTTCATCAATGTGACCCTCACTTGATATTTGCTGTCCAAGATAAACGTAGTGTCTGTTATCTCCAGCTTTTCTCCATCAATCGTTAAATCTTCATTTCTTGCAAAAGCATTGAACATCACTTTTGTCTTCTGAAAGTTCATTTTTAATCCCACTTCTTTACTCTTGTCAGCAAGTTCCTGGATCATACTCTGCAGCTCTGATGGGCTAGTTGCAAAAATGACTACGTCATCAGCAAAACGAAGGTGGGTTAGATAATCTCCATTAATCTTTATCCCCTTGTTTTCCCAGCTCAGTGACTGAAAAACACCCTCCAATGTGACATTAAAGAGCTTCGGAGATATGGTGTCACCTTGTCTCGCTCCCTTTCCAATTTTTATGTGTGTTGTATTTTCAAACAGCCTAATCTTTGCACTTGCATTTTCATAGATGTTATTAATAATATTAATGTATGCATCTTCAATGATATGTGCCCCACTTTATTTCCGATTATGTACAGAAAAAAAATGCTTCAATTTCATTTCTAAAACTGGACCAAATTTTAAAAATCGTTTCAAATGTTTTTATCTTTTCTTCAAGTTGCAACACCCTAGGTGCTATTGCAGGCTACTGCACCTTCTTTTGTGGAACTTTCGTTCCCCTCCGAGGGTTAAAATGCAAAGAATTAGTATTAAACACATAGCATTAAATATTGTGCAAAGTAGGGTAATGATACGTATAACTGTTGTGTACATTTGGTTAAACATTAAAATTATTAATATTCTTGATGATTATGAAATTGCAATATCATATCTCAAAATATATGTATGCACCAAAGAAAACTTAGTAAGGCTCGTGATGATAATGGATAAACAAATTTAAATAAATAAATTACGGTGCTGCAGTAACCCCAAAACAAAAATAGACTGGTTTGTTTTTAAAAAAAAATGACCTGCCAAATGCAGGGGGATTGTATGAGATGTCACTAAACAAAACGCAAAAATTGCATTCTAAAATTGCACATATTATCCTAGAATCACTGAACACAAGAGCAAAGGTGACTCAGAAATTGGGTGAGAAAGCTCACTTCAGCTGTATTTATTTATTTGCAGCTGAGGTCTTTTTCCTGGCTGAAAAGAACTTTTTTTGTTTCACAGAATTTCTTTAACAGACGAATTTGAGCATTAATTTTAACACATCACTCACAAGAAGGCCAAAAGAGATTTAAAGCCCAAGTGAATTTGGAATGGAGTCATATTTCACAAGCTACACCATTGATTAGTTCCTTCACTTAATTTACATTCATTTTGGAAATACTTTTCACCGAAATAAATTATCACAAAAGCATGGGATAACTACTCTTTTCATAACTACCAAATTTACACCAATATACCAAAATTATATAGAATTGCCTTGTAATTATTCACTCATATTTATTAACAAGCTTTGAAGACAGTCACATTTCTAACCCCCCACCTCCCCCAGCTTGAATATACCACTCCATCCACATGAATACATCACACATCTTTACACTTTGGCCAATAAGAAAAATTAACAGATACAGAATTTTTGAAAGACAGTAATGCATTACCTCTTCTTCTAGCTTTGCAAATTTCTAAATTTTCTACCCCAAATCCTCTTAACATAAGTACCTTCTCTTTCTCTATTTCAACATTTTGATTTACAACTCCAATTTAAAAATTTAGCATACCCTTTGGGGGCATCTGATGGGTTGAACAGAAAAGAACATTCTTAGCAATTCCCCCTTCATTCTTCCTTCACAAAGACATACACAAAAAACAGAAAAAAAAATGTATTCAACACTTGCTCAACATCAGAAACTCATTGACTTGAATTTTTTTCTTCTGTCAGGCAAAATGTATCATGTTTCGTATCTGAAACAATTATTTGATGTTTCTGAATATTTCTGTTTCACACGTTATGTTCTGTGAAAGTTCAACTGGCTGATACGTATCGTCCGACGGTGAAAATTATTTGTGTCAATTGATCACTATAGTTAAAAAATACATATTAATGCTTACCACTTGAGAATTACCTCGCTTTCCTTCATTGTCAGCGAAGGAAAGCGGGGTGGTTTGCAAGTGGTAAGCATTAATACGCTTAAAATGTATTTTTTAATTATAATGGTCAATTGACACACAAATAATTTTTACTGTTGGACATTACGTATCAGCCAGTCGAACTTTCACAGAACATAACGTGTGAAACAGAAATATTCAGAAACATCAAATGATTGTTTCAGATACTATAATATATATTCCACATATAATGGCATGATTTGGTTAATACCATAATGTGCAACTAGAAAGTATCATGTTTCGTCAGAATTATAAAATAGCAATCAAACATTTCAATTTACTTCCGATATTGGAGGTTAATTATTTAACGTGCATTAATGCATTTGCATTTTTGAACTTCACTTTTAGTTGGTAAAGTTCGATGAACACTTACCGCACGTGGGGCTTGGCTTTCAATCCATATTTCCGTTACGTGGATGCGGCACGGGATTTTTTTCATTTGGCCACGGGTCTGCTTCTTCTTTTTTTTTTTTTTTTTTTCTCCGTTGGAATTTATTTTGTCTTATCACCAAATGAGTTTTTCCTTTGCTGCATCCTCATTTACTTCAATATTTATTCATACCCGAGTACTTTCGGTACTACTACTATACCGTCTTCGAGGGGACATTTTGCTCCAACTAGCACGGACCGTGTCAGCTGGGCATTTCGGTGGTTCTCGCGGGCTGCTTCTGTCATCTGCTATCGCTTCTTCTTGGGCGTTGTGGCGCCATCTCTTGTTGGTCAGTGATCTCCTTTTTCGAACTTTTTCTTTTTTTTGCTCAATTTTAATTAAATTTCTCCAGCTGTTTCTCAAATTATTAGGGTCATTGTGGTTGCAAACTTTTGTCCTATTTTTTTCAATCATTACCGACTCTGCTATTCTGAGGTGTTTTTCGGATTTACAGCTTTTAATGATTTTTATATTTTCGAATTTTGGATATTTTTGGTTATCCAGACAGTATTGAATCAGTGCTGTTTTTTCTTCTTTTTTCTGCCAGTTTTTTATGTGTTGTTTTAATCTGTGTTTAAGCTTATTTTTGGTACTTCCTATATAAGCCATTGGAGGATTTTCAGTAATAGGAATTGAGTAAATACCTGCTTTTTCTAACATTCTTATTTTATCATTATTTTTTGTTACTATATTTTTGATGGTATTTACTTTTCCTCCAATTTGAATGTTATGCTTTTTACAAATATTATTAATTTCATTGGTAGTGCCTTTAATGTAAGGAAAACCATTTAAATATTTGATTTCTTTTTTAATTACTACAGCATTATTTTTTTTTATTTTCTTTATTACTTCTGTGTCCCATTTTTTTATTAAATGGTTAGGATAACCAAAGCTGCTTGCAATTTTTTTTATGAATTTGATTTCTTCATTGATGAACTGACTATTTTCAGAATGCGTATATGCTCTTTTAATTAAGGTTTTTATACTATTGCATTTTTGAGGATATGGATGTGCTGAATTGTATGGGATTAGGACCGGAACAAATGAACTTTTCCGATAAACTCTGTATAGTAACTTATCTGTGGATTTGATAACATGTACATCCAAAAAGGCTATTGCATTATTTTTTTCCATTTCAACCGTGAGTTCTATAGTTGGATATAATGCGCTGTAACGTTTTGTTAATTTTTTTAATTCTTCTTCGTTCAGTTTTGATAGAATGAAAATGTCATCTACGTATCGACAGTACACTTCTGGTTTTTCTTCCATATGATGTAGGACATTTTCTTCAATTTCGTTCATCACAACCTCAGCATATAGAGTTGATAATGGTGAGCCCATTGGGCCTCCTGAATTTTGTTTGAATATTTTGTTCTTGTAAGTAAAAATATTATTTTCATATAAATAAACTAAAACTTTTTTGAATTCTTGAATTTGTGTGTTATTTAAAATTTTAAGATTTTGCAACTTCTTAATGATGATTTCAATAGCTTCTGGAACTGGAGTGCTTGGATATAATGCTTTAACATCCATGCTTGCCATGTTTAAGTCCATTAGGCCAGTTTTTACATTTTTAATTTTCTCTATAAACTCATATGTGTTCTTGATGGTGAACTTGTTGTTCATGAAAAAGGGTGCTAGGAATTTGTAAATGTTTTTCTCTAATGTTATCAAAGGTGAGTTTTTTTTGAAACTATCAGTCTCATTGGAGCACCATCTTTGTGCGTTTTTATCTTTGCAACGATACGTGGTATGCCTGCTCCCATTGGTGGAAACGAGCGTTTGATTTCATCAGGTAATGTGCTATGATTTCTTATATCCGCTAAGAATTTAATTTGATTATCAGTTGGGTCTTTCTTAATTTCAGTACAATTTAATCCATCAATTGCTTCTGTCATTTTTTGTTCAAATTCATCAGTGTTGAGAATAATGATTTGGCCGGATTTATCTGCTTCACAAAATTTGATATATGGGTCATTTTTCAATTCCAATAGTTGTTTTTTTTCATATTTTAATTTTTTCTCTATATAGAAGTTTTTGTTGTTTTTGGCATTATATTCTTTTAGAATAACTCTATATAATTTGTTCTCTACTTCAGTTTTATTCTCTGCGCCTGGTATATTTTTGAGAATATCTTCGAGGCAAGGGATGATTTCTTCAGTTTTAGGGAGGCCTTGTGGAAAGGCAAATTTTTTCCCTTTTTGTAAAATTGCTTTTTGTGTAAAGCTTAAATTCTTATCAGACCGATTTTCATATACATTAAATTCATTTATGGGTTCTTTATTTAATTTTTGTTCATCAAATAGTGCATTTAATTTTTTATCTACCGTAACGCTATTGGAGTTGGCTTCTTTGTTAGCAATTTCGTTAATTTCGATGAACGTAGTATCCAAAATGCGATCTTTCCAAGTGCCATCAAATTGTGCATATTTTGAGTTCCTTATCAGCTTCCATAATTCATAATCTAGTTGGAGCAAAACGTCCCCTCGAAGACGGTATAGTAGTAGTACCGAAAGTACTCGGGTATGAATAAATATTGAAGTAAATGAGGATGCAGCAAAGGAAAAACTCATTTGGTGATAAGACAAAATAAATTCCAACGGAGAAAAAAAAAAAAAAAAAGAAGAAGCAGACCCGTGGCCAAATGAAAAAATCCCGTGCCGCATCCACGTAACGGAAATATGGATTGAAAGCCAAGCCCCACGTGCGGTAAGTGTTCATCGAACTTTACCAACTAAAAGTGAAGTTCAAAAATGCAAATGCATTAATGCACGTTAAATAATTAACCTCCAATATCGGAAGTAAATTGAAACTTTGAAGCACACGAATTATTCTTTCAAGTGGTTAGATCAAAGGCAGTTTAGGCCTCACGATGCACTATCGCAATCTCTTTTCGAACCGTGAATTAACAACAATCACCAAATTCAAACGTCTTAAAATCAAATGTATGAAATTTGAAGTTCAAGAACGTTTTCTTGTAACTTGCAGAGATTTTGGATTTATCCCCAAATTTTTGAGACTTAAGAACAAGCCAACAAGTAAGAAGGATTATTACATCCTGCTTCGATGTCAACAAAAACGACTTAGTAACGAAATTATAGCTAAAAGAAAACAAATATTCAGACTTAATGCTCAAGTTTATGAATTATGGAAGCTGATAAGGAACTCAAAATATGCACAATTTGATGGCACTTGGAAAGATCGCATTTTGGATACTACGTTCATCGAAATTAACGAAATTGCTAACAAAGAAGCCAACTCCAATAGCGTTACGGTAGATAAAAAATTAAATGCACTATTTGATGAACAAAAATTAAATAAAGAACCCATAAATGAATTTAATGTATATGAAAATCGGTCTGATAAGAATTTAAGCTTTACACAAAAAGCAATTTTACAAAAAGGGAAAAAATTTGCCTTTCCACAAGGCCTCCCTAAAACTGAAGAAATCATCCCTTGCCTCGAAGATATTCTCAAAAATATACCAGGCGCAGAGAATAAAACTGAAGTAGAGAACAAATTATATAGAGTTATTCTAAAAGAATATAATGCCAAAAACAACAAAAACTTCTATATAGAGAAAAAATTAAAATATGAAAAAAAACAACTATTGGAATTGAAAAATGACCCATATATCAAATTTTGTGAAGCAGATAAATCCGGCCAAATCATTATTCTCAACACTGATGAATTTGAACAAAAAATGACAGAAGCAATTGATGGATTAAATTGTACTGAAATTAAGAAAGACCCAACTGATAATCAAATTAAATTCTTAGCGGATATAAGAAATCATAGCACATTACCTGATGAAATCAAACGCTCGTTTCCACCAATGGGAGCAGGCATACCATGTATCGTTGCAAAGATAAAAACGCACAAAGATGGTGCTCCAATGAGACTGATAGTTTCAAAAAAAAACTCACCTTTGATAACATTAGAGAAAAACATTTACAAATTCCTAGCACCCTTTTTCATGAACAACAAGTTCACCATCAAGAACACATATGAGTTTATAGAGAAAATTAAAAATGTAAAAACTGGCCTAATGGACTTAAACATGGCAAGCATGGATGTTAAAGCATTATATCCAAGCACTCCAGTTCCAGAAGCTATTGAAATCATCATTAAGAAGTTGCAAAATCTTAAAATTTTAAATAACACACAAATTCAAGAATTCAAAAAAGTTTTAGTTTATTTATATGAAAATAATATTTTTACTTACAAGAACAAAATATTCAAACAAAATTCAGGAGGCCCAATGGGCTCACCATTATCAACTCTATATGCTGAGGTTGTGATGAACGAAATTGAAGAAAATGTCCTACATCATATGGAAGAAAAACCAGAAGTGTACTGTCGATACGTAGATGACATTTTCATTCTATCAAAACTGAACGAAGAAGAATTAAAAAAATTAACAAAACGTTACAGCGCATTATATCCAACTATAGAACTCACGGTTGAAATGGAAAAAAATAATGCAATAGCCTTTTTGGATGTACATGTTATCAAATCCACAGATAAGTTACTATACAGAGTTTATCGGAAAAGTTCATTTGTTCCGGTCCTAATCCCATACAATTCAGCACATCCATATCCTCAAAAATGCAATAGTATAAAAACCTTAATTAAAAGAGCATATACGCATTCTGAAAATAGTCAGTTCATCAATGAAGAAATCAAATTCATAAAAAAAATTGCAAGCAGCTTTGGTTATCCTAACCATTTAATAAAAAAATGGGACACAGAAGTAATAAAGAAAATAAAAAAAAAATAATGCTGTAGTAATTAAAAAAGAAATCAAATATTTAAATGGTTTTCCTTACATTAAAGGCACTACCAATGAAATTAATAATATTTGTAAAAAGCATAACATTCAAATTGGAGGAAAAGTAAATACCATCAAAAATATAGTAACAAAAAATAATGATAAAATAAGAATGTTAGAAAAAGCAGGTATTTACTCAATTCCTATTACTGAAAATCCTCCAATGGCTTATATAGGAAGTACCAAAAATAAGCTTAAACACAGATTAAAACAACACATAAAAAACTGGCAGAAAAAAGAAGAAAAAACAGCACTGATTCAATACTGTCTGGATAACCAAAAATATCCAAAATTCGAAAATATAAAAATCATTAAAAGCTGTAAATCCGAAAAACACCTCAGAATAGCAGAGTCGGTAATGATTGAAAAAAATAGGACAAAAGTTTGCAACCACAATGACCCTAATAATTTGAGAAACAGCTGGAGAAATTTAATTAAAATTGAGCAAAAAAAAAGAAAAAGTTCGAAAAAGGAGATCACTGACCAACAAGAGATGGCGCCACAACGCCCAAGAAGAAGCGATAGCAGATGACAGAAGCAGCCCGCGAGAACCACCGAAATGCCCAGCTGACACGGTCCGTGCTAGTTGGAGCAAAATGTCCCCTCGAAGACGGTATAGTAGTAGTACCGAAAGTACTCGGGTATGAATAAATATTGAAGTAAATGAGGATGCAGCAAAGGAAAAACTCATTTGGTGATAAGACAAAATAAATTCCAACGGAGAAAAAAAAAAAAGAAGAAGCAGACCCGTGGCCAAATGAAAAAATCCCGTGCCGCATCCACGTAACGGAAATATGGATTGAAAGCCAAGCCCCACGTGCGGTAAGTGTTCATCGAACTTTACCAACTAAAAGTGAAGTTCAAAAATGCAAAAGCAATCAAACACTTTCTATTTGGAATTTCCGCTTCCTGCCCTTTTCTTTTTCTGCATATGGAGATAGAGATGGGCCTTCAGCATTTGTTTATGAAGAATTTTGATGGCCAAAGGAAAAAAGGGAAATATTTGAGGTTTTTTACCTTTCTGGTACACTCAACTCATCGGTGAGGGTGGAGAAGCCATGTTGAAAACCGTCCAAGAAGACGTCAAGGAAAATGGGATGTCATTGAGACCTCAGAACAATGATGCACAACCTATGTCCTAGGACGGGGATCGTGTTGGCCCGTCATCACGACACTACCCAAACTAAATTTTTTGTAATCGCATGCCAAATTATTTTCTTCTATGCCGAACGCTGAAGTTCAAATCTGCACACGTGCAGCGTAATGATCCGGAGAATGGCTAGTCCAGCGCTGATGCTCCTTTTGTTTACTTTCTCCCCATTGGCTGTTGATCTTCTAGCAGTGCTTGTTTGTTGTCGGTCGACACTAAAGTGGAAGGCGTCCAGGCATTGTGACTTCACATAATTCGTTCCGCTGATTCCGCATTAACTGGTACTCCGTGTTATGGTGACTTGCACTTTTGAGCGAGGCCTTTCCCTCTGCTTTTCCAGTTAGTATGGATAAATGCTGACGGTTTTCTTTACTGGAATACCCCTTTTCTGATGATTGATTTCTTGCAACCACCTAACCCCCCCCCCCCCAGTCTATTTCGAATGTAAACCATTTTAGCTTCCCACGTCACTCGAACGTTTCTACTTTATTTTGTGCAGTGTTTGGACTTTTTTTTTTTTTAGAGAAAAATGCATGCTTCTTTTACGATCTAATTTTATTTCTATCAGAACCAAATTTGTCTCCTTGTTCTGGATTTTTCCATAGGGGCGGAGCACACTTTCTCCAGTTCTTGCTGTTTCGTGCATTTACAGCTTTTCGCTTACTATCTTTATTTTTAAAGCTATTTTGCTTTGGGTGTTGGAGGTTTTTATTTTTGTAGCCTTTTATATCTGAGAAAAGTCCCTCAATTCACTGTTTAATTTACTTCTGGAGCTCATAGATTTTTATTCAGTGCATCCGCATCATTTGGCATAGAAATGCAGAATTTATCGAAAATAATTACTGAAATGAAAATCTTTTGGGTGCTTGTGTATGTTTAAAGACCAGGAATATGCTGTCCAATTTAATTAATTCTAAATAAATTAGTGCGCAATTCCTGTCAAAAATAGTTTTTTCCGACGAGTTTGTGCGAAAATCCAGATTTTGCTCTGAGTTTTCCTAAGCTTTGAAAAGAGCTAAGAAAATCACTTTATTGGGGAGTTTAAACTCCTCAAAAGGCAGAGAAGCTTACTTATTAAGGCAACATACCTATTTTATAAATTTATCCTTCCATAGTGCAATGGAGGAAAGACTTCTTGAGAACCTAGCGCTTTTTATAGCGAAGCTTACCCACTGTATTTAGGCGTCAGTTGACCTTTTAACTCGTCTCTTCAATTAAAATTCAAAGAGAACAATCTTTATTATTCTAAGTTCAATGATAGAAAGGGCAGAGGACCTGCTTTTTGCCGTAGCAGGATGGGCGACCTTCCTTTTTAATCTGAAAGCCTACTGAAATATTATAATTACTAAACATCCACGAAGATTCCAAGTTCTGATGTCTCCTGACTTCGAGTGTTTCCCGAGCGGCGAACTGAATGAATAGCAGCTCCGAATGATGGGATGCCATGCTGTTTGGACTAGAGGAAGTCATACTTGATTGAGCCTTAATGTGTGGTCGCGCGTGATGTCATAGCAGGGGGCTTAAGATTTCAAACAACACAGTATTGCTCGAATGTGTGAACGTTGTTTTTGACAGAGTTTACACATTTGTTCGTTTATCATCTAGGATTATTAAAAAGCAGGTTCATAAACAGTTTGTTATGTTATCTTCATAGATTATTAATCAAAAGTTCATAAAAAGTAAGTTTTTTTCTGTTTCAATTCATAGGCTTCCAACACAATTCATGCATTCGTTTCTTAACAGGTTTATATATCAACTACATTTTAAACTAGGAGTTGTAAATAATATGTTAGATTTTTGCATCTAAACATAGTTATTCCATTTTTAATATCCACAGGCCAACCCACAGAAGTCTGGGTGGGCTTTTATTAAAGAGCACTGAGAGATTTGTTACTCAGTGTTCGTGCAAGTTTGCTTTAAACCTTTGTTTCATTTTATGCATATTTAAGGTTAAGCAGCTATAACTTTTAGAAAAGTGTTTGATATTCCATACCTATCCCCAACCGACCAACGAATTCATGCCATTGGGTTATTTGTATTTGGTAGTTTGTTTTTGGGAAGTGTTTCACATGGTTTTACTGTTTTTGTATCAGTTTATATTTGAGCGTTGGAGTTTTTTTTGTGTCGTCTCCACGGGAAGCAGGGTGATCAGGAACAATGCTCGCTGAAAGGGTTATGACTTATGACAGCATTCCCTCTTGGCTTGCTGTACGGGCCGGAATTCAGGGAAACATTTACTATTAGGGAGACAGTACTGAATTGATGGGGGAGAGGGTGGACCTCGGAGCAACTTTTTCTTGTGCTATTTTACTTCATTTCCTTTCCATTAATGCTTAAAAAAAAAAAAAGATGACCTATGAATTTCCCCTCCCAACACATTTTTATTTACACACCTGGCAGGCAACTGGATTTCTTATTTGCAAGCCCAGACCAATAGCTTTGATAACCCTTTTATCTTGGCAATGACATTTTGCAAGTACTAATAATGATAAAATTAAAATAACATTGAAATTTTATTTTTTAATGGAGTCTGTGGTACTGGAAAAGCTGTAAAAAAAATTCAAGTGGTTTTACTTAACTGTATTAATGCAATGTAAAATAAATAACTGTTGTGGAGGGGAGTGGAAATTTTTAACTTCTACTTAATTTGATTTTTGGCTGGGAATTCTAGCCCCGTGGCTACAAGAATACAAACAGGAGCTTTCCCTTACAAGTGCTGCCATTTATGAGGCACATTTATAGCTGAGAACACAAAGTGGAAATATATTTTGCATGACTGACACTAGAAATTTTCAAAACCAATGTTTCCTCCACAACAATTTGAAAATTTATTTTTTATCAATTACTAGTGGAGGTACCCAGCATTGCCCAGGATAGACCAAGTTTGTTTTTGAGCACTTCAAAATTATTCACCATGCTGAATCACAAAGCTACTTTATTTGCACCTGCCGTTCAGACAACACCTTATCACAATGTATAATGGCCGTTCTGAGTCCTAAAAACTCGAAATAGCAAACATGTACAATACACTTCCTGCACATCGCATTCAGCTTTCTAGAGTGTAGATAAGGCACTTTCTAGCATATCACTTAGAAAACCATCAAGAATGATGCATAACCATTTGGACTCTTTCCCGTATGCCTGTACCACAGACACTTGCGAGCAGTGAGACGTCACCTGATGACTAGCTCTGACATGGAGCAATACTTCAGCAGCCGACTTTCACCCAATCTATAGAGGGCCTTGTAAAAACACATTTGACCCCCTTAGGGATGGAATTTCTAAAAATTGTCCTGCCTGTTTTTTAATCTGGGTGATGAAGAGTATGTATGCCAATTTTGGTGTAAATCCATGAAACCGCTTAGGAACGTGTGCGGAACAAACATATTGTTTATCTACATTTTATCGTTGATGTCTTTTGAAAGCAAGTAGCGCAATGCCCCAATGGCGGACTTGAAACTTTGGAAAAGAACTATTGTATGGATGAACAAACTCACCTTGAATAACGGTTTCATTAGATAAACAAAACTATTATTTAATAAAATAATGTAATAGGAGCACTATACACATAACATATTAAGGGTTCATTTCTTTTTAAAGCTTGCTTTACTGCAGCTGCTGATGAACAACTTCCGTTAGGTTGCCACTTAGCGTATAGAGTTCATGTGATGAACCACGCACTCGACGAAAAGAGAATTTCAAAACAATTCTTTCTCCTCCTCTTTTGTGTGAACTTTTTTTTAACCTTTCGACTACTGCAAAGTAACTTTCCTTGTGTTTCCAACAAAACATACTTTCACTTTTATATATATAGAAATAAATAATTTCAGAGAATAACATGTGTAGTAGCATCACTTTTGAGAATTAGTAGTAGCATCACTTTTGAGAATATTTTTGTGTTGTAAAATTTAGAAAATTATTAAGTGTTGTGGAGGGGGACATCATACTTTTAAACATGTCTTTCTTCTACTTCATAACATTTTGCAGCATTTTTTCAACTGAAAAATACATTCAATCTCATGCAATAAAAAGTTAAACAAGTAATTTTAAATTTAAATATTAATAAATATTGAAGCTTTCACTGTATTACCTGTGCCCAGATCGACTCCATTTTCTAGTTTCTTCAGGTCATTAATAAGGGGATCAAATCAAATGTTTACCATATTAAACTCTGAACCCCCCAAAAAACTGTACCCCTCCCCAAAAAAAAATTGTGAATATCAAAAATGCTTTTGAGATGATAGATCTCAAAAAGCATTTTGATGATAGATCAAAAAACGAAATTTGAGTCACTAAAATAATAATGGTTCCTACTGTTTTAGTAATGCCTGTATTTTAAATACTATTGTTATACCATATTTAGTAAATGTTTACCAAATGTGTAACACTAAATTTATACGACAATGCTGAAAAAACAGTTTTATGTTGCAATAAACACCCTGTCAAAAAAAAAAAAAAATATTACATCAAATTATTATTTAGCTAGCATACACTGAAGAGCAATTGAATTAGAGATACCTGTCTAGTAACGTGTAGCACCACCTTTCACCCTGATGACGGCGGCGATTTGTCTCGACTTGGACTCGACAAGACACCGGAAGCGTTAGGAATCCATACGGATCCACGACCCATGAACAAGCTCCCACAGTTCACGAAGATTTCATGAACGGGGTCAGAGCCTCGAACATCTCTCTCGATGGCATCCCAGACGTGCTCGATGGGATTAATGCCAGGTGACCTAGCTGGCCAAGGAAGCGAGGTCGCGTTTGTGGAGTGTTCATCTAACCATTCGGATACAATTCGGGACCCATGGCACGGTGCATTGTCTTGTTGCAGGATGAGGTCCCCAGTGGGATGTTGAAGATGCACAAACGGGAGCAAATGGTTGTCCAGGATATCACTGCAATGTTGACCTGTGAGGGACGATGTCACACGTACCGGGGTCCCATTTCAGTCCACGTAAACAGTCCCCAGACGAAAATGCCACTCCCACAGCTTGAGGAGTACCCTGCTGGCAAGAAAGATCCATCGCTTCATGTGATTTGCGCCGTACTGGTACCCTACCATCCGCATGTATCAACGTGAATCTCGACTCATCAGTCCAGGCAACATTTTCCCACATGTCTAGGGTCCAGTGGCGATGTTCCCGCGCCCATGCTAATCTTTGCATCCTGTGATGTGCGGTCAGCAGCGGTATCCTCGTGGGATGATGGATTCTTTACCCCATAGCAAGGAGATGGTTCTGGATGTTATGGGTGCTTACACATTTTTGTGCACCAGCGTTAAATTGCTGAGTGATTTCTTGCACTGTGACCCGTCTATCCGCTGTTAAAATGCGAGCTAGCTGACGATGACCCCGCTCATCCACACGCTGTTGTCCACGGCAGTTGTCTCTTGCAGGGATGGTTTTACCGGATTTGATGTACTCACGGTGAACTCGTGACACAGTGGCTCATAAAAATCCCAGTGCCTGCACGACTTCCGAGATGGAGTGACCCATTTGTCGGGCCCCGACAATTTGCCCACGATCAAATGCGCTTAGATCCTTCTTCTTACCCATACTGTGTCCGACTCTTACTGATTCCCGTCGCCCCGCCCCGCCCCCAAACGAATTTCAGGTGGTGACGCATTGGAATGCGGAACTTCGGGCAATCCCTGGGAAACATTCGATGAGTACAAGGAACAACATTTTAGCGAGTTGGAAGTAGAATTACCACAGGACAAGTCTGATTGGCTGAATGGCACATGCAATAATTGCCCAAAGTATATCAGTGATTACGTTTGTAAACATTTAGTTGGGTTAGCATTTCGCCTGAAATATGTTGAACAACTTGCTGAATCAAGGAATGTACCAGTCGGGGAAAAACGTAAAAGAGGACGGACAGTAAAATAAAAACAAAAAGCCTTACTAATTCAATAATTTCTTATTTCACGTTTATTATGTGATTTTATTTTTAATAATTAGTGAGACTAATTTCTATATCATGATTATTATAATAAAACTTTAGCACATTAAAAGTTTAGTTTTCATTGTATTAACTTAACACCTATAACTACAAGTATTTACAGGTTACTGCAGGCAGGTATATGGATTATACTACTCAGTGTTAGAATTAGATCTACTGGCCCAGCAGACCACTAGAATTGGCAAACCACTGGTCCACCAAAATGCCTACTGGTCTGTAAAAAAATAATAAAAAAAAAATTAACGACATTTATAATATATATAGAAAATAATGTATCATTTCAATGGAATTATATCCAATATTTGGTTCTAAACCTGGCATTAGTTTGCAGCCTAAAAAGAAAACCATACAGCAAGGTAAAAAAAAAAACAAATTCATTTTTTAACTTGTGACAAATTTGAAAAAAAACCTTAACTTCCTGGCCATCTGGGCCAGTAAAATCAATGGTCCGATGGAAGTTTTACTGGCCAATGACGACCACTGAGTAATTCGAACGCTGCTACTGTTATTTTTTGGTCAGAAAAAACCCTTTAGATTTAGTCATGGAGTATTAATTTTAATTTCAGTTCCAATATCATAAGAAATAACATAATTATGATTACATTTTTCCCGTTTTAAAAATATGTAGTCTTACGTTTGGTAAATATTATTTTGTTTACAAATGATAAAAGAGACTAACAAGTCAATATCAGGTTATTGATCTTAAATTAGATATCATCTAAAATTTGGTGAACATTTAGCATTTTTGGGAGACAGTTTTTAACTGTCCAATAATTTAAGGAAATGATGAGAAGTTAATATCTGGTTAATCATTTTATCATTATTATGTGTTCTAAAATTTGGTGAACATTTACTATTTTTGGGAAAAAAAAAGTTTTTTTAGTGGCGAATAATATACAGTAACAAGAAGTAAATATCTAGTAAACACTTTAAAGATTAAATATGGTGTAAAATTTGATGAACATTTACACACTATTTTGGGGAAACGAAAGTATTTTTTTTTGTATGCATATGTGGCATGAATATTGCTTCATGCCCATAAAAATCAAAATCCACCTGTCTGCATAACAGAACTAATTGCATTGGTTCAATTTTTGATCTGAACCAAGGATACATAATTCATGTGTAATACGCCCATAATTTTATGCTTTTTTTTCCAAACCCAAGGGGGTTTACTGTTTCAAAACTGTTCTGATACAGCAGAATTTTCAAATTTTCTGATTCATGAAAAAACCTAACACCTTTGAAAATAGTCCTATGTCATGAAAATGTCGACCTGTTACTGAATTTACCAATGTTTTACCACACTGCTCGTAAGGACATGGAACTTCATCTTGTCTTCTTATGTGTAGTTGAACATGTGAAATTTAAGGAAGCTCAGTCTGCATTCTGTTACTGACATGTCTGAATGGGGCAGGCTATTTTTAATAAAGTCCGAGTAGTACACAATGGTGTAAGTTTCAGATGGTCACGTGAAATATGTGTCTTTAAAGAAAGATGAAAATTTAGCAAATGTTCTGGAGCCTGTTATGAAACCACAAGGAAACTACACCCTAGTAATGTTTTTGTGTATTTTTATATAAACTGCATAAGACTTAAGTCACGAAATAAAGGCTTTGCATATTTTACACTGGAAATTTGAAAATCCACTTGAATTCATGGTAAAAGGTGAAATAATGTCAGTTCTGCCAAAAAAAAAAAAAGAAAAAAAAAGTGGGAGTTTTAGCATTTTTTTATACATTTAACACAAATTTCCAGCAAATGTTAAAATACATTCGTCATCAATATGAAATAGCGTGTCGTAACATAAAAAAGTCCCAATTTCAAAATTACAATATACAAACTAAAAGTCAGCTCCACATACCATAAACGATTTGTTCGCTTAATGACGAGTATGATGTAAAGAAACACAAATTTTAGTTCCATAGTATTCTAGACTGGTCGGTACCTTTAATTCATTTTTTAGCGATTCTTTTTTACTCTGACTGGTCATACTACGAGTTAGGTATCTCTTCGTTTAATGGGTGGCAAAGCCACCTGACCCGCAGTGCCTTCGAGTTGGTTTCTGATTTGGAAAGTTTGTGATAGCGATACTTAAAACGTGGCCTTTAACCGTTAAATTTCGAACATAAATTCGATTTTTAATATAGCCAATGCAGAATTTCGAGGAAAATAATTGTTTTGGAAAATATTGCTTATGGTCAGACAAGTTAGAATATCGGTGTAAAAAAAAAATGTCAGATATTTCACACCAAATGTGCTGGATTTGTTTCACATTACAAATGCTTTCATGTGAAATGTTTTGAAAACAAATCGTCAAATTCTCAGTCTTCGTCATTCTAAAGTCTCTTCAATCCTAATAGGAACAGAACAAATTTTGCAGGGATTCAGATTTTCAGTAAAAAATTACCCAAGGGGCTCCTAACCCCCTACATCACCATAACTGCAAATCGATACAAAAAAAATAATAATAAATAAATACAAAAAATAAATAGCTAGAACATATAGGCTAAACTTTTCACAAAAATAAAGTTAAATTGGATGGGGAGGGGGAGCAAAAACAGTATGACTCATGAGCCTTTGGAAACTGGTATCTATCTGTTGGATGGTTAAATTTTCAGGGTTGTGTAAATAAAAAAATTCTGACAATTTGCCGATTCTAATTATTTCTCATCAAGTTTCTGATTGGTAATTCTTTACATTACCAACGCAATGAAAAAAATGCGAAGGATTGCGATATTTCGTGATATGTATCTGTACCACACAATAACCTTAGAGCTTAATTTATAACCTTAATTTTCCGAACCAGTTTCTGGTTCGGAAAATTATTGCGAGATTGCTTGTTGGCGTTTCAATTAGGCCTATCGGTTTGGTCAGGCAATGTTCTCTATTGAAATTTCGTCTTGTTCATGAAATGTTAAGTTATTTTTCTAATGTAACTTAAAATTTGGAAGGTTTACCAAAATACCTTATATATGTGAATTAAAATATCATAACAAAGCAGTTTGGTAAAACAGCCCGGTACAGTGTAAACGATGGATTTTGAAGATGTTAGTATAAAATACACAATTTCAAATATACTACAGAGCAGCGCACATATCTGAAATCAATTAACTACAGTTGATTTAAGTCATAATGAAACTGAAAAATGTACTTACCAGAAAAGTTTCGAAAGTTTTTGCACATGGGGTTTGCATTCACGTTGATCCTTCTTTTTGTTGTTGGAGTCGAACTATGCACGCGTTACACTATAAACCATTGCCAGATCTTTTCTGACTAAGTTTTTCTGTGAATTTACAAACATATTGACACAATGTTTGAAAGTTTTACTGAAATTCCAGGGAAAACACAGATCAGCTGAAAAAACAGATTTTTTATGTAAATTCGCAGAAGAAAAGTAATGTGAATTTCATGTTTTTTTACTGTGTACCGGGGCGGCCGTTCGAACGATGCTCGATAGCGCATTCGTTTTAAATCTGATAGTTGTAAGCGCGACAGTAATCTTACTCGCATTTTCAATTTTACGAAACTCGTAATTTTTCCTCTGTTTCAGATGTCCTTACTGAACATAAATGTGTATTCGCATTTCCAAGGATATCTGCTTTTTCAGATATTGCATTGCAAACTCTCATTTGTCTCTCGCAGCTGGAATCGTTAGCAAGGTTCTTTATGCGTTTTTCTGTTTTCGTAAATCCCCGAAATTTTGCAAGGTCGGACATTTATCGTACACGAAAATATAATTTCGTATATCACATAATACCATCTTTTCTAAAAGTTAGACTAGAATATCCTCTCCTGTAAAGGTCAGACTAGAATATCCTCACTTCTAAAAGTCAGACTAGAATATCCTAGCTCCTAAAAGTCAGAGTAGCATTATTTTGAATCGAATAACGGTAACCATTGCCACATACACTATATTGACAAAAGTCACCGGACACCCAGAAGAGAAAAACAACATAGCACCCTTCGAGACATGCTTTCGACAAGGTTTTAGAACACAGCGATGTATATGCGCTTCCATTCAGTACATAATGCTGCAGCTAACTATTGCTTAGTAGTAAGTAGGCCTGGGTTCCAAACTTCTTATGGGGCTCTCTAATTCATCCAATACGTGCTCTATAGGTTTACGATCAGGGCTGTGTGCTGGCCAGTCCACACACAATACGAAATTATCGTCAAACCACGCCGTAACAGTCCTTGCTTCATGGCTTCGTGCATTATCCTGCTGGTACCAACAAGACTCGGTTCCATAGTATTGCCACAGAGTTGGTAGTGCATAATTGCCCAGAATATCGTGGTAGACGTACCTGCTGGTTAACAGGTTTGTCCACGATAACCAATGGGCCGGGACCATACCACGAAAAACACTCCCACACGAGTACACTACCAGCTCCAAACTTGACCGTAGGAACAATACACTGTAGTAAACAGCGTTACCCCCGGCTGCCATCATACCCACATACGGCCCTCAGACTGATGGATCATATATTTGAATTCATCAGTCCATAGGACCGGCTTCCATTGATCTACGGCCTACGATAAATGTTCTTTACACCATGCTAAATGACCAGTAGCATTCCGAGTGGAGATGAAAGGCTTATGAGCAGCCGCACGACCGCGGTAACCCATGGAATGAAGTTCTCTGTGTATGGTACGTGTACATACCGAAGTTCCAGCATTGTTACTCACCTGTACACTGATGTCTTGTGCAGTACTCTGTCGATTAGATGTAACTACTCTCCTGAGGCTTCGACGTCCTCTATCACTGATTTTCTTTGGTCTGCCAGTACGTTTTGCTGCTTCAGGCACGTTATGTGTCTTCCACTTATTCAGTATATCCAAAACAGTTGACTTGGGTATGTTTAAACGCCTTTCTGTTTCTCTTATGGGCAACCCACTAAAATAACACCCAACAATCTTTCCTTTCTCAAAAACAGTTCTCTCCCCGCCGCAATATTTTCACTCAACCTCACAGTGCGATTTGATCGCGGTCAGCTGCAGGCTTGTTTTATGCCGTTTGCAGCTGTGCCTCACATCTTAACAATGCAGCAGATCCGTTCATTTGCGTTTGAAGGGGTATCCGGTGACTTTTGCCAATATAGTGTGTTTTCACGCGTTTTTCAGCTTCGTTCATGTGTAATTTATCCTCTAGATGTCATAACTTCAGATTTCATTTATAAGTGGATTTCTGAGTTCATAGGTAAAGATAAGAAAATTGCTTTCTCATCAAAAAGCCGTTTCCCCGATCATGGCACTTTTCGTATCTTCGGACTTTCTTGTTATGAATTTCCTTGTTATGTACGTGGCTTTTGTAATTTCATGCAACTGTGATTTTGATTCCGACAAAAAAACGTTTTTTCTGCATCGAAAACTATAAGTACTCAAAGACATACTGTATTTTTTTCTTAATTTTCTGATAACCATATTTTTCTTTAGTTGCTGTAATTGTCTGTTTTTTCTGGTGAGTGATAATGGCAAAAGAGAAAAAGTATCATTGAAATCTTTAACTTATGGCAAAGTTTTGAGAACGCCTCTTAAAATGTATTGAACTAAATTTAGAATGTAAAATTTTTAGCGCAAAACGTACTGATCACATTACAGCATTTGCATTGGGCCCTCGACCTTACTGCATATTTTTTTTATTTGTAGGAAAGTAAAAGCAAAACAAAACATCACCACGGCACGAAAAGATTCATTAAAAAAAATTATCTCTGCATTCTGTCTCAAAAATAATAATTTAGGAAGGGCAGAATACTGGAAAAAAAAAAAAAAAGCAGACAGGTTGTCAGGTGAAAAACTATTCTATCTCATAACTGTTGCAATTAACCACTAGGTAAGAAGGCGTTTTGTACCATAGCCCACTATGGAAACATGAGGAGGCCCTGAAACGATTTAGTCATGTGACCAAGAAGGTCTCAACTTCCATGCTCCAAACTGCAGGTGAAGTCCATTAGTCCGTTAGTATGTTGCTGTGAAGTTGTTTATATTTTATTATTTTGATTTATTATTGTGATTTTCTTTTCTAAAGACGAAGAAATTAACACTCGTAATAACATTTAACTTTCATTTACCATTACAACAGAAGAAAATGTTGGAGCGTTATTATTTCTACTTTTACCTGCTGGCTCCTTCTGTTACTGATATACAAAATTCCTTTTCTGTCTTAAGTAATATAGCGTGCAAAGTTTAGTTATTTATATATACATTAAGGGATGTAAGGTCAGGTGATGCGTAACATCACAGCCTCTCCTTGACAAATGTCAACCCCGCCTTCTCGTGGTACATCCTGTTCCCACTAAAGGGGCTCTGACGACCGCCAATAGCGGTATAACTATACCATCGGGATTAGAGGAAATGCTATCCCACACTCACCAACCCGCTTGGCCAGCGTGGTGAGTTATGGCCAAACCCCTCCAAAATGACTCCACAACTTAAATCTTGGCCCTCAGTCTCCGGCAGCTGGAATGTACCTGGCCAAGGCAGCGGCCAGTGCGACATGAAGGCAGAGGGTGCTAAGAATCCCCGGAGGACCGGACTAGGCTGCCATCTGATGCTGACCTTGGCAACGTATAACGGACGCTCCCTATCTTCTGATTCAAGGCTTCTTGAATTGGAAGAGGAACTACAAAGGATCAAGTGGGACATCGTCGGGCTAAGTGAGGTAAGGAGAAAAAGGAGAAGATCTCATTGAACTGAAAAGTGGACATCTCTTCTACTATCGTGGGACTGATACTGGCAGAACTAGTGGTGTTGGATTTATAATAAACAAAAAACTGAAGGATAAAGTTGTAGAAGTTGAAAGTTCCTCTGACAGAGCTGCACGACTCGTTATCCAACTCTCGAGAAGATACCAGGCTCAGGCCGCCCCGGTGGCGCAGTGGTCTAAGGCGTTGGCCTCTGATCATTCGTCCGATGGGGTCCGGGTTCGAATCCCGGTGAGGCATGGATGTTGTGTTTGTCTTACGGCACTGGCTCTCTCCCTTCCCTGGAACCAGTGACCCTAAATTAGGGACGAGCGACTGCTTATAGCCCATTGAGTTGCTCACGGTGGTCGTTAAACCTCCAATCCAAAAAAAAAAAAAAAAAAATACCAGGCTCAGATTATTCAAACTTATGCACCCACCACAAGTCATGCTGAAGAAGAAATTGAAGAATTTTATGAGGAAATTCGTGATCTAAATAATAAAGGTAAGCAGCACTTGAAGATAATTATGGGAGATTTCAATGCAAAAATAGGGCAACGGCAACAGAATGAAACTTCAGTAGGTAAATTCGGTCACGGCAACAGAAACCAGCGTGGAAATACTCTCGTAGAGTTTGCAGAGGCAGAAGGGTTTTTCATCTTGAACTCCGTTTTCAAGAAAAAGCCACACAGGAAATGGACATGGAGACATCCAAATGGGACGACAAGTGAAATTGATTTTATTATGTGTAACAAAAAATTCGTCATAGAAGACTGCAGTGTGCTAAACAAGTTCAACACAGGCAGTGACCATAGATTGGTGAGATGTAAGATGCACCTCAACACTAAACTCGAACGTAGCAAGCTCATAAGACAAACAAAATGTATTGACATAACCAACCTTAAAAAACACCATAATACCTTCAAATTGGAACTGAAGAACAGATTCTCTGCTTTAGAAGGCCTAACATCGGAAGAAGTGGATATTTCTGAAGTTAACAGAAAAGTAACCAAAGCTCTTATGGAAACAGCAACAAAATTAGCTGGGTCTAAGAACAAATTGCATGTGAACAAATTATCAGGAAAAACCAAAATGTTGATGCAAAAAAAGAAGAGAGATGAGGACAGCTAAAGATGATGTGACTTCCAAAGTGGAATATATAGAGCTATGCAAGACAGTACGAAAAAGTATCACTGAAGACGTGAGGAAATTCAACTGTGAACTAGTAAGGAAAGCAATTGAAAACAACCAAAGCCTAAAGATAGCAAAGGGACATCTCAGTAAGGGGAAAAAACAGATTATGGCACTGAGAAAAGAAGATGGTTCTGTAACAAGAAATAGAGGCGAAATTTTGACAAGAGTGAAAGATTTCTACTCCAAATTATATGAAAGGGATGATACATGTACTCCAGGCATCATGAAAGGTACCAGAGTTCTTCCAGTCCTTCCAGCAGAAGTTGCACATGCAATGAAGAACATGAAGCGGGGAAAAGCTCCAGGAGAAGATGGAATTACTGTAGACATCATACAAGAAGCAAGTGGAGAAATCGAAACAGTACTCGCCCAAATTTTCACTCGATGCCTTAATGAAGGGAAAATTCCTGAGGATTGGAACAACGCTACAATGATCTTGCTACATAAAAAAGGTGACATTGAGGATCTCAGGAACTACAGACCTATCAGCCTCCTATCAGTGGTTTATAAAATCTTCACTAAAGTTCTTTCACACCGCTTGAAGGTAACACTGGACATGGCTCAACCGAGAGAACAAGCTGGATTCAGGAGTGGCTACAGCACAATAGATCATATCCACGTACTGAGAGAACTAATTGAAAGAGCGAGGGAATATGAACTTCCATTGTGCATGGCTTTTATCGATTATGAAAAAAGCCTTTGATTCGGTGAAACCATCAGCAGTTGCAATGGCTCTGAAATCCTGCGGTATTGAAGATGCATACATTAATATTATTAATAACATCTATGAAAATGCAAGTGCAAAGATTCTGCTATTTGAAAATACAACACACATAAAAATTGGAAAAGGAGTGAGACAAGGTGACACCATATCTCCGAAGCTCTTTAATGCCACATTGGAAAATGTCTTTCAATCACTGAACTGGGAAAACAAAGGCATAAAGATTAATGGAGATTATCTAACCCACCTTCGTTTTGCTGATGACATAGTCATTTTTGCAACTACCCCATCAGAGCTACAGAGTATGATGCAGGAACTTGCTGACAAGAGTAAAGAAGTGGGATTAAAAATGAACTTTCAGAAGACAAAAGTGATGTTCAATGCTTTTACAAGAAATGAAGATTTATCGGTTGATGGAGGAAAGCTGGAGATAACAGACACGTACGTTTATCTTGGACAGCAGATATCAAATGAGGGTCACATTGATTAAGAAATTAATCGGAGTACAAAACTTGCCTGGAGAGCTTTTGGAAGAAACAGCATAATTTTCAAGAGCAATATGCCATTATGTCTTAAAAGAAAAGTGTTTGATCAATGCATCCTTCCAGTGCTTACGTATGGTGCAGAGACGTGGACCTTAGCTAAAAGAGACATACAAAGGCTGCAGACAACTCAAAGCAACATGGAGAGGTGCATGCTTGGTGTAACCAGGAGAGATAAGAAGAGGAACACGTGGATCCGAAAAATGACAAGAGTGGAAGACATCATGATCAGAGTTAAATCCCTGAAATGGCAATGGGCTGGACATACTGCCAGAAGAACAGACCATCGATGGACAGCCGAAATTTTAGATTGGATTCCAAGGGACAGGAAAAGACCCAGAAGAAGACCACATGGAAGATGGGTGGATGAAATTCGAAAGTATGCGGGAGTGACATGGAGGAGACTGGCACAAGACAGACCGTTGTGGAGGAAACTTGGGGAGACCTTCGTCCAGCAGTGGATTGATAATGGTTGACAATGATGATGATGATGATGATGATATACATTAAAAAAAGGATTTGTTACTCATATATTTTGTTGGTAAAGCTATCTCAGTTGTTGAACGGTTTAGTATATCGGTAAGATGTATACATCTTGCGGAAACGTGTTTTGCACGGCTTTTGTTTTCCTTAGTGGTCGATTTACTATGTGCTATAAGTTCAGACGACAAAAGTCCGCCTTTCCAAAAAAATAACGACGGCAAAAAAAACTCTGAAAATATCTTCACGTCAAGCAAAATAAATACTAAAAGTACGTAGGTTTCCTTTCTTTAGTAATCCATGAATAAAAAACACACCGACACTGCACACCAGTAATGTTAACATTAAAGGTACAGGCCGAAACCAAACATATTGACGCAAGAACTTCGTGGCAATGGCGGCGGAGCAACGTCCTTTAATAAAAATAGAAGGAAATTGAAAAACGGTCCGCAAAAATTCAACAGCGAGCTCGCCAGGAGCGAAACAAAAACTGTAAACAAGCCGCCATTTTGGAATCGATGCAGACATCTGCCATCAAAAACATTAAAATATTCTCATTTCGTGCCTCAACTTTTTAAGTAATTTGTCAACAAAACAACAGCAGATTTCATTTGTTTTGTGCGGCTATCCCATCAGCTGGAATTCTAAGCGAAAACTTCGCAAATACACACTTTGTCAGTTTTGTTAAAACATTAGCATTTCTTTCATTTTGTGTAAAACTTTCAAAGTAATTTGTGAACTAAATTCTAGCACATTTTATACATATTGCAACACAATCTTCAAAGTTTCCATCAGCTCACGTTTTACGAAATTCTCCCGCTATTCTCTCAGCACATCAGCACATTACTGATAGCTGGGACGAAGTTGGTCACATGACCTCGGTGGCAGCGGTTCGTTTCAGGGCCTCTTGTTTCCAGTGGGCTATGGCTTTGTACAAAATGACGTAATATCTGCGTGTAATGTGACGTCATCAAAAGATTTCGAACGAATTTGTGCGAATCTCTGCAGTATTTGGAAATTTCTGAGTGGCAGCATCCCTGCATGAAGACCGGCAGACGAAGTTCTTTTCTTTTGCTTATGATGTCGTTTCTACGGGTAAAACCTTCCGGAGATTTTTCGTAAGTAAGAATTTAATTTTTGCTCTTACCCAAACATTTGCATTATTTCACACTTTGTGCGGCATATAACGTCCGGATTTAATTAAAAATCGAGGATTGCAAGGAAAATGCGTTAGTGAAGTTTCCCTTTTGCGCAATCACATCTGCTTGACATACGGTTTCAATTCAAAATGGCGCAACAGAAGTAAATACGAACAACTGGAATTGTGTTTAAGTCTAAATTTTTCTTTTCGGTATTGAGGTGTGAAGCACTCAGTATTTATATATCGTATTTATGCAGCAATTTAAGAATAGCATTATATAATATTTCATGTTTCGTATACGGTCACTTCAAAAGTAAAATGACTGAGCTTGTGGTATACCTCGTAAAGCAATCCGGCCGAGAAAGGAAAATTATTGCTTTCAGTTTTTGTCCTAAGTTTTGTGTTATTAGTGGGCTCAGGTTATATTTACGTTGCAATGGTATTCCTGCTGTAACTAAAATGGATATTTTTTTTGGTCGAAAAGGAATAAGTCATTGAATCTATGAATAAGATACCTGTTTATACATTATTAAATTTCATGCAGTCGTCTGACAAAAGCAGTATATATTGAGATGTGTGAGTGCATTTCTTCGCCGCCCCGGTGGCGCAGTGGTCTAAGCGATGGCCTGTGATCATTCGTCCGAAAGGGGTCCGGGTTCGAATCCCGGTGAGGCATGGATGTTGTGTTTGTCTTGCGGCACTGGTTCTCTCCCTTCCCTGGAATCAGTGGCCCTAAATTAGGGACGGGCGACTGCTTATAGCCCATTGAGTTGCTCACGGTGGTCGTTAAACCTCCAATCAAAAAAAAAAAAAAAAAAAAAGTGCATTTCTTCCTGAGATGTATTTTGAAATATCGTATTTCAGAATTTACTGTACTGTAACAAGTTATTAAAATCATGCAATGCGTTGATTATGATACGCTTTCCAACATACCAGAAATCATTACTCAAGTTTGGAGGATAATGGCTGTGGAATAAACCTCGCTCCTGTGCGTGCTGACCTTTCACCCCATTTCAATTATATTCAGCAGAACTGGTTCAGTATATCTCCGGAACAACATACTAAATTTTTGTCGCAATAGAAGCAGTTTTAGTCAAGTTATGAAGATAATGGCTGGGGAGTAAATCTCGCTCCAGTGCCCTGACCTTTGACTTCATTTGGATGATATTCAATGGAACCGCTTCGGTGTATCTCCGGAACCACATGCTAAAGTTTTGTCGCAATAGAAGCATTCTTAGTCAATTTATGCGGATAATGCCTGTGGAATAAATCTCGCTCCTGTGTCCCGACCTTTGATCCTATTTCGATGATATTCAACAAAGTTGGTTTGGCATACCTCCGGAACAACATACTGAAGTTTTGTCTCAATAGAAGCATGTTTAGTCAAGTTTTGAGGATAATAGCTGTGGAATAAATCTCGTTCTTGTGTCCTGACCTTTGACCCCATTTCCATTATATTCAACAGAACCGGTTCAGTTGTACTGCCGGAAAAACATGATAAAGTTTTGTCGCAATCGAAGCATTTTCACGTAAGTTATGATGCATAATGGCAATGGAATGGATCCCACTCCTATGTCCTGACCTTTAACCCCATTTCGCCCATTTTCAATGGGGTTCGTCCCCAGGTGGTCCCCTCCCACATGCTAAAATTTCATCGAAATCGAACCAATGTTACGCGAGTTATCGTGCAGACTGACAGACAGGCAGATAAAGCTGGAGCATATACGCTTCTTTAACCTACGGTTGGAAAGCATAAAAAACTGACTTTATAGATGCTCCTACGGATTCTCCGAAGTCCGAACAAGAAACGATTGTCCGCTACAGAGTACGGGAAGCATCGAATATACTGCGGATATCGAAATTTTTAGTGAAATCACGTTATTCAATATTTTTGTAAAATTTATTTTCATATTTTCAAGATCATAACATTTATCGAACATTTTTCGGATTATTTGTGTGTTAATACCGCTACTTTCCTTCTATGTTTTTGACCATATTTTGGGAGCTTTCGTGCCGTCCGCCGGCGGATAAATTTTCCGAGCAGCAGAAAATGATTGTTCTAGCAGTTCCGTGATTTCAGAATCCCGAATTTTTCTGAGACAGCTGCATTTCTCTTTTCCCTTCCAAATTTTTCATCCTGATTTGTTCTAATTTTCTATATTTCCCGAATTACGTTCTTTCTGTGATAATGAAGTGCACGCTTTCGTATTTTGAAGTCTTTCCTTAATAAGTAATCAGTGGATCAAGTACTCACTCCTTTCCCCATTTTAAAGCATAATTAAATTTAAAAATGTGTTCTTAATCTGTTCATGATGGCATCTGCTCCGTTTCCGTGAGCAGTAAAATTGTTTTCACGGCAGAGTGACAATGCAGTTGCGATTGTTGGTATTTAATTTCGCTTAAAACGCTTGTTTTTCCATTCCTTAGTCACTTCTTCCTGTATCAATGGTATACACCAAACACCTTTTCCTTTTGTTTAAAACGAAATCAATGCTCAGAAATGCTACTGCGTGCCCACTGTGCACAGGAAACCACTCAAAGTAAGGACGACGGGTCGAAATTTCGATTTTGAACTTTCACATTTTTTGGAAACGAAAGGAATTTTGTTGATGTAAGAAGCAGTTCACTAAGCAATGGGTAACTATGCGCATATTTAGAGAAATTAACCTTTGAAAGTGCTAATGCCATTTTGATGGTAAAGCCACATATGAAAGTTCCATGTTTTTCACAAAAATACAGTGATATCTTGGGGGGGGGGGGGGGAGATGTACAACTGTACATTGCCTCTCAACAAAATCAAAAATAAAATCAATTTTGATAAATACAGTGGAATTTTGATACAAGATATAATGTATTTTATTGCATTTCACAAAGCTAATGAAATTTAAACTTCTCTTTCGACAGCAGAGTCCGTCTTTACATTTTCCGATTCTAGATTAAGAAAAATCCTCACAACTAAGTATCTAGGACCAGTACTTTGATGAACAACAGTACCTAGGACAACATTTTTTCTTAGGAGCCTGGATGCATCAGTTTGAAATGAGAATATTGGATATTGATGACCTTTCTAGGATTCTATATCACTCCGCCACAAAGTTAGGTTCTAAAGATTTATCAGTTTCTAAGTAGTGCATATGTGTGTGAGTCGTGAAATGCGAAACCAAATTTTCATTCCAACCCAAAGTAAACAACACACCCTTCTCTGATTGGATCAAGGTTCAGCTTAGTCTGCAGCAAGAAGGAACAGAGGAAGACTATCTCGATTCCCTCAGAGTTGTAACATATGTAACATACCGGGTAACGTATAAAAGGATAAAAGAACCATGTATTTTTTAATATCTTAAATTCAAATTTTAACGTACAATCACAAAAAGCGTATAAATGAATTGAAAAAGCGATAGAAACTAGAGTAAAATATCGGGACTAACGTAGAATTACGTTTAAAAGTGGAAACATACGTATAACCCAGGGTCCACTGTATATTCAGAAAACTTAATTTAAATTAAAAAAAAAAAAAAACATTGCAAATATGTACCATTTTTAAACAACAGACGTATATTTCCTGATTTCTCTTTGTTTCTTCCTGAAATTTTTTTCACCTTCACAATTACCTCTGTAAACATAACCTAATTTTTAAAACAATAAACTTCTCCGCAGCTACAAAGCTATTCTCCTTGATGTCATTCTCCTTAGTTTACTTTATTTTTCCTACCATCTCTAGATTCAGTCAATGGCTGTGCACAGAGATAAACCCCGAAATAATTAGCATGGTGTAATTAAAAAAACAGAAAATGTTTTAAACAGAAAAAGAAAACATCATTATTGTTTTAAACAGATAAAACCCCCATCTTGGGGTTTTATCATAAACATCATTATTGTTTTCATACAATTAAAATCATCTAAAACACACTAGCACTTTCAGAGGGACAATGCAAAAATTTTGATAACCCCAGCCTCTACACACATGCTACTGGTGACTGAGAGTTTGTTCATTTCCGCGTTCAAAGGAAGGTGCTGTAATGATAATTGCTCTTGGGATCTACCTGATATTTGGAGACGTCTTTTGTCTACAAGTGTTGGACAATCCACAGAACTATCTTCCTTTTTTAGACTTTAATACTTAATGTTGCAGTTATAATCATGTTTTCGATTTGTGATGTGGTGTCGCTCTGATTGTGGTTTAACCGCCGGGACAGATGGCGCGTATATCGCAAGATTCTGTTACGTCGATTGTAGTTATGGCGCACTACGGATTTTTATACTGAACGGTTTGGGAGATTCGATCACACCTGATGAAGGGGCGACTGTCGCTCTGAAAGTGCTTGTGTTTTAGAGTATTTTAATTGTACATATATTTCATATTTTAAGATCATTAAAATCTTGTGAAGACGGTATTCATCCTAATGTTAGTTTTAGTTTTCGATCAATATTCTTTTCAATGCTCTTGATTCATCTCAACATTGTTTTGCATAAGTTCGAAATTGTGTGTCCTTTTTCATGACTCAGTACAACGCCCAGGCATGGAACTCGCAAGATTGGTTTTCACCGACAGGGCAGATATTATAACTTTGTGCTCGCCCTTTCCACTTCCTGTGTTACTGACTGAAATCAATTGCATTTTGCCGTCACAGTTGCCTACTGGTATGAGGCGTGGGCTTCAAACCACTCGGCCGAGATGGGTCCGGAGTCGAATCCTGGGTGAGGTATGAATGCTGTACTTTTTTTTTCGGCGATGGCGGTTTTCCCCATCCCGGGAACCAGTGGCCCTAAATTAGGAACGGAGCGACTGCTTATAGACCATTGAGTAGCTCGCGGTGGTCATTAAATCCCGAAACTAGAAAAACTTTAATAAAAGATGTGCGTCGTGATCGCTAAATTATAATTCGACAACAGGACACTTTGTGTTGCTTTAAAGTGTTGCTTCACTCCAGTGTACACCACCTGCTAGTTTTTTCAGTAGTAGTTAGGCATTAGTTTCCAAACTGCTGTTACTTTGCTTCGTCCAGGTCTCTTATTCAAGTCTGTGACCTCTTTTTCATATTATCATCCACAGTCCATCTGTTTGTTAAGAACTGGCTGATTTTCAAAATGGAAATTGTACTCTGATGGTTCATTGTACTCTGATAAAGTGAGACAATACTGAAACCAGCGTTTCCAAAACGGTTATTTTTTGATACTATGCATCTTTCTTGACGGTAGTAAAGTACACCCCAATTAAAAAATGTCAATGTAACGAAAATGAGTAACTGCAGTGCTCAAACTACTATTGAAATCTGATTTTTGAATGCTCTTCCGGGAAGTGATGCAACAATAGTTAATTTCATTGCTACTGAACAACATACCTTACTAAACTATCGCAGCACATTATTTCATCACGTGTATAAACATAATAATATCTCACGACAGTCTTCGTAAAGTACGATAACCTTATGCTGAATGTGGTAAAAGCCATTACAAAAATGCATTTTGAATGCTACGAAAACAGTGCGTCGCACAGTGGTTCCAAATACAAATCCAGCTGAACAAAATTAATAACTCCTCTCCTATAAAACAGATTGTCATAGAATTTTATACGAATGTTCAAGTTGCATCTCCCTATTATTTTTGTTTATTGCGGTAAAAATATCAACGAAATATTCGTATAATTTTGTAAGATTTAGCGTGAATATTTTTTTTAAGTCTTTGTTCTTATTTGAACAAAATAACAAACTAATATGATTTAAACAAAACACCAACTGTGGTCAAATAAACACATATTTCAAATATTTACAGGCTTCAGAAAGATGTACATCTATTCATTTTCCATCATCATCGCTACCACCTGGGTCTTAGAATAATAGTCTTAGTACATCAGGACATATACTTTTACTTCTTTTAACGTTTGACTCGAAGACTGCTTACAATCGGGTCCGAAGAAATTAATAGCGTGTGCATCAAGTCCGTCATTGTATCCTCTCTACAAAATTTACGAGTATGATGTTCCCCGAAATTCTTATAATGCTTATTCCGGGCTTCTTGAGCTTCCTCGCACATCATCCCAACTGGAAGTACGGCATCCTTTATCAACTGTGCACCATGGATAAGCATCTTATGCACACTTTTTATCATATAATACCACTTATATTTTCGGATGTATAATTCTGCTGTGCCGAAGCAGTATTTTTCAAACTCTCCACTGTTAATCGCGTACCCACTGGCGATTGTTTTAAAGATAGTTCCAAATCGCCGAATCAGCTCTTCATATCTGATGCTGAAGCTGGATCTTCAAAAAACCTCCGCACGCTATTTCCGTCATTAGTCGTACCAAATCTTGGTTTGAGTATGTCGACAAGCAGTCCAATTTATTTGTGGCTGTTTTTCAACCAATTGGTGTTTTTTCGTAAGAATGCTTTCAATAAATAGTGACAGTTAGTCCACCGTTCTTTAAGTTTGTTACAAAATTCAGCACTTTTTGTCTGCATTAGTTCACAAATATGTCCTTCAGGATCTTTCCAGCCATATTTCGTGAATATATCATCACACACAAGCTAATCTCCTTGAAATATTATTTTCATTTTGCCAAATATCAAACACCTCTCTTCTTAGAATTCTGTCCGCCATCACTAAAATATTAATAAAAAAGAAGTTGGTTCAAGTTGGTCATAAAAAAAGTTATAATAACATAATTAAATGACTAACTTAAACGCTGAATATACTTTCTCAACGGACTTTTATGGCCTTTGCTTTTGCACGCCTGTTACTTCGATTGCATCTTTAAACAATTTCACGAAATACGTCGGTTATAATAAATGAACATAAGAAATAAATAACACAATGTTAAGGTTTTAAAATGCACTAAAAATGTAGTAAGATACCTGTACTTTTATTCGTTGAAGACCTGAATAGGATCGAGAATAAATTACGTGTACACAGATCGTAGTTCCGAATACAACTGCTAGGCGATGCTAACGAGAAAACGATGGTTGCACTAAATACGTTACATCTGCCTTCTCCTGCTCAGACCCAATTATTTCTTTTGTAAAACTGATTGTGAGTCGTAGCTACACAACCATTTATGATTACAGTATGACAGTATTTAAGTTGTTTTGAAGCTCAAACAATTATACCTTTTGTTCAGCTGGATTTGTATTTGGAACCACTGTGCGTCGTGACGAAAGTTGGCTTCTTCTCGACCCCCAAGGAGAGGTTACTGCCATTGAGGAGAACTTTAAATGATGTATAAAACGATGGCGTGTAGCCTTAGATATCTTAGACCAAAATTTACTAATCTCCGTCACTAACACACTTGCTATTCAGCTTTCCTTTTCTATCTTGAGGTGGACTGGTGTCAGATCTTCAGGGCCCTCGCAATGTCGGTGATGCACATTCCGGATTCCATCATGTTCGCGGCCGCCTGGCGAGCTCCAACAGGGATCTCCGCCTTTTTACCCATTTCTGAAAACCTAAGATTGACTTATTATCACACTACACATCCCAAAACCCACAAAAATCAAAAGAAAAACATTAATACATGCAGCAAACAAATGGGTAATAATTGGCGACTCTTGAATATGGCCCATTTCGAACGACAAATTCTCTCTGAGCGAAATACAAACTACGCGCCATCGTAGCTCATGAATCAGCACATATCATATCCCAAAATGATTCGATTTGGTCCAGCAGAAAAAAAAAAAATTATGGTCGAAAAAGTGTTTCGCCAAATACTTTTGTTCGCTACTGTAGGTACCTCTCAATGTCAAGAATTGGTAAACCTTATTGTTTGTTGTTAGGATTTAATTCCATTTAGTATGTACCGGATTATGGCTCGGTGTGTTCGTCATTTTAAATACAACGTGTACATAAATAAATGTACACTTTCGATGCAGTCGTTTTATTTCACACCCACAAAGAACTTGCTATGGGAAAGATGAATATCATAAATTATATAGAAAAAGTATCAAGGTATTCTCTGGATTTTTTGAATAAATATTATGCTTTTAAAATTTTCAACAGATCCGCTGACTGAAATATTAACACGAAAAGCGACATTTTTATCCCATTCCGCTGTTAAAAAAAATAAAAAATAAAAGCACATGTGGTCTGGTAAATTTCAAATTTCTTGGCTCTACTTTTCACGATGGCCCATTGACTTTCTAAAGAATAATCTTATTTAGTTTTCAGTTTAATGATTTTTCTTTGCCTTTTATTCAGTTTTTTAAATCTTGTGATAATTTTTTACCCTCAGCGCTTTGATTGGTTTCTTGACTAAGGATTCAATGCCACCCCGTGGCGCAGTGTTCTAACCGCTGGCTTATGACCGTTCGTACGTGAAGTGTCCCGGTTCGAATCCCGGTGAGGCATGGATGTTGTGTTTGTCTTACGACACTGGCTCTCTCCTTTCTCTGAAGCAAAGTGCCCTAAATTAGGAACAGGCGACTCGTTATAGTGCACTGAGTTGTTCATGGTTGTCGTTATATCCTTAATTTAAAAAATACAAATTCCATTTTGATTTTAACAGTCAAGGTGCTACATATAACAGCTTTGATTAAAATAAATGTTTTACGCAATTTTTTCTGTACACTTTTCAGATCAACTTTCAGTTTTAAGATAAACCTCAAAACAATTCATGTTCCGTTTCCCTTTATGTGAAAGTGTGACTGACTTTATATACTTATTACAGAAAATCAAAACTAAAGGAAAAGAGAAGATTCAGTGATGCCTAGTATTGAAGAAATAGAAAATTCCATCAAGGAATACTTTAGCGAGGGAGATTGGAGGGCAATCTCTGATTATGAAAAACTTCGTTTCTTCAACATGAAGAGAAACTACATGGCAATGCTGTCCTGTGGTAACATATTTCCTTTATTGTTAGTATTGTTATTATTATTATTATTATGTGATGAAAGAAGATTCCACCTCTTCCTGAGGTTTTTCTTGTCTTCCTTCCGGGACAGGTACGACGTACCAAGTCTGGGAAGTGGTATTTCTTTCTCTCATTTGTCCAGGAACTTCTTTACTATCCTATAAGTGTTCAGGATAGCTGTCTTCTGTAGTTCCATGAAAGTGTTAGGTTGAAGGTCTAATGTCTGTATAGAGCTGTGGATGGTCTTAGGTACAACTCCTGTGGCTGATATTATTATGGGGATGGTGGTGACGTTCTCCATATGCCACATATCCTTGCCTTTGTATCGTAGGTCGTGATACTTTGACAGCTTCTCTCCGTGCGTCTTTTGGATGTTGCACGTGTTGGGCACGGTTATGTCAATGAGGTATGTTGCCTTTTTCTCCTTGTCGACCAGGACGTTGTTGGGCCGATTGTGAGGGATGGTCTTATCTGTTCTGATCGATCTGTCCCTGTACATCTTGTGGGTGTTATTCTCTAGAAGCAGTTGTTAGCTCATACTTCTAGTAGGTGACAGGCTCAGTTGTAATGAGGTAGTGCTTTCCTGCCAATTTCTGATGGACAATCTTGCCGACTTGATTTTGATTGTGCGTGATCATGTACCCTGTTTGTGTGAAGATTCTGTACCCTTCTGTGATATGTTGGATTTATTATTATTATTATTATTATTATTATTATTACACTTTCTTTCTATTTTCAAATATGAAGTTTCTAACTTTTTCAGCCTCGTGGTTTTATTTGTTGCTGTTACAAAAAACTAGATAAATGTACTTTACAAGAATTACACTGTGTCTCATTTAAGTAAATTAACAAGAAAGATGACACCGAATTTTCGCGTGTAATAAGCACGTCTTTTGAATCCGTTCTGACGCAAATTAAATTTATCAAAGCTATTCAAAGTCAATGGAACCGGTATGGAAAACAATAGCATCTGACGGAAGAAAGAAGTTTTTCAATCGGATCTTTAATTTCTCAGAGCCGCCTTGGTGGCGCAGTGGTCTAAGCGATGGCCTCTGTCATTCGTCCGAACGGGGTCCGGGTTCGAATCCCGGTGAGGCATGGATGTTGTGTTTGTCTTACGGCACTGGCTCTCTCCCTTCCCTGGAACCAGTGACCCTAAATTAGGGACGGGCGACTGCTTATAGCCCATTGAGTTGCTCACGGTGGTCGTTAAACCTCCAATTAAAAAAAAAATCTCTCAGATATTGCTGTAAACGAAATTGTGAGCTTACGAACTCTTAGAAACAGAGATATCGACAAAAATAATGTGACTTTACGTCCCCTGGTGGGAAAACCATGCATTATTTTAGGAAGAAAGTATTCTCAAAAGGTTTATCCATATAAGCGGTATCGGTCCAAGAAAAAAATTTATAGTCAATTTTTCAGAAGCCCAGATTTTGCTACAAGTACATCAGAAGCAGAAATTAACACTTTTGCCCCCTGGTGGCCAAACCATTCTTTACCAAACATTAGAAATTATGTGAAAAATATTTTCCATCAGGTCTTGTATACGATACAGGAAGAATTTTTCAAATCAGAGCTTTAGGAGCAGAAATAACGCTGAAAATGCAATTTACCTTTGTGTCCCCTAGCAAAAAGTCTATGATTTACTTGAAAATTTTGAATTTATAGGAAAAACATTTCGAATCGGAAACACTATCCAACAAAGAAGATTTTTTTTCAAATCGGACTCTTAGAAGTAGAGATATTGATAAAAATAATATATACATCTACGCCCCTGGTATAGAAACCATGCATTATTTCAAGAAGAAAATGTTTCTAAAAGATTTGTCGACATGAGTACTATCGGTCTACAAACGACGTTTTTTCAATCGAGAATTTAGAAGCTCATATTTTGCTGCAAATACATCAGAAGCGGAAATAAAGATTTACGCCCCCTGGTGGCCAAACCATTTTTTTTACAAAAAATAGAAATTAAGTACAAACGATTTCTTATCAGGAGCTGTATCCGGTGTAGAATGAATTTTTCAAACCGGAGATTTAGAAGTAGAGATATATGGGGAAACGCAATTTACCTTTACGCCCCATAGCGGAAAGTCTTTGAATTACTTGAAAATTTTGAAATTATAGGAAAAACATTTCGCATCGGACACTATCCAACAAAGAACGAATTTTTCAAATCAGACTCCTAGAAGTAGAGATATTGACAAAAATAAGATATACATCTACGCCCCTTGGCATAGAAACCATGCATTATTTCAAGAAGAAAATGTTACTAAAAGGTTTGTCGACATGAGAAGTATCGATCAACGAAGGACTTTTTGCAATCAAGATTTTAGAAGCTCATATTTTGCTGCAAATACATCAGAAGAGAAAATTAAGACTTACGCCACCTGGTGGCCGAACCATTTTTTGCAAAAATTAGAAATTATGTGCAAAAGATTTCCCATCAGGAGCTGTATCTGGTGCAGAAATATTTTTTCAAATTGGAGATTTATAAGCAGAGATATAGCGGAAAAAGCAATTTACCTTTACGCCCCTTAGCAGAAAGTCTATGAATTACTTGAAAATTTTGAAATTATATGAAAAACATGTCACACGGAAAACACCATCCAACAAAGAAGGAATTTTTCAAATCGGACTCCTAGAAGTAGAGATATTGACAAAAATAAGATATACATCTACGTTCCCTGGCGGAGAAACTGGAATATTTTAGGAAGAAAATATTCCGAAAAGGTTTATCGATGTGAGTGGCATCAGTCCACGAAAGAATTTTTTCAATCGATATTTTAGATCAGATTTTATGGCAAATACATCAGAAGCAAAAATTTACGCTTACGCCTCCTGGTGACCAGAGTATTCGTTACCAAAAATTCGAAATTATATGCAAAAGATTTTCCATCAGGAGATGTATCCGCTGAAGGAAAAAATTTTGAAATTGGAGTTTTAGAAGAAGAGTTATCGGGAAAATGTAATTTACTTTTACGCCCCTAGCGGAAAATCTATGCGTAATTTGAAAAAGTAACTATATCTAAAATACTCTTCGACAATCGAAAGATAAAAGAATTTTTTCAATCGGATGTTTAGAAGCAAATATGTGGAATAAAACATATTTTTGAATTCTACATCATCTGCATTTACGCCCTATACCGGCGAAATTGTACATACGTAAAAATAAACGAAATAAAGGATCATCATTGCATATTTCAAGCTTTCCCAGTGCAAAAAGGAATTTTCAAATTATACTAATAGTTGCAGAGATATCGTGGGTACAGACGGACGGACATACCGATAACATAAGCACGATCTTTTTTCACAAAAGACGTGCTAAAAAGTAGCTCACAAAACTTAAAAGAATAACCACAGAAAAACGAGGAATATGCCATGAAAGAGTTGGTCATACTGCTAAAAGTAAATACTGACCACTTTAGCAGTTGGTATAAAGAGTTTTGTCAATGACTTCATCAATGAAATCGTTTCTCAAACATTTGCTGAGCTTGGATAATCTGATATACATACCCATCAGAGACAAATATAATTAAAAGTGACATGTTCCAATATTAGTGGTTTTTCATTCTCTTGAAACAGCAATCATGAAGCTTTGAGAGGCTGATAATTTTCATTCAAAATTTCTACGAAAACTGTCATTTTGATGGAAAAGGTAAATGACTGATTTTGGAAAGAAATACAAAACGGGAATTCAACACACGCTTCAGTTGAAATATGTGCAGTGATTCCCTGACTGGAAGAGATGATTTATTATTAGAGAAGATGTGTCTGACATAGATCTGTCCTGAACACTTGCTCACAATATTTACTTCTTTATATTGACACTACTAATCTCTGTCTTAGAAGACTAAATTTCAGATTTCTAAATCATTGCCGTATCTTTGAGTGAACAAAATATTGTTCATTTCGGATTAGCAGAAACTTTCAAAGAATGTTGAATTCTGCAGTAGCTCTATTGAAATCTTGGAGGTCAAATAGAAAAATTACTTTTCTGAAATTCTTACTTGAGTGATGAATTCACATAATTCATGCCTGTTTTAGAATTATAAGGAATTACATTAGTTTTTTTTTTTTCTATTTCTGTTGTATCGTGATGCACAAAATCACTGATTGCGTTGTTCTGAAACAAGAACGTTATGCTTCTGATCACCTAATGATAATAACATTATTGCGATCCGGAACTTGATTTTTTCGAGAAGCAGTTCCACTTTTAAACCTCAGTTCCTCTTTTACAATTTAGATCGTCATATACCGCACTCAGAGAACTGTTCTATACGTTATCTTGGAATTAAAGAAAAGGAAACAAAAAGGAGCAAAAAGCAGTAATCTACACACAGCAAAAATAAAACAAAAATATTAATAAACTTTGAGTTACTCCTTGAGAATTATTAACAATATTTTCACATCTAAAAAGTATCATGATTAAAATTTTTTAATCTCTTACACATGTTACCTACCTAGTCCATACTTTGCATACTATAATAACGAATGCGTCTAAATGACATGTTTGGCTATCGATAGGTGGATAGTTCGTATTCAAAACTCTTAATTCGGTAATCGTCACATAAATGAAACATCAAGACAAGATAGTGGATTCCGCCTCAAACAAATATCCGGGTTCAGAGATGTCTGAAGAATCAACAGCAATTCGACTTTTAGCATTTAATTTAAATTCCCCGATCTCTCGCATGTATGTCAGTCTGATTCAGTTCATTTTACAAAAGACTTTATATTTCCTTGCATTTATTATTTGTTGCTTTTCAAGAGCTGCTATTGAACTGCTCATTTGAGATTTAGAAAAGTCGTCGGAAGTTTTGGTATTATTCCATTGTCAATGTGTTTCTCTCTCTTAATCATATTATGAATCCAACTAGGCGAAAAGTAGAATTAAAATTCAAGAAAAGTACGGAACTTTTGTGGCTTGTATAAAAAAATGGTGCATATAGTATAGTATAGTATATGGTGAAGAAGTATGTATAGTATCGAATAATTTATAATGTCGATCATTTGTGAAAAATCAGTTTAAAATATTTTTCCTTCCTTATGTTACATATGCTTCTGTTGTTCTCTCTCCCCAGGATTAGATGCAAAGCCTCCCTTCTTCATGGAGTGCGAGAAACAGGACTTGAAGAGAAAACGCCCAAGTCAGAGAGGAGGCAAGAAGTTCGCAGAGAAACCTGCAAAAGGTTCCGCTTTGAGGACTGGAGTCGTCCTAGCAGTAAGAACCAATATTTCATTTTCCTTACTTTCATCTGCTTCTTTCTTTCTTTTTGTTTTCCGACGTTCATCTCTTATGAAAAGCCTTATGATTTTTCTTTTTCAGTTTTATATCATTATTCAATGAAAAATGTGTTACACACTTGCTATTTTAATGTCAGTTTCGGCAACAATTGCAGATTCCTTCTGTTCATTCAGAAATTTACTGGAGATTCTTCCAGAGCTAGCTGGGTCTACCAGTAAAGGATTTTTTCGGTAACGTTTTTTCGTCATTGTCGCTAACACTACTCTTTTTCATGCGCAGAAAATATGAAAGTTTCCAGCCTGAATGTCCTAATTATTTTACAGAACTGTGCTATGGGCATGTGTGTGTGTGTGTGTGTGTGTGTGTGTGTGTGTGTGTGTGTTTTAGGAAAGCAATGAATGGTTTCCATGTCAGAGTACTATACCAAGAAACTCCGCTGAAACCACAACCCACCCTCCTGCTTCCGATGACTTGGTAAATTAATAACTGGCATAGTATTTGAAAATTTCAGACGAACGACTCCAAATTTTAAATTCCAAGTATATACAATGTCGAAGTCTGCTGCTGACTTTGAAAAGTTACCTACATTTTTGTTTTACAAAAATTACAAATTTAAATCTTGTTAAAATTTCGTGCATTTCACTTTGATTTTAGATCACTCAAAAGAATAAATATTTTATCAGATAGTTATGAAAATCCTTCAAGAAGTATGTGCTTGGAAAGGAGCATTTTAAAATCCAATCACATGAAACAAATAATCTGTAAAATTTAATATGTTATATCTTTGCTTTGAAAGACGGAAACAAAGTAAATTAGAACTTTTGTTTTCACTCTAAATATCTATTAAGATGCATGTCGGTATATAACACATATTTGGTTTGCGAGCATTGATTCTGAGTTAATTTCTATGTATCTTCCAACTATTTTGTTCGAACTAATTTGTTTATTCATCGTGGCAGCTGTCAACTTAAAAACAATGCGTTACAGTGATCCAGAAGTGGATATGAAGGCGTTTACTTCAAAAAATAATTTTACAATAAAAAAAAAGATACAATCACTTTTTTCAGTTTGGCCATAGGAGGATAGAGGTCATCCTGTTTTGTTCTTTTCTTTCTTAACCCATCGTCCATAAGAAAGCCGATGCTGATAAATAAGTTATTATTAATTCCCATAATTAACAGCAATGACACTTTTTGCAGCATGGATATGCCAATCTGAGGGCAGACAGCAATTCCGTTGCCACCTCATAGATCAAAAAATTCTGTTGTGAAATCCCAAAATGCAGTGTCAAGTATAACATTTAGCAAGCAGCTACAGATCTGCAACATTTTGATTGAGGTTTCATGAATGGAACTTGATTGGCTGGTGACTTAAGTGCCATATATCTGTATTAAAAACACAATAAGTGCCATATATCTGTATTTAAAATCACTGTACTCAGTGTCCCAGTTATGTTCCAGATCATAGGGAAACAGAAAGCAGACATTTATTAGACACAGTGTGTTTGGAAGAAACAGCTGTGTGTTAGGGTTAGAAAAGCATGGAAGCTCATTAAGGCAGATTAGACCCACTACACTTCAATTTTTTGTGAAGATGAGTGCTTTCGGCGTAGAAGGTGAACAAACTCTTTTTTCCTCAGAATTTTGTGTTTTTTTAAATAATCTATGCAAGAAAATTCCTATCGACATATTATCATCATTTTCGCAAAGTGCTGAGTACGTCTCATACAAAGAACAAAATGTAAAAATATATATCAAGAAAAGGCACAATTTTAACTTCAAGAAAGAGTAAAGTACAAAGAAAAGGCACAATTTTAACTTCAGGAAAGAGTAAAGTACAAAGGAAAACAAACCCTTTAATTCAAGAGTGGGAAAATCTTCCAAAGCAATTGGCGAATGCTTCAGAACGAATTTTTTTCTAGAACAGCGTAGAACTGTTCTGGAGTAATCATAATGAGTACATCGGATACTCATGATGACCTTTAACATAAGTGTGTGATATTTAATGCACTAAACAGGCATTAAAGGTTTGACACACTGGCCTTTTAATGCATGTTTCGCAAAAAATAAAATTTTCTGGGAGTGTGGCTGAGTCCGTAAGATGAATGTCAAATAGGACATGCTTAATGAGGATGAAGACAAATGACCAGAGGTTGTGCGATATTGCAGTGTAGGGTTGAAGAAGCAGAAAAGCTTGCTCTAGATCAGGGGTGCACAACCTTTTTATAAGTGGGGGCCAAGTTTATTTTTACATAATAAGTGGCGAGCCGCAAGTTACCTTTTCACATAGGCACTTGCCAAACCCTACCGCTAAAGCTAATTTTACTATTATCCGAATAACCTATTTTACCAGCAGACAAAAAATGTGTTTCAATACCATTTTTGTGTCCTCTAAATGGTTTAAATCCATTTTTGAAGTTTTTTGGCAAATTGCGTTATTAAGTTATCAAATTACTGATTTACAATCAACTTACTCCTAACTGGAAAAAGTTTAGGGGTATATAAAATAAAATAATACTATCACAAGGTTGTAAAATTTTTATTTTTACAAAAAACAGAATTCTTAACATCAAAGTATATAAAAAATTAAAATCAATATATCGTCAAACTGACCATCAAATCAAGTAGTAGCCTAATGCTCCTAATGAGATGCTTGGCATTGTTTATTTTTCAATAGTCTGTCAATATCAGGTTCAATGTTAGAGATGGTAATGCGCAAGTTTCCCTCCAATAGTGTATCACTTAAACGGGAACGACACTTTGACTTTATTTGTTTCATCAAAGAAAACGATTGCTCGCATAAGTAGGTACTTCCAAACAACGTTGCCGTTTTTAAAGCACGATCTTTGAGCAATTTCATTTCTTTCGGTAAGTAATTTTTGTAAAATTCTAGGAGAGAAACTTCAGAGTATTTTGTTTTTAACTCATTGTTACACTGAAGATCAATTAATTCCATCTGGAAATCTAGTGGCACTGACGCAACGTCAGTAGTGAATGGTAGAGAAAACATATCAAACAAAACCTCAAATTTTCTTATATCTTCAAATCGTCTTTTAAACTCATTGTGAAGGTCCACTACAAGAGATGCATATTTAGCCACTTTACATGGAATTCAGAACTTTCAACAAAACTTTTCATTGTTGGAAAATTTCCTAGTAGTCCATTGCTTAGTTGTGACTGCCATAAACTGAGTTTAACCTCAAATGATTTTAATATGTAACACATGTTGTTGATCATGTTGTTTTTACCTTGAAGCTTAATGTTTAATTCATTGAGATGTTGGGTCATATCAACTAAAAAACATAAATCACTCACCCATTCGCTGTTCTTAAAATGTGCTGCTAGTTGAGACTCATTACGACTGTGTAAAAACATTATGATTTCTTGATGCAAGTCATACACTCGTTTCAGCATTTTCCCAGCACTAAGCCAACGAACTTGCGTAAAATAAATAACATCATCATATTGGGATTCCATGTCTGATAAGAATTCTCTGAACTGGCGGTGATTAAGAGCTCCGGCACGAAGGAAATTGACCACTTTAATCACAACCTTCATCACATGCTCCATATGTATGCTTTTAGCACACAGATTCTCTTGGTGTAAAATACAGTGAATAGTAACTAGATCACTGCACTCTTTAGCAAAATAGCTGACAGCCCCTTGTTTACTTCCAACCATGGCAGGTGCACCATCAGTTGATATGCCATGTAGTTTTTCCATATTTAAATTAAACTTCTCTAAAATATTTTTCACTTCACGATAAATATCACATCCTTTAGTTGTGTCTTTCATAGGAACCAATGCCAGTAATTCTTCTGAAATATGAAAATTCTTGTCAACACCACGCAAAAAAATACAAAGCTGGGCAGTATCAGTCACACCTGTGCTTTCATCGATTGCCAGTGAGAAGTACTTGAAATCCAATATTTTTTCTTGTAGTGTTTGCTCAATGTCCACTGCCATTTCTTCTGCCCTCCTGGAAACTGTCATTCGATTAAGGCTAATTTTTGATATAATACTTTTTTTCTCTGGGAATGCCACATTTGCCACTTCTTCCAAGCATTCCTTAACTAGCTCGCCATCTTGAAACGGCTTCATTCTTTTTACTAAAATCTTTGACACAATAAAACTTGCTTTTACCGCAATCTGCAATTCGTCGTTAACCTTACGAAAAAGATTTTGTTGAAATATTAATTTTCTTTGCAGTTCTTTTACTTTCTCTTTTCGCATATTACCAGAAAATTCGTTGTATTTTGAAGCATGTTTTGTCTCATAATGCCTTCTTACATTGTACTCTTTCATAACACCAACTGTTTCTTTGCAAATTAAACACGTTGCTTTGCTGTTGTATTCAATAAAAAAATATCTCTCACTCCAGGTCTCTTGAAACACTCGTCCGTCACTTTACGCTTTTTTACAGACATGATACTGATATTATAATAATAATGTAGAAACTCTGTAAACTGCACACAAGCTGTAACAACACACAAACAACTCACAAACGTGAACTATGCCACGACAACAATGATACTCCCAGTGCACGACGTGGCGTCCAGTCAGAAATAACAAACCTATAAATAGCCTCGCGCTACACCACTTCAAGGTCACACAGCGCCCTCATCCTCCCCCTGCCGCACAACGATGAGTCGGTGTGTCAGTCACGTGCTCACATCCACTTGTATTGCAAGAGTGACTCCACAGTCAGTCTGAACCTTGCAGCAGTCTGGTTATGCAAAACTTAAAATCTGTCCAATAATTGTTTACTTTTTAATTTATTTTTAACAAACATTTTTATAATTTTCTTATTTCAACTAGGGCCTACAATAATGGGAAAAAATCTCATCATTCACAATATATATATTCACGTTTTCAATAGTATAAAATATTTATCCGCGGGCCGCATAAACTGACTTTGAGGGCCGCAAGCGGGCCGCGGGTTGTGCACCCCTGCTCTAGATGGTGGTGTATAAAACAGTCCAGGCTGTATTTACCATCTGAAGGGTACGGCAAACTTTGGAAATTAGAAATGGGAAAACACCGGCTTACCATAAGGATCAGCAACATACTTCTCTAAGAGTGCATCATCACACGGAATACAATATATAAAATCAAAACAATGTACCTTCTTAAAAGTCGAAAGGCTTTTCAACATTTCTTTAAATTCAGGTGTCAGTTCCTCTTTGGAGCTGGGGAAAAAAATTGGTTGTCGTCAAAGGAATCTCGAATGTAACTTAGCTGCTGATCGGCCTTTCAAAGTCCGTCTTTTTTTTGTTGATGTTGAATTTTTGTTTTTCGTTTCCATCTGGAGTCGTTTTTCCTCTTTCCCTGTCATTGTGTAAATAATTTTGCTTCCCTTCGGAGCCCTCAAGGGGACCCGGTATGATGTATCGGTGTTTCTTACATTATGTACGTTTTCTTTTCAGCATCAAAGGAAACGGATGCTGACAGTGATTCAAGTTCGGATGCAGACTCCAGCACAAGGGCGCAAACAGATGCTGTCTCTTATTCAACGCCAGGTTCGACATCAGAAACGGATGATGATGACGTTTCAAAGGCATCCACTTCAAGAACACAAGGAAATGCTTCCATCTGCTCAAAGCCATCAACTTCAAGAATACCATCGGAACCTGAAGTATATTCATTACCATCTACTTCAAGAACAGGAGCATATTCTGTACTGTGTTCAAAAGCATCTACTTCAAGGGCACCAGCAAGACTCTATGCTTCTTCGAAGGTAATGTGTCAAATGATTCCTTAAATGGAGTAACATAAGACTTTTACTAATGAGTATACTTTTCTGTTCTTATTTATTTATTAGATAATGGTTAATAAGACAAAAGTTATGTTTGTGAAACAGCTCTGTTTTATAATACAATAGGTTTAAAGGTTGGCTCGGGCCACTGGGTATTCTCCACCATTTGCAGAAATTTACAACTTGAATTTCATGTGTTACATTTTATTAATTATTTTCTCTGTTGCGACTATAAGTTAATCGGAAAATGATTCCTTTTTCAGCACTTGGCAAAATTCTTCGGTATAAGCTGATAGGATTACTCGTTCACATCCAAACACAGTTCGATTGAGTAAATATCTAAAGGTCAGAACCCTATGAAGAAGCGACACACGAAAGCACATTGCTGTGAAATCTGGTTTTAATACAGAAGTTGATGTTAAATGCACAACGCTGCACACAAGAACTTCTCTACGTTGACGATTTTGAAACTCAAGCACGAAAGAAAAAAGATATTCACGCATTTGTCTGATCAATGTAATGTTTTCTTAGCATATGTGCAGAGTTAATGTTTCATTCATAAGCAATGGAGCTCATTGCGTGGGAAGACGCCATTTTATAGGAAACGTCAACTTTCTTTTAAGTTTCTGAATTACTGTCCGTACTACAGAATGCAGACGAGAAAAAAAGGAAGAACAAGGAATGAAAGAAAAGGAAATGTGAAATAACATACCAGCAAAGATGACAGCCTGGAAGGAATTATCTACTTAAGAATGAAATATTTTTAAAAGTATTCAATCTCTCTCTCTCTCTCTCTCTCTCTCTCTCTCTCTCTCTGTGTGTGTTTAAATGAACTGATTTTCAGGTTGACCTACCGCTAAAGTGCAGTTTTCGTTTGGTAATAAAGGAAGTGAAGATGTTTCTGCTGGAGTTTTGAGCAGTTCGTTGAAGGATGCGAGATATATGAAACATAAATATTCCGAGTCTTAAATTGTGGTGTATAATTGCATTTGTAAATTAGGAAGCACATTTTTAAATGTCTGTTTAATAATTTCAAGGTGTTGTTTTTATGAAATTATTTTCTTATCCGCGCAAGAAATGTATGGGTCGTTATTTCGTCTCACGCTATAGTTTTTAAAAAAATGCAGCTTCTAGCTGCGTTTCTTAATACGATGTACTTTTTGCAATTGATTGTGTGAAAAACTGGCAGTTCAAAGCATAAATCAGAGCTTGATTTGTCCATAGCATTCTAATGTTTTCTTTTGTAAATTGATGACCCCACAAGTGTATCGTGGTATTTGGTCCTCGACCTTAAATTTAGGTCACTGATTCCATGGAGGAATATCGAAACAGAAACGTCGTCCGCATCTTTCGTCAATTTGAGTTTTGTTAATGTTTTAGAATTTTGTTGTTGTTTTTATTTGAATAATTAATTAACTATTTGATTAATGCCCTTGAAATAAATTATTTGTAGAACACATCTCGTAATCAACTAAATTTCAGGAATTGGAATAACGACCAGGTTCAAATAAATAGCAACTTACGTAAACTTGAAGTGCATTTATTTTCTGAACATGAAGTAATACAGAACAGGAAGTTGAAATCAGAAATACACTTTAACTTTGACAATCATCAATTCGTAAATCATCAGGTTGTTCAAACAGCAAGCTCCATACACTTGACAAACAGAGCAAGCTCCACAGTGTCGCTCCTACAAGTTTTTTCCATACACTCCTTGTAGCTCTCAAGTTTCATTTGAATCAGCGTTTGCGTTCCCAAAACGAACAAGTTGTTCGGGGAAGTAATGTGCAGTTCAGTAAGTAACTCTTTAACAGAGAAGCAACGATATTTATAGAAACACAAAAAGAAAGGCAAAATCAGAGGTATCCGTCAGAGCCAGAACTCCTCTCTCTGAAGGACTATATCAATACTTGACTCGGGCAGAGTTCACTGTTCTGAATGACGACAAAAAGGATATGTTTATATAAATACTTTCTGAAGTGGATAACGATTTTATGCAGCACAAAATGAAAGCTTTGTCTGCCATTTCCGCTTCTTCAAGTAATTTTTGGCAAGGTGAATTACACTAAATGTGTGAATTTTTCTGTAATTTTGAATATTTTTATGAGAGGGGCATTTTCTTTAATTTTGTGGAACATTGTAGTTCCAATTTAACTTTGTGTTTGCGCAGTGTATTAAAGAAAAACTTCAACATGAAATAATGAGATCAATGAAAAACAAAAACATGAATTGTTCTGCTTATTCTTTTTAAGTTTTGCTTTTAAAACAAATCCGTCACCATATATTTTCAGCGGTCGTTTAAAAGTACAGACAGCATTTTTTGCTTTATTGCATCCCAGCGTCCCAAGTAATATTTCTGATACTACCACGGTATTCAAAGCAAGCATTTTTCTACGTGGGGATTCCTTTTATTATTCATGAAAACTTGCTTACACAAAGCTTCCTATCCCGATGTTTGACAACATTTTCACGGGACAGCATTCGAACTGAGTCTTATATTCGTTTTGCTAAAAAAAAAAAAAGACAAGGTATATAAAGAGATGACAACTGCTCCTCTCAATTTTAGATACATATGACCAGTTACATTTCTACAGTATTAGGTAGTTCTCGTTTCGTACAGCAGTAAAAGTTTTCATCAAGTGCCCTACAACGAGAGACTAATGCAGGGAGTCGGTCAAAATTGGATCCTGAAAATAAAATGTTTGTCTTTATCTTTGGTTTTCAGATAACTGAATTTCGTTCATGTAACTAACCACCCAGTCAGTAGAAGGCTGTCGGAATAATGCATACCGATTATAGAAATAACTAATTATAACCATCATGACTGTAAATAATAACAACAATTCAGTGTAAATCAAATCCTCTTCGAAAATGTTTTTTTAGCTCTTTCGCTGAAGGAAAATGGAATGATTAAATTTTGATTCCCCTAAGACGGCTCGATGCACATACAGATGTAATAATATGATTGGATTACCTTTAGGGCATTTACTGCGATCACAAGTTCTTATTTAACAGCAAAATAATTTCGTTTTCTCAACGGATTGTGTTTTCTTGCCGCGTGTTCTAAAAACATTCAGGAGTGCACATCTCTACACTGAACCACTGGAAACGATTGTTTTTCCAATTTACTAGCTTTGGGAGCAAGGGAAACTTTGATTTATATATAATTTTGTGTAATAACTTTAGCAGCGGACACAAAATGTGTCAATACAGCAAAATACCATTGGCTCACAATTGTAATTTACTAATCTATATCCAGTTGCGATGCATTAAGAGATGCATTAAATATGCTTATGTTATTTGGCATTTAATACCACAACACTCCTGCAAAAGGTTCTTTGCATTGCACGCTATTGTTGAATATCGTTAGTACTACAGTATTTATGCATACGGCGGCTCGATAGCTGAATAAAATAACTTAAGGAACGGTAATGCAATAATTTGTTCCACTACTGTATCCAGCAATCTATAAATTTAACACACGATGTTGTCTCTTATTATTATTATTATTATTATTATAAGTTTTTGTTCCATGTAACACATTTTCCCTTTTACTTTTACACTTAACCAGGCATACCAGTTTAAGAGGTTTTCATTTATTTCCTTCTTAAAATAACGTATTTCAAAGCAGTTTAACTTGACAAAGAATATTAAGAGGCATGGAATCGTCTGATAAGTTGAAAGTAGCTCTCAGTGATATCTCTGTGACCGGGACTGGTAAAATTCTCAATTTATTTAATTAAATATTTAAGATTGATAGTATATTTTATAAAATTCGTAGTTTGTCTCTGTGTGCGTATTTCTAAAAAAGTACATCTGTTCATCCACTGCTTACCTGAAGGCAGAACTGGCTAAAATAATCTCGAAAACAATTTATGATTGAGTTATAGTTCATCTTTAAACCCAAAGCCATCGGATACTAATTTATTCAGATTAAGGGAAAAGAGTCGCCCGGAACATATTTGCATAGCTTTTTTAAAACGAACCGCCTTTTTTGAATCGATCTATGAAGCTTCTTACATGCAGTTTGTCTTCAAAATTTCACGAATGAAACGACGGAATTAATCTCTAACTCTTGCCTAAAGCTCACGTAGAATTAAAGAACAGAACGTCTACCGGTGCACAGTTCAAATCGACATTGGTTTTCATAAATATTAGTTACGTCTGTCTGAAAAAATGTTATCTTTTCTAAATTGTGTTACTTCCTGGCCCAATCGGGGTTCTAATATGGTAACTAGTGTAAAAAACATATAACCTAATGCAACAAACATATAACCTAGTGCAACAAACATATAACCTAGTGGAACAAACATACACTATTGCTAGAACGAGCCTATAATAAAGAAAATCTGTGTTTAGAATTTGCCTTACAATCTTTAGGCAGAAAGAATAAAAATCAGAAACAGTGATACATACCGAGAAAATGAACATTGAATCGTTAGAAGTTAGAATACATTCTTAGAAATGAAGCCGTTCTAAACACTCCAAATAACTTTTCGACACTTCTAAATCAGTTTGCAAAGTGAGAAACAGGAAAAGCTATCCGTGCGACATAAAAGTTACACCAAAATCCCTAAACGTAAGGAAGCTTATATTTGTATACCTTGAAGAAATAATTACGTTTTCTTAGTTGTAAGTAAAATTTCAAATTCTTCTTGTATGATGTTTTTAGTATTATAACATACATTTATATTAAATTAAGAAAGAGATTTATTTAACAGCTGATTTCAATAATTTTGAGGCACTCATGTATACTTTGATTTTCTTTTGCAGGGGAAATCTTCGGATCGTAAGAAGGAGTTCATAGAAAAAATGCGTCATTTGATTCAGACTCGATATTTGGGTTTATCAAAATCGTATTTGGCAAGGCTGTATAAAATAAGAGAAAGGCAAAGACAGAAGTAGAAGAAATTTGAAGTATTCCAGCCAACGTCCAAACATCCTGAGTCCAGAAAAGGTGAAGATCTGCCACAGAAACAAGATCAGGAAGAAAATATCAAGTCACTGATTACCGAACCAGATCAGGCAACAGAACTGATTAGTGCAGTTATTCAATCAAGGAAAGAACTAAGAAATGACGATAAGAAGCCAGGAGAAGAAGAAATGTGGAAGGAAAGTGAAATCTACATTGGATCCGAAGAAAAAATGCTGTCAACAGAAAACCAGTTTTGCGGCGAAGATAAATTGCAGATCAGTGCTAATCAGTCTTCGACAGAAGTCATACGAGAGATCAGGGAAAATCAGAGTGAGAATGGAAAAGCGACAGAAGAAAGTCCAGTTCCTTCTGAAGGAGATTAAACTCTGTTAACCATGAAGAACCAGACAGAAACGGAAGAAATTGCGAAGACCAATGAGATCCACACTGCGATCGAAGAGAAACTGATGGCCGAAGAACATCTGGTTGACAGGGAAGAAATATTAAGGAATGATATCACTCCTACTGCCACTGAAAACAAATCAACAGAAAGGAATGATCAATCTGTCAAGAAAAAGACAGTGACCAGAAAAGTGAAGTCTCAGACCCTGAATTTGGACAGGAAAAGGGAAGGTAAGATGTTTACATAAAAGAAACATTTTAATGAATTCTGAAACTTAATTTTTAAAAGAGTTCTCGATAAAGTCGTAATTTTATTTCTATTGAAATGCATTTCACTTCTCAATTTATTATTTTATGAAGCCATTTAATAGATCCAGATTTTACTATTAGCATCTTAGTTGTAGAGAAGAGGTTTCATCCTAATTTGCTATGTGATATTACATTCTCTCCTGAACTTTGATGGCATTATATTTAATATGAGGTGAAAGTGAAAAGAGAACTGGTCTAAGCAATTGCTTCTGATCCTTCGCCCAACGGAGGAGTCTGGGTTCGAATCCCGAGTAAGGCATGGATACCTGTGTTTGTCTTTCGGCACTGTGTCTGTCTGTTATTTGCAAATCTGGCATGCTGTATCACATGTTCAATCTGTACTTTGATGATTTCGATGTATTGCATAATATCCGCACCCTGTGACGCACAATACCGTATTTGTCTGAATTCGAGATGTATGTCAGGGCTGTTTGTGTTCCGGGTCCAACCCGGATTTCCGGGTTAGGGCGATCTTTCATGCCCGGAATTCCAGATGTTTAGCTTTGAAGACATTTTTAAGACTGTTAAATTTTGAGTTCTAATAAGCGACAAAGCAAAAAAAAAAAAAAATTAGAACGATTCATGGCAAAAGTATTTACTAAAAAAAAATTGCTTTTCACCAATGAATTAATGTGATAATAATATTGTCTTCCTCGCCGATGCAGCTGACTCGAGCTTGACACACGAAGCCGGCAGTTCGTGCTGTGGTTGTCCGTTGTTCTGTGGGAAGGTCATGCGCACAAATTCTCAGTCATTTCGTCGGCGCTTCTGCTCCTCGATGCAAAAACGGTTTTTCGCTCTGATGTGGGATTGGAACTTGGAGATGGCGCGGGGGTGGGGGGGTATAGTTAAAGCAAATAAAGTACATCACTCACGCGTCTGCACCTACGCCCGGGAGCAGCCTGCCTCATTGTATTAGTAAGTCAGTGACGGAAAGGAGGTCTCTTTGTTTCCCTGATGAAACGTTTGTGGTTTTTTGTTTAGGCAAAAGTGATGGGGTTTTGTGTGTGTGTGTGTGAATGTTTTTAGGAACTTGAAAGTTTACACGGTTTGCGTTAAGTTCGTCATCAACGATGAAATTTTTAACCAAAACTGACGATCTGAAAACATTAGAGGCTTCAGTCAAAAATAAATTCCGGTGGGATTGGCTAGAAAAAAGACACCCAAAAGGAGAAAGCTAGGATATGGTGTCGGAAAATTGGTACAGCTGGGTCATGTTTCTGCATATATAAATGGAGTACGTGCTACAGTTCTGCCTCCAAAACCTGTTGAAGCAATTATAACGGCTACTTGTAATAGTAAAGGTTCTCCTCTTCGGTACACAAAGAAGACACTGCAAATGAAAGATGTTGGAAACGTAAGCATCAGCCTGATAGTGGAAACGTAAGCGTCAGCCTGACAAAAAACAAATGAAGATTGCATACTTTTTTAAGAAATAGTGTTATTTTATTAGTAAATAAAACTTTTAGATTAACACCACACCAGACTGATGGTTTTTTTTTAATTAATAAATGGAACTTAGATCAACATCCAATTTGCTAAATATACTGTTATTTTATTAGTAAATAGAACTTTAGGTCAATACCACCTGACTGAAACTTAACGACTAAATTTCTGTTAAAAAAAGATCAATATCCTATGAAAAAGAGGAATTGCCCTTCTAGTAACATAAAAACTTGCCTGCAGATTTTCTTTTATTTATTTGCCAAATGGGTAATTTTGCAATTGTAAAGAAAGGCAAAACTTTTTTAAAAGGTATGTTATGTGTGTAATCGGTTTATTTTATACAAATGCAAAATTTTTATTAACGTTCTTAGTGTGGTATATGTTAAAGACAATATCATGTAGTTGTCGAAATCAAAGTTACTTAAATTTCACTGAAGGAATTTATTTTTTTAGCAACAAATTAATACTGCAAGCTCAACCCCAAAATAATTTACTGTTGTGAGCAAAAGGTATAGGGTAGTAAGTAATTCCCAAAGTGAAACCATTTTATCTTTCGAAGTATCGGTAACAGCTTTGCTGATAAGTATAATAATTAGAGGTACTAGTAGTAACGGAAATACTTTTGTTGTGGGGCGTGGGGGTTTACCCTCACATGTTCATTTATGTCTCGAGTTTATGCATTGGCACCTTGGGAGACGCCGATGAATTCAGGGTTTCGTGCCTTGCCTTGCAAACACCTCTGGTATGTGTTCACCGCGACCAATGTATGAATTCAAGTTGTATATGTTACCTGGGACCAATAAATAATTTTTTAATCTCTAATAAAAAAAAAAAAAAGGAGACCAACGTTTTCTTACGAAGACCATTCAGTAAGCCTGCCCTGTGTTTTCAATGAGTTTTCTGTGGTGCATAAATTTTTAGGAGAGTTATCATGAACTAAATTAAGAACACTTCTGGTATTTTCCAGTAAAAGGATTTATTTAGAAAGAAAGACGTCAATGAGAATTTCCAAAACCCCGTTAAAACTCTGCCTGAAGGATCCGTTTGATCTATTTTATTTGGTGTCTTTGTGATCTGTTTCTGTCCCTAATAAGGAGGGCATCAATAAAGTCATTTAAAATCTTATGAACAGCTGTGATTCATCCTCATTATGTTTATTAAAATCATAATAAAGACAATTTGCACGGTGTAGTGTGCACTTAATTATCTTTTTGTTTAGGACAGATTCAAGTTCCGTAAACATAACATGAAAATTTTCAGCAGCATTTTGAAACCAGGGAAATTCTAGCTGCGGCGGTGGCGCAGTGGTATAAGCGATAGCTTCTGATCATTCCTTCCAGATGGGTCAGGGTTCGAATCCCGGTAAGACATGGATGTTGTATTTGTCTTACGGCACTGGCTCTCTCCTTTTCCTGGAACCAATGGCCCTAAATTATGGACGGGCGACTGCTTATAGCCCATTGAGTTGCCCAGGGCGCGGCGGTCGTGAAACCTCCAATAAAAAAAAAGAATTCTGCATTAAATGGCCTACATTTCGATGTTTTATTATTGATGACTAAAAAAAACTGGTTTGGCCTTACGTCTGAATTTCTAAATGTGCTTATGTTTTTTTTTAAACTATTTAATACATTGTTCTATGTTTCTTCTTGTTTTGCTCGTATTATTTTTGTGTTGTCACAATGGCATCTAATTTAAAATCTTTCTCTTTGTATTTAGGAAACAGCAAAGGACGTTATCCCAGGTGTTCAGTTTCTAAGGTGAATTACAAGGAGCCCAGAGATCTTGATGATGAAGACTTCTTATGTAAATATTTTTTTCCTATAGCTCAAAGTATTTCGTACATCAAGTGACACAATTTAAAATATTTATCTGTTTTCACATTTTTCAGGAATTTTTTATTGTATCGTTTCATTCTTTAAAAGTTATGTACCTTTAAATACGAAAAACACGTTGAAGGGAGATAAGAATCAGTGGGACGAAGTATGGAACAATAATAAACAGAACACCCTGAGTTTACTTCTGATGTCAGTTTTTTGACTGGAGAAAATGTTGAAAATGCTTCCTATTCAGTCTTAGAATGCCCCTTGACACGCGTATGTAAAACACTGGTATTTTTGAAATTTTTCTGTCCTTGCGTCCATTCATTTGAGAACAGGGTTTTTCTTTTTTCAGAAGCACAATCAGTACTAGCTACGTTGTCAGAATGGAACAAAAAACTATGGTTATGCTTATCATAATTTGTTTTGGAGGGAAACAGTTTTCTCTACGGAAGAGTTTTATGTTGTTTTTGTAGAAAAATAACAGGAAACTGAATAATAATGTTGATTAGTAAGCTAAAAAGAAATTCTCATGCACACGAAGATTTTCCGCATATTTTCTGGTATACCCTTTTCGTAACTTCCCTGCAAGGTGGAGATTCGTCCTCAGTTTTGACAAAGGGAATAAACGAGAAATTTTCTGTACTTTGGGTAATGTAAGAAACATGTATTAAAAACTGCTTTTTGTGTGTCTCCACTTTTTCCATGCGTTGTTGAGAAATATGTCGGTTTAACAAACAGTTCCTTTCATGTCATCACATACTAACAAGCATACTTCATTTGAAATTACTTCCTTGTACCAATTTCACGATCGTTGGGTTCAAATCTCTGTGTTAATCCATGATGTTTTCATTTAATTTATGTTGGAAGTACTCAATTTGTACTCATCAAGATAATAATTATTATTTAATTTATGTTGGAAGTACTCAGAAATTTGTACTCATCAAGACAATCGCAAAATTCCTGCTGCAACTCCGAAATTTATCAGACAAATTCTCTTGTTCCCACATTAATCTGCCAAGTTTGTTGTTTCACTGAAGTCTCAAAACTGCTTTTCTGTGAAACACAGAAATTACTCAGCCCAAAATGCGCATACATTAATCTTTTTCTGTTAATCTTGTATATTTGTGTTTTACAACTGATTCTAATTATCCAAAAAATCATATCAAATAATTGATTTTTGAAGAGTGCAATCAATGTTGATATTTTCATGCAACTAATTTACAGTTTCTGTTTACATGACAATAGTCAAATATAATCGGTCATTTGGTGCAAAAGTTCCATCTGAGAAAACAAGCCAACCCACCTTAGTCTGTAAGTCTCGTTAAGGTGATATTGCCGAAGCAGACGCCGCTCTTTATAAGCATTTTATAGTTTAAATTGTGTTCAATCAGAGATTAACAATCTATCAACCATTTCCCCAAAATGTCCGATAGCAGCGAAGTTAAGTCACATGATATGGACCCGGAGTCATCGGGAACAAACCTGATGTGGAAATGATCAAATGGAAGATGTTAAGTATTGTTTTTCAGCCGTGTAAGTCATGTGCTTTGCAGGTGCAGTAGCGTAACTAATGTGACAAATCGTTGACTTTTTGCCGACCATCGGACATTCTGAAACACAAAACCCAAAGCAAGCTGATGTGGAAAATGAATTCTTTGAAGATGGGACAATTTAAACTTCATTTGCAGTGTGTATTTTGTTTCAGTTTTCAAAACAGATTAATTTCTCTCAAATTTTCTCTAACTGCGAATTATGTCATTGAGAAATTCCTCACTGCTATCGGTATTAGCATTGTTGTCTGACATGGATGGAGAAAATTTACACGGTTGTGTAAATATGTTCATTTACCTCCAGAGTTTTGTAGTTCTGAAGAAAAATTACACTCCAAGTTTTATTCGGAGTGAGACGACCAACAATTGTTATCTTTCATTTTCTGTTTGCTGGTTTGCTTGGCACCACAGATAAGATTACAAATGCATTCAATCTCCAAAACCTACTTCTGTTTGTGTTGACTAATATAGCGTATGTTCTCCGACGTGTAGCAATAATTTTCAGTTCAAAACTACACTTTCTGTTTTCGCAATATTTTGCTTGAAGTCACACGCGCAGTCCTTTAGGAAAGTATTCACTTCTGCTGCAGGTCTGTTTCAGTGGTCGGGTGTCTTATACTCGTATTTTATTGCATTTCTTTGCGTTCAGAAAAACTTTTTGAACAAGTTTAGAAAACACCACCACGCCGACAGTTGTGTTGGAAAAGATGTCGATAGTACTTCAAACCACACCTATGCGGTTATTAACATATTAATTGGTTGAGTATACGCAGCAATGGAAAAATTATGGAGACAGAAACAAAGAAAATTTCTGACTTTATTTTTCTCATGTTTTCAATTCTAGACGAAATACTTGCAAAAGGGAAAATGTTTAGATTTGTCTAGATGTAGAAGCTGTCACGCAGAAATGTTCAGAACAGCCATTGTTACGAAGTCTAATCTCAGATTTCAGTGACGGGTGTCGACGTTTCTAAATAAACTCCATTGATTTTATTAGATAAAAATTTTCTGCACTGCTTAATTAACTAAATATTATATTAACATGTATCTATAGTTGTCATCACATTCTTAAAAAAGTCTACTCCAGAAATGATTAAGAGCAAATAAATTTGTTTTAAATCAATTTTGTCGCTTTTCCACGGATTTAACTTTTAACAGTATTTCGTTTTCCTTCCAGTTTGTGAGAGTGCCAAGCAGATTATGAAGGGCCCTGTCTTGTGCATGGACCAATGAAGAGAATCAGAAATAAAAAGGTAGATTTTACATCTGATGTATCATAGTGCTACATGACTACCATACAAATATCTAAATTGGTATACATACATTTAATATATTTGTTTGAGATTTACACATTTATACACAGTCGAGTTACATTATTGTGACCACCTCCTACTTTTGACATCAAAAGCGCGTTGCCAATGAAAGAAGGCACGTGTCATGAGCTGGCTAGAAGGGTATATAAGGTGTGCTGTAGGCAAACTAAAAACATCATCGTTGCTGTTATGGATAAAAGGAGCGATTTATCAGATTTACAAAAAGGGGTGGTTATCGGCTTTCGGGCCAAGGGTGTCAGTATTTCTGAAACAGCGCAGTTTGTGAAATGTTCGCGTGGTGCTGTGGTTAAAGTGTATTGTGAGTAGAGAAATTGCACTATTGCAAATAAACGATGTGGAAACTGCAGAGTATCACTTGCCATTGATGTGAGAGGTGAACGTTGGCTTCGAAGATGCGTGAGGGCCGATCGACACGCTACGGTGGAGCAACTCACTGGCCAAATGAACCAGTGGGCTACAGGAATTATGTCTAAAAAGACAGTTCAGCGAACCCTGCTGCGTATGGTGCTCCGATGCAGACAGATGGTCACTGCACCAATGCTGACGAAGGTTCATCGGAAGAAAAGGCTTACATTTGCACGGCAGTATCGGAATTGGACTTTTGCTGATTGGTAAAGCATTGCCTTCTCCGATGAGGTACGTTCGCTGCTTCATCGAGCGGTTGGAAGTTGGCGTATAACGCGAGAAACATCGGAGAACAAACGCTCTTGCAACCATTGCTGGAAGAACACAAGTTGGTGGGGGCAGCGTTATGGTCTGGGGAATATTTTCGTGGCATTCTCTGGGTCTACCCATACCTGTGGAATGCACTATGAACCGAATTCCTTATGAATTCATCCTTGCAGACCACGTACACTGATACATGCTGGTTGTCTTCCGTGGGGGATGTGATCTTCCAGCACGACAATCCGACGTGTCACACAACTAGGAATGTTCCAGAGTGGTTGAAAGAGCACGGTGAAGACTTCAAAGTACTACCCTAGCCCCCCTAATTTCCCAGACTTAAACCCAATCGAGCATCTGTGAGGCCACCTGGATCGTGCTGTTCGCTCTATGGATCCTCCACCATGCAACCTCCAACAGCTATCAAATGCACTGCAGTCAGCATGGCTCTACATACCCGTGAACACCTTCCAGCACCTTATTGAGTCACTCCTAGTCCGTCTAGCTGCTGTCCGCGCTGCACACGGTGGTTACTCTGGATATCGGCCGGTGATCACAATAATGTGATTCGACAGTGTATTTATTGGATTATATATATCGATATGTGTTCTGCAAATTGATTATTTATCATGACAGCATTGGATCTTTAAGCATTTTACACGCAAAACATTTCCGATTAAAGATGTAAAAGACTTCTGCTTGTTAGAACCACAAAAGCATTCGCACCCGCTCTGAGGAAGAAATAAGAAATATATCTGATTCTAGAGATCCAAACCCTTTAAGAAAAAATGGTGCGATAAAAATTTTGAAATATCACTGAAAAAGTGAAAACGAATGGTTGTCTCGTAGTGCACAATAGAAAGACTGGGTTAGGGTTTAAAGCATGGTTTCTTGTTTTTCTCATATCACCTCAATATAGTCGGAGATTTTCTCAGTTGCGGCATGTCCTGCAAAAGGATAATATCCCCCAAACAAATTCAGCATGTCTTCACCATTTCAGCTGAATGTGACTATCCATCATTGTATTGTGCCCTTCGTTTTCAAACTCTGCTAGGAATTTGGCCTTATCTCCTGTAGATGGACACGGGCTGTCGCCGGAGTCGCTCGCTTTTCAGTTTTTGTTTTTCTAACTGTCATGAGTTTAGAGAATCCGTCTTGCTGACCTTTTGCGTAAGAAAAACTTTCGCAATTTTCGTGTGCATACGTTCAGATGAGGTACGCACAGTACTGAAGATGTGCGGATCACCCATTGCCAGATGTTGTACAATGTCCATACGTTCAGGAGATATCCTCGAGACATTGATTCCACAGTGTGAATCATCTCACATGTTCTCTCTCCTTTCTTTGAAATCCGCTGGCCACTTGGATATTATAGAAGATAAAGACATCTGCCCCTCCGCCGCTATCTTCAACATTCACAAAGTTGCACCTTTGTCATAACACAGGGTCTTCGGCATCAAGTACTTATTTCCTCTGATACAGAACGTCTATCCTCAGTGGACGATTTTCTCCATCTTCGTACTTTTAAACAGCTTCAAAGAATGTGGACAAAGGAGAAATTGTTGCAATCACTTAAATGTAGATGATGACTTAGTAAGTATGCCATTCCACTTGTCCTGTGGACAGAGCTGTAAGTTTCTGACTAGTCGTATTAGCGGGGTCTGAGTTCGATTCCTATCTGAGGAATGGGTGGCATATTTGAGTAACTGCTCTGGATCTCTCTCTCTTCCCTGGAACCCGTTGCCCCAAATCACCAAAATCAGTGACAGAAAATTGCTAATAGTCCTAAGAGTTGTTCATACTGGTCGTCAAACCCCGAAACAATTACAAAAACTAGGTATTAATTTTTACATAAGGTACAGGAAATCGCAATAGCATAACCGTATGATGAGGTCTATTATGTACACCTTCATGATGAGGTCTATTATGTACACCTTCATGATGAGGTCTATTATGTATTTCCCTTGAACATCCCTAGTAGTAATGGATTTTTTTCCTGAGCTTAACAAACACAGTGTTCTGAAGTAGTGGATTTATATTCCTTTAAAAGACATTTAGGAACGAACTATTGTGTTTTTATTTCGAACTCCTGCGGACCTTTCGACATTCGCTACAGCCAGACAATCAGCATTTTTGCTGCCTTTAATCAAAATTGTGTGTTTGAACAATTAATGCTGTGAATAATTTGTTAACTTCAAAAAGGATTTAAACGATGTTCTCTGTCCGCTTATGTAGGTCCCTACTGATGTCTCAGAGAGCAACAGGGCAGATCTCACGATCCCCGATGTATTGTCGATCTGTCCTTTGGGGATCAAAAGAGCTGGAAATGGAGCGTGGACAGAAATTCCTCTTGAAAAAGGAGTGATGTTTGGACCTTATGGAGGTGTGACCACCAAGAATAAAGAAAAGGGTGAAAAAAGTGGATACTCCTGGGTGGTAAGAACATCTGCTTTATGTTCCTCTTTATCGTTAGTTGAATGCTAACATTTATGTATTTCTTAGCTTAGATTTTTACTCAGTGAAATAGTGAGAAATTGAAGACTTTTTTTGACATACATGTTAGTATTATTCAAAGTAATTGTGTATTGATTGATGGCATGGACGTTGATATGAAATTTTAAATGTTACATGGAGATCATGAGACTATAAAACGCTCCTTCTGTTATTGAATAACTCTGTAAGGTTCAGAAGTGATGAATGTCAGACGAACTTCAAGCAGTAAATTGTATATGGTGTTCAATTAAAGCTTTCAAATTTAAGAGGTCTCGTCAAATGTCATAAGTTCAATCCGTATAACCCGGGCTTGAAGAAACGTCTTTCTTCCATCTTATTCTCATGAAGCTGCTTAGCTTTCCAACTGATAAAGATACAATGCATGATAAGAGTTTAGGTAAGTCTCCCTACCAAGAACAGTAAAATATTATGTTTGATATCAGTGCCGCGAGTTTCTAAGAAAACCTTCCGTGTGAATATGAGGGCACAAATTCTAGAACATAAATATATTACACACTGAAATATTAGAAGCGATTATTTGATTAAAATTGAAATTTTCAGGGCAGTGACCTGCAGATCCGTCGTCATAATTTTAAAATTGTTTATGCGAAATAATTTCTGGCATGGTGTAAAAGTAAATCTACATTATACTGGAATTCATGGAACAGATTTTGATTTATGCACTAAATTTATGATTCAAATATTACAACAAATAGTGATAGAATGTGCTACAGAGTATTTGCGATGACCAGAATACACCCTTACAAGGAACATGTGATACTATTGCCTACTTCTCGCCTCCCCTTCAAATAAGGTGTATGTTCCACCTCATGATTAGCGATACACTCAGCAAAGCACAATGGAATCCATCTTCGATATTTATTCGCGAAAGGTCTATTGAGTTCCGAGTTCCATAATTCCACTTCACATCTGAAGCGTGCACGAGTTGTATTGGAATGTCCTAGACTCTCCCAACAGGGTGAAAATCCGGTGACATGGCTGGTCCGGGTACGTTTGTTATGTTGCGTTTTGCGAGTCCTATGGTAATGTTGTTGGAACATGGAATCAAGATCCATTGTCTTCTGCGGTCTACGCCCTGTTGGCGTGTTGAAGTTGGACACCCAATTCTTTCCCAAGTTGCCCGTTTTCATCTGTCTACAATACAGTGGTGATGTTTCTTCGGCCACTATAGCTTTAGGGCCCGGTGCCATGCTGTTGACAAAGGTACTTTATGTGGGCCTCGGTTGCCATATCCCAGTCGTACGTGGAATGTTGTTTGCACAAATCTTTGTAGATGCACTGTATTTTAATGCCTACTTCACTTTCTTTTGAATAGCTGTTCATTCACATGATACGGAGCGACAGGTGCTGACATTACCTCCAACATAAAATGCCGGTTTGCGGCCACAGGTTTACCGTTGACTGCAAGTTCTGCTGGTCTCCATGTAGCCCTGATACACACGTGCGAATGTTGTACGCAGAAAAGCCAGGCGTTTTGCTGTCGCGCAGATTCAGCACCCCAGTTTCATCATACCGACTAGCTGCCCACGTCAAACTAGCTAAGATCGTTGTGTTTACCGATCAACACAACTGGAGGTATGACATAGAGATGGAATGCATTAGATATATTTATAGTGTGCAGGGGTGACACCATGGGTGCATTGTTTGAGCTCATCACTTCGCCAGGCATCAAAGGAAGAGACACACTAATTACTTTCCTTTGAATTTCCATTTTCCAGTGAAAGTTGGAATTCGTTACAACGTTTGAAATTTCTTGTCCATCGTTTTGAATTCTGAACATTGTCCTCTAGAGAAGGAAATTTTTTAAGTATATTAAATGAATGCTTCCATATATTTTATAATATGCTGCGAAATCCTCTGTCATGGCTTCCCTATTAACATTGCACCTGCCTGCTCATTCTGTGTTTTTTATACAAATCGTTTGATCCTTTCTTTTCCCTAAAAATTTGTTTTCTGAAGAGAATGGTTTGTGTTTCAAATGCAGATAACAGAAAAAGGTAATTCACATATTTTCAGCTTCAGTTTCCAACTATTTAGTCTTGGGATACAGTCTCACCCTTTTTGTTTTAGAAAAGAAGGTCTGTTTCGAAGCTGAATCATTTTTTGTCCACGAAAGAGTACAGTGTCTTACAAAAGATATGCTTATTTATGAGGAAATGGGGTGCTGTTCCATGTATAAAAATGGCATTAACGGATCATTGGCCAGTTGTGGTAAAAGAACCTTTACGGTGTCTTACAAAAGATAAGCTAATATCTTGCTAGAACAGAGGCGTCGTTTTCTGTTCTGCTGTGTTAAACACCTTCAAATATTTCTTTGTTTTGTATTACGGAGAAAACTTTTCTAACATGCCTGCTGAAGATTAAGACTTTCGTATAATATTATTAGCACTTGCTTCATTTGAGTTGATGGTAAATTTTTGCATAATTTCATGTACTCATCAGTCTTTATATTAAGGCATCCTTTACTGGCATTTCATTTAATTCAACCTCTTTACAGCTGGCGAAATCTGGAAAGCACACAAAGTACATAGACGGAGAAGATTTAGATAAATCCAACTGGCTGAGATATGTTAACTGTGCCAACAGTGAAGAAGAACAGAATCTCGTTGCGTTCCAGTACAAAGGAAAGATCTATTATCGAACGTACAAGCCAGTGGATTTTGGAATGGAATTGTTCGTCTGGTATAATGAGGAGTATGCCAAAGAATTAGGAATACCAACAAAACAAAAGGTTCCGTCGGAGGCGAATAATCAAAATAATCCAGGTGAGATTACGTTCAGTAAATGATGAGTAAATATGCCTGCCTAACTTAATGGTCATGCAATTATTTCTTCAATTTTTCCTTATTATTATGGAGAAGTAAATTACAAAAATTGTTTTTCAAAATAACGATTTTGATTTTTCAAACATAATGTGACCTTCAAATTACTTCCTGTTAAATTTTCATTGAAAGATGAGATGCAGGATATGGAATATTTTTAAATGGTATTTGTGGAGGCGATTTTTGTATCTCCCCTAAAAGTTATATCTACATTTGTAGGTAAGATTTACGAGAAATCCTAAGTTCTCAGTCTTCTTATTCCGCAACTTATTTTTTTTGCGAACGGATATCATTAAAGGCAGGGTGAGATTAAAAATATTCTGCCTATACCCTACATGAGAGAGGAAGAGAGAGAACATTTGGGTCACATAGTTACATTAATGTACAATTTTGTTTCATTTTGCTCCCATCATTCTGTTTGTTCATATGCTAAGCGTAAAACACACTGTTATTCATCTAAGCACGGTTTTCATACATTTCATTGAGTTATTTTGTACTTGAATGTTGAAGTAACCAGTAAAACCCGAGGGAAGACATTTGAAGTGTTCTCTTTTTGACAGGTAATGGTGGGGTTGATTGCGGATCTTAATATTTAATTTTCTTTTGACATAAAGAATACTGCAACTAATAATGTCTTAATAACGTGCTGTAAATATGGAGAAGAATCATTTTAGGTCATCATACATATTACTAAGCTGTTCTATGAGATTCAGAGGTTAGCTCCACAAAGAAATACAAACTTCCAGATAAAGATTTAACTGATTGTATTACTTACTTACTGTTGCCGTATCAAACTTCTCCATTTACATAGATCTCGACACACAACTCGGGCCTCACTGACATCCATCACACGACGTACACAAGACCTTCTGTACTTCATACTCATCATTTTTCTCATAAAGACACTACTGAATCTGATTCTCCCATGACTTCCTTGGCCTTCCTCTGGCTTTCCTTCCTGCCACATAGATAAAACAAATTCTTAGTAAGCATCTCATCACTCATTCTTTGAACATGTCCAAACCACCGAAACATTTGAGGTCCCGTAACATTTAAAAACCTAAGTACATGAAGACCATTCGAATAATTAAATTTCGGAACACACCTAAAATCGTTTTAGGTGAAATTATAAGGGAAGGCTACAGAAAGAAGACATAGAAGCACTGCAAGAAGTAGAAGTAGTGTGAAACGGCAGACGGGGAGTAAGAGGCTTCCAGGGCATATTAACGTAATCCTCGGAGGTGAAATGTAAAACATCTGTACTTTTGCTTATAAACCAGGGTTTGCCGTTTAAGGAATACAATGATTATAAACGTTTAACTTAGGAAGGTAACTTTAAGAGACGAATTTCGAAGGAACGTAAGAATTCCGTGTCTTGCATCATCAGGACTCAAGAATGTGAGGGGAATTCTAAAAAATCTGAAAGGAACAATCTTTTGGAAATGCAATCTTGAAACGGTGTGAGTTTACCCTTACTACCATAATGTTTGTTTTGTGGAATGCACAAAATACAAGTGACTTTGGTAACGATCCAATTAACATGCTGTTAAGGAAATTGATTATAAGGTCGTCGATTGAAGTTCAGTTCATATTTCCCACATAATTTGGCAATTAAACACCAGTAAGAAAACTGTGTACATGGGTACAACTCATTTCTTGAGGAAGGTTGTCCATGTTCTTTACAATAGGTGGTGGTGTATCATATTTGTCAACGGATGCTGATGAAAAAGTATCACAAAAGTTTCTTCTTAACGAGCAGAGATCTACATATCTTTCAAGTCCTTAGTTTAAAATTCCTTAGCCAAAAGAGAAAGTTTCTGAGGCCGACATTTGCTTTTTAAGCCATACAGTGTTGAATATGCTAGCATTAAGTGAAAACGTTAGACTTAACCAATGTCATCACTGCTGAAACATGTTTCAGGAAATGGAAACATACGTCTATAGTTGGACAGAACGTGTTCTCTGATGAGGTAGTCTTTCATGTGAGTGGAGAAGTGAACAAATAATGTTCGCGTTTGGAGAACAAAAATCCTAGGGAAGTGTTGAGGTACAAGAGTGCAAGTGAGACTGTGATGTTTACAGCGATATGCAGGAAAGAAGTATACGAACAGTTCTTTGCGGAAGCAACCGTTACGGGAACTGTGTACCTGGATGCGTTGAAAGACTTTGTCATTCCAGAGCTGGACTTTGGCATGAAGTCTGATTTTTGTTTCAAGAAGAAAGCGCGTCGCCACATTTCACGAAGAATGCTTACAAATTCCTCGACAACCCTACCCTGCAAAATGGATCTGCCATGTGAAATCTGTTTCCTGGCTTCTAAGGACACGTGATTTAACAGCTCTGAATTCCTCTTCATGGCCCTATGTGAAAAATATTTTCTACGTTCCCCCTATGCACAACAGCGTTGCAGATTCAAAAACAGGAGTTTAAGAAACTATGTTTCAAGTGCACGAGGCAATGTTGGATAGAATGTGGCAGGAATTGGATTATCGGTGGGATACGTAATATGGTACCAAATGAGCGCATTTTGAATACATGCGAAAAAAAGATTCATTTTATGTATTTCAATTTAAAATCTAGAATTAAACATGAGCTACCAATTTTTAAAATTGTGGCCGAAGTTTGCAATTCTCTTGCATTTTCGGACAAATAAAAGCCCGTATTTTCCAGTTCATGCTTTGATGTAATGTGCCGACATAAGTTAGGTGAATGTACTAAAACCTGCTTGCTCGAGCTTTGGAAAAGCACCAGTAGACAGGAAGAGTCTTATTTTATACACTGGTGAAGGAATGTTCTTTTTATTCGGTGATCACATAACACTGAAACGACTCTTTTGTCATTCAGCTGGGAAGACACCCCAGCATTAGAGGTAATTTTGCAATTCGACTGCTATTCGTATATTTCAAAAGGGACCATCCGGCGCATGATCGTACTGTTCTGGTTGCTTTTGGTCGTTCTTGAAATGGCGTTGGGCAACATGGACTATTTTTATGACAATGAGTTGCTCTTCAGTCTTATTCGTAATTCAACCATAAGTAGACAGCAGTTGGGTTGCTAATATCAACAGTAGTCTAGAGACTTGTGTTTCCACCAATACTATTTTATTTAGATTCAAAGCGTATATTCATTTCCAATTACTTGAGTATATTTATTTGGCCGGTAATAAGTAGCTGATTTCAACTGTAGTAATTGTTTAAAAATTCTGCAGTGCGTGGCAATTTTTTATATGTAAACCATTTAAGTAAGCTACGTGAAATCACATTCGGAAGGGTCTGCCAGTTTTCACGACGAATTGAGAGTAAGCTGGATTTGTACATAACATTACTTACGAATGGAGGAATGCACTCTGGTGAAAACAAAATGAAGTATCCGCATCCCGACAGCATACGAGATTTTTTCATTTACTTCATGCTGAATTCTTTATAGGGAGACGAAATAAAAGCTGTAGGATCAATATTGCAGTAAAGTCAAAATTTTATATCTCCGATAAAGTAATATGTAACCGGATCTTCATCGATTAAGGCTAAGAGTGTTTCCCTTTCACTTTTAGAATTTAATATCTTCTCCGAGGATCTGTGATTAGGAAGAAATGTTCATTCCTAACTTTACGCCACAGACCCAAGAGAAAGGATTGATCCAGAACCGTTACAATGAATACTGCAGCCCATGTTACCCAGTACTCTGAGGATCTGTAACCCCGCTCCATACATACACACTTCTATCATCAGGCGAATAAAAGTATCTTCTATCAGAAATCGTCGACAGAATTACATTCCTTATTCCAAAGCTCTTTGACTAACATTTCCTGTTGGGACCACTAACAAACGAATTTTGAAGAAATACTGAAACCAACGTCCAAAGATCATTTTTCTATATTTCATGTATCACGGAATTTCCACCATCTTAATAAAAAGAAAACCTCAAATATAATCGGTTCAAATAATTTCAAAATACTTCGTATCTATATTCTGATTGCAAGTATTCAGATTTCTAAAGAACAGATGTGCAGTTGGTTGGACGACAGTTGTGCGCAGTAACTTCTTAGAACAGGTCATGACGACTGACTCTAGGGATATTATATCATAAGAACCAAAGGAAAAGCAGAGGTACTTAGATACTCAGCACGAGTGTTTGGTTTCCTTATATTTCATTGAGTACTTAGGTTCTCAGCATCATTGGGTGGTTTCCTCATTTTGGGTTGGCCAACAAACTGACTGTCGTGCTGATGACAGATCAGCTTTCTTAGTACTTTGCAGAGCTTTCTGCATGTCGTTCAAGTTTGGGGATTGCAGTGTTTTACTGAATTATTGAAAAATGTACGTGATAATCTTCCATTGAAGGACAGACGCGGGTTAGTTTGCGGAAGCATGTGGCTCCTAATTTAAACATGAGATTGGTCTCCATGTTTTTCTTTTGGTTTCTCTTAACAGCTGTGTTGTGTGAAGTCATTCATTAAAGCACACAGGCCAACTGCATTGTTACAAGTCACATATCCATTCATGAAAAACTCATGGCTGGAAGTTATCCGCATGTGAGTGTCGAGACCTCTGCAAGTGAGTTTTCTTTAGACCTGTCCTCGTTGCTGTTAAAATCTTTGTGTGGCAGAATAATATTAGTCCTGGTTCGATTCCAAGTCGGCGAAAGGAATTTAAAAACCCAGCTAATCTCTTTGAACAGGTTATGAGGAAAAAAGAAAAAAAGAGTGATAAACCGCACCGGTGTTAGAGTAGGCAGAGGTATGGATTTCTGTCTGGTTATCGAAGTTGATTCCGGGTTCGAGTTCCAGGAGAGGCATAGGTCCTGTACTTGTCGGAAGGCGTTGGCTCTGTCCCTTCCCTTAAACCCTGAATTAGGGACGGACAACTACTTATTTCCCAACGAGTTGCTCATGGTGGTCGTCAAACTCCGAAACAAGAGATAAGGATGTTATTATGAAACAGTAAAGTGAATGTTCCTGTATCCTGTGTTATAATAATTCACTCTTCAACGGTTCGGCATTTTTCCCGGAGTTGGAAGTTCGGGAAATAACGAGACTTCCAAGGACGCTTCCGCAGAGTGTAGTGATTTAATGCAAATATAGACTGCTGGTCACACAAAATGCAACACGAAGAAGGAAGCATCCGATTGGCATGAAATTCGCAGCATGCGTCGCCCGAGAGAGGACATGAAAACGGGCATGTGGGCATATGCAAATCATGTGCGCCCGGCACGCCACCGAGAAGCACTATAAGAAGGGTGCACAGAAGGCGGGGTGTAAGTAGTGAAAGTGTGTTGTGCTGCCGGACCTGTGCGTGGGGAGCTGAGCTTCCTGATGCTTCGTCGCAAAATACGGCAGTCATTCCAGCACATTTTGGAGTTCGACAAAGGATGAATGGTGGCTTATCGCGACAGCGGTTTATCCTACCGAGTCATCTGCGCCCGTGTGGGACGACATCCAGCTAGAGTGAGGCGAGTATGGATTCGGTGGGTGTAGGAGGACGGACGGACGGACCGACGTGAGCGATTGCCGCAGCCACGGCACACCACCGAATGAGAGGACCGGCATGTTGTGCGCCGGGCATTGGCGGCTCGCACCGCCACATCACGAACGTTAGCGCAGGAATTAGGGTGTGTTGCGAAAAAACGTGTGTCAGCACATACCGTTCGACGTCGTCTGCAGGAGCGGGGACTCGTCGCACGGCGGCCATTGCTCCGATTACCATTGACGTTACACCACCGGCGAGTGCGGCGGTAGTGGGCCGTTGAACGCCGCACCTAGACTACGGAATGGCACAACATTGTCTTCTCCGACGAATCCCGCTTCTTCCTGCAACACCACGATGGTCAGATCCGCGTGTGGCGGCACCGTGGTGAGAGACTGTATGAAGCCTGCATTATGCATCGCCACACCAGTCTGTCGCCTGGGTTTATGGTTTGGGGCGAAATTGGATATGACACCCACACCTCTCTGGTACGCATCGCCGGTACCCTCAACAGCCACCGCTACAACTCCGAAGTGTTGGAGCCTGTGGTCTTCCCTTACCTTGAGGACCTGCCAGCGGCCACGTTTCAACAGGACAATGCGCGCCCGTACGTGGCACGAATCGTACAACAATTCTTCACGGCCTACCAGGTGTCACTGCTACTATGGTCCGCCTGTTCTCCCGATATGTCGCCCATCGAACACGTCTGGTGGCTGATCGGCAACCACCACCCGCGGCTATGCCTGAAGAACTGTTGCAACATGTAGAAGCAGCCTGGACCGACATACACCAAGCCCACATCCAAAGCCTCTTTCGTTCGATGCCGCGGCGTGTAGCGGCCGGTATTGCCATCCATGGGGGCTACACGAACTATTGTTGTCTGCGTGTTTCGCAAGTCGCACGTGCCTGTAAGCTCAATCGTTTCATCTTTATATCTGTTGCTATGTGTCCAGTAAACATGGCTTTGCTATCTCGTGTCCTTCTTGGTGTTGCATTTTGGGTGGCCAGCAGTGTATATGCTATCTGATCTCCACCTTAAACTTTGCAGGTATATTGAAAAGAAATCGTTCAACAAATGAATGAAAATATTCTCGAAAACACCGCACCGAATGAAGTATTTCTCCAGATTATCCACGCACACTTTCACGTTGTTTACTATTAAAGAGTGTCAGTGTTTCACTGGTACTACCGTCGACATTGCACGTAACAGTTGTCATCCCTTGTCACACCTTCTGAAGTAACAGGAACAATTATTGAATAATAATTTCGCTTCTCCAACTGATGTGACTCCTCAGTAAAAGCTGTCTCCTTGCATTCATCCTAATACGTCAAGTGATATCTGAATTATGACCACCCTATCAAAATTGGATGCTTCGCGTTGACCACATGACTTCCGAGAGGGCGTAATAAGTTGACTGACGTAGCATGTATAAGGTGGGTGGGTAGCAGTAAGTAGTAAAGTTCGGGGCGTGATGGATAAACGGAAGGATCTGTCTGACTTTGAGAAAGGACAGATTGTTGGAGTGCGGAAAGCGAGTGCCTCGATTTACCAAACAGCTGAACTGGTAGGTCGTCTTAGTTAAAGTGTATGAGGACTGGCGGCAAAATGCTCAAACAACGACCCGGAGGCAAAATTGCACAGGCAGTGAAAGGTTGATGTGATAGGTGAGCGTCGCGTCCGATAACTGGTACAGACCACCAGACGCAGCACAATTCAACCGTTGTTTACCCAATACAACAGAGGTCAACCCGAAAGAGTGTCTGTCACGACCACGCTCGCACATATGGGCTACAACAGCAGATGATCCCGACGATATCCTCTCCTAACCACCAAACGACGTAGCATCTGCGCAAAAGGCTCGCCTGGTGTAAATATCGTGCAAGTTGGACGTCGGATGATTTGAAAAAGGTGTGCTGGTCTGACGATCACGTTTTTATTCCACTCCGTGGATGGTCGTGTATGTATTTGTTGCAAACAACTTGAGGCACTTGATCCGTCGTACATGGTGTTCACAGTGCAAGGCAGTGGAGGAGGTTGTATGGTGTGGGACATGTTTACCTGCAGATACTTGAACCTGTGGTTCATGTGAAATAACGTATGACTAGTGCCCACTATCGTGAATTGCTTGCTGACTTTGTACACCCAGCAATGTTGAACTTCTTCCCAAATGGCGAGGGTGTTTTCCAAAATGGCAATGCGCCGAGCGTCAGGTCCAATGTTGTGCAGAAATGGTTTGAAGAACAGAGTTCAGACTTCCAGCATATTAAAGCCTCAGAACTACCCCGCTATCAATGCCATAGATCACTTGTGGGACAATATGGGCCGGCATATCAGGCGTATGGATACAACAATCACCTGCATACCGGCATTAAAGACCGCATTACACACAAACTGGTTGGCCATATCTCCCAACTACTTCCGCAATCTTATTCAGTCGATGCCACGTGGGATAGCTGCTGTTCTGAGGGCGAAAGGAGGACCCACGAAGTATTAGGTAGGTGGTCATAATTGAGAGAACACTCAGTGTATGTGGGTTTGTAGCTTGACACGTCCATGTGGAAATAGCAATGTTCATTTATTTGAATCCATGCCAAATAAAGCACGTGTAGGCAGTTTCTCGCTTCAGTGAAAGAAAATGAAATTGACATTGGCAGTGCTCTGTTTGAATTCATCGTCACATAAAGAAATGAAACTAACGTCATTGACAGTTACTCCAAAATGCAAATTCAGAATTCCACGAGAGTGAAAATCCGTTTCAGGTGGGAAATCATAAAAGAGGACATCTCAATTTTCTTTTAAAACTTCAGATGTTTTACTTTCTATCTTTCTCGGTCTCAGTGCTCATGCAGTACTTAATATTTCTATATGCAGCCTTTGCGTGTGAGTGTATTCACTCAGTAGACATAAAATTAGATAGCGGGGTGATGGGCAGTTGACATGGGCATTCTTCCCCTCAGAGTGGAAGAGATTTAAACCGAACGTAGAAGATAAATAGGAGGACAGCTGGGACCTAACTCGGAAGCCCGAGGCAGAGCCCGGACTCGAACCTGACTCGCCTGCATAATATTTAATACAGTTCGGTCTCGGAGACAGAGAGAGAGAGAGACAAAGAGAACGATATTTTTTTCTCAGAACTGCCAGAGAGTAAGCGGTCCCCGATCACTGAGCATTGATGACCGGGGTCAGCGTAGACTATCAGGGCTCGTACAGACAGACCGCTTGGCAATGGCAGCTGAAATCACATCCAGTTAAAACGTCGGAAGCCCAAGCAGCGCCAGTGAGCAAACGTACGGCACATGCAACATACCCTGGGCCACGGAAGCCGACACCCTAATCATGTCACACTGTTGACTGCTTGTTATCGGTAATTCCACCTCGTGTACGTCAAAACGTACACGAGATCTGTGCAGGATGGCGGCGCCGCCTATGCTCAGATAAATCCCGTTTACAACTATACCGAGCGGATGACAGGATGAGGTTGTGACGTCGGCATCATGAGGCCATGACTCCGTCGTGCCAGGTCGGCTGTGCTCAAGGCGATGACGGTTCTGTGAAGGTTTGCGAATCCTTCTCATGGGACACATTAGGACCCTTAGAGTGTCTGTAGAGGTCCTTAACCGCTGCGCACTACTAGCATGCGCTGGTTGCTCTCCTACACGGTTTCATGGTCTACGCACATCGTGCGGCGGATGGCTTGTTTCATCAGGACAATATACCAGTCCACTGGGACACAACCACCCAAGCATGGCTCGTGGAACACTTCAGTTTGGAATTGTCCACTGGGCCACAACCACCCAAGCTTGGCTCGAGGAACACTTCAGTTTCGAATTGTACACTGGGCCGCAACCACCCAAGCATGCCTCGAGGAACCCTTCAGTTTGGAATTGTCCACTGGGCCACAACCACCCAAGCATGGCTCGAGGAACACTTCAGTTTGGAATTGTCCACTGGGCCACAACCACCCAAGCTTGGCTCGAGGAACACTTCAGTTTGGAATTGTACACTGGGCCACAACCACCCAAGCATGCCTCGAGGAACCCTTCAGTTTGGAATTGTCCACTGGGCCACAACCACCCAAGCATGGCTCGAGGGAACACTTCAGTTTGGAATTGTCCACTGGGCCACAACCACCCAAGCATGGCTCGAGGAACACTTCAGTTTGGAATTGTCCACTGGGCCACAACCACTCCAAGCATAGCTCGAAGAACACTTCAGTTTGGAATTTTCCACTGGGCTACAACCACCCAAGCATGGCTCGAGGAGCACTTCAGTTTGGAATTATACCCCAAAGCCCTGGGACTAAACATTATATATTTTGTTTCGAATGTATTGTATTAGAGTGATATGATGATTGTGTGAAGTACTGTGTTGTTTAATATTATGTATGTGGTGAATGTAAATGTTTGTTTTTCTTTGTTTGTGTTTCAGGTATTTGTGGCCATGAGTGTGTGGAGTGTGGGAAGTTACTCTCCAGTGAGAGGGCTCTCAAGGGACACTCCAGATGTCATCCAAGTGCGAAGAAGAACATGAAGCACAAGTGCCCTCAATGCCTCTACTCTACAAATAAAAAGTGTAACCTCAGTCATCATCTGTTGACCCATAGTGGAGAGAAGCCACACAAGTATTCAACCTTTCACAAAGGATTCTCTCGGAAAGAGAGCATCAAAATGCACCTCCTGATCCACACAGGAGAGAAGCCACACAAGTATTCAACCTGTCACAAAGGATTCTCTCGGAAAGAGAGCATCAAAATGCACCTCCTGATCCACACAGGAGAGAAGCCACACAAGTATTCAACCTGTCACAAAGGATTCTCTCGGAAAGAGAGCATCAAAATGCACCTCCTGATCCACACAGGAGAGAAGCCACACAAGTGTTCAACCTGTCACAAAGGATTCTCTCGGAAAGAGAGCATCAAAATGCACCTCCTGATCCACACAGGAGAGAAGCCACACAAGTGTTCAACCTGTCACAAAGGATTCTCTCGGAAAGAGAGCATCAAAATGCACCTCCTGATCCACACAGGAGAGAAGCCACACAAGTGTTCAACCTGTCACAAAGGATTCTCTCGGAAAGAGAGCATCAAAATGCACCTCCTGATCCACACAGGAGAGAAGCCACACAAGTGTTCAACCTGTCACAAAGGATTCTCTCGGAAAGAGAGCATCAAAATGCACCTCCTGATCCACACAGGAGAGAAGCCACACAAGTGTTCAACCTGTCACAAAGGATTCTCTCGGAAAGAGAGCATCAAAATGCACCTCCTGATCCACACAGGAGAGAAGCCACACAAGTATTCAACCTGTCACAAAGGATTCTCTCGGAAAGAGAGCATCAAAATGCACCTCCTGATCCACACAGGAGAGAAGCCACACAAGTATTCAACCTGTCACAAAGGATTCTCTCGGAAAGAGAGCATCAAAATGCACCTCCTGATCCACACAGGAGAGAAGCCACACAAGTATTCAACCTGTCACAAAGGATTCTCTCGGAAAGAGAGCATCAAAATGCACCTCCTGATCCACACAGGAGAGAAGCCACACAAGTATTCAACCTGTCACAAAGGATTCTCTCGGAAAGAGAGCATCAAAATGCACCTCCTGATCCACACAGGAGAGAAGCCACACAAGTATTCAACCTGTCACAAAGGATTCTCTCGGAAAGAGAGCATCAAAATGCACCTCCTGATCCACACAGGAGAGAAGCCACACAAGTGTTCAACCTGTCACAAAGGATTCTCTCGGAAAGAGAGCATCAAAATGCACCTCCTGATCCACACAGGAGAGAAGCCACACAAGTATTCAACCTGTCACAAAGGATTCTCTCGGAAAGAGAGCATCAAAATGCACCTCCTGATCCACACAGGAGAGAAGCCACACAAGTGTTCAACCTGTCACAAAGGATTCTCTCGGAAAGAGAGCATCAAAATGCACCTCCTGATCCACACAGGAGAGAAGCCACACAAGTATTCAACCTGTCACAAAGGATTCTCTCGGAAAGAGAGCATCAAAATGCACCTCCTGATCCACACAGGAGAGAAGCCACACAAGTATTCAACCTGTCACAAAGGATTCTCTCGGAAAGAGAGCATCAAAATGCACCTCCTGATCCACACAGGAGAGAAGCCACACAAGTATTCAACCTGTCACAAAGGATTCTCTCGGAAAGAGAGCATCAAAATGCACCTCCTGATCCACACAGGAGAGAAGCCACACAAGTATTCAACCTGTCACAAAGGATTCTCTCGGAAAGAGAGCATCAAAATGCACCTCCTGATCCACACAGGAGAGAAGCCACACAAGTATTCAACCTGTCACAAAGGATTCTCTCGGAAAGAGAGCATCAAAATGCACCTCCTGATCCACACAGGAGAGAAGCCACACAAGTATTCAACCTGTCACAAAGGATTCTCTCGGAAAGAGAGCATCAAATGCACCTCCTGATCCACACAGGAGAGAAGCCACACAAGTGTTCAACCTGTCACAAAGGATTCTCTCGGAAAGAGAGCATCAAAATGCACCTCCTGATCCACACAGGAGAGAAGCCACACAAGTGTTCAACCTGTCACAAAGGATTCTCTCGGAAAGAGAGCATCAAAATGCACCTCCTGATCCACACAGGAGAGAAGCCACACAAGTGTTCAACCTGTCACAAAGGATTCTCTCGGAAAGAGAGCATCAAAATGCACCTCCTGATCCACACAGGAGAGAAGCCACACAAGTGTTCAACCTGTCACAAAGGATTCTCTCGGAAAGAGAGCATCAAAATGCACCTCCTGATCCACACAGGAGAGAAGCCACACAAGTGTTCAACCTGTCACAAAGGATTCTCTGGAAAGAGAGCATCAAAATGCACCTCCTGATCCACACAGGAGAGAAGCCACACAAGTGTTCAACCTGTCACAAAGGATTCTCTCGGAAAGAGAGCATCAAAATGCACCTCCTGATCCACACAGGAGAGAAGCCACACAAGTATTCAACCTGTCACAAAGGATTCTCTCGGAAAGAGAGCATCAAAATGCACCTCCTGATCCACACAGGAGAGAAGCCACACAAGTATTCAACCTGTCACAAAGGATTCTCTCGGAAAGAGAGCATCAAAATGCACCTCCTGATCCACACAGGAGAGAAGCCACACAAGTATTCAACCTGTCACAAAGGATTCTCTCGGAAAGAGAGCATCAAAATGCACCTCCTGATCCACACAGGAGAGAAGCCACATAAGTGTGAGTTGGGTATCGTTCACTTGATCGAAAGGTCACTTGACCGAAAATCACTTGATCGAAAGGTACATTTCACCGAAGTGTCACTTGACCGAAAAGTTCATTTCACCGAAAGGTCACTTCACCCTAAAAGTTCATTTCATCGGAAGGACATTTGATCGAAAATTTCATTTCACCGAAGGATTACTTTACCAAAAAATTCATTATATCGAAAGATAATTTCACCGAAGGGTCAGTTTATCGAAAACTTAGAATTTTATTGTTAGAGGTCTGTTGGAGTGTGGTGCGGGTTTTTGAAAAACTGCCCACCTAAACATCATCGGCTTTTATAAAAATGCACTTTTAATTTCTATAAAACACCTCCCCACGAGTAGGTTTTTCGAAATATAACATTTATTATAAGGCCTAGATCTGTGCCTTTTTGTCAAATTTTAATCCTCCTAGCTCATATTCATAAGGCTTACATAGTAAATCAAGTAAATAATGTTCCATTTTTACCCGACCACAAAACATTAATTTTTTGACCGTAGGCCTAGATACAGGCCATTTTAATAGATTTTAACCCTACTCATATTCATAAGCATTACATAAAATGTAAAGTAACTTTTCATGTAAACCTTATGAACATGAGCATGCACGGCTAAAATTTGCTAAAAAGGCCTGAGCCGAGACCTAGGACCCTAAAACTGATTCATTTTGCCTGAAAAAATTTGCAACATTAGTAACTTGACTTTTTATGTAAACCTTATGAGCATGAGTTCGTACGATTGAAATTGGGTAAAAAGGCCTAAGGTAAGGCCTAGTGACCTAAAATTGATTCTCTTTGCCTGAAAAAATGTGCAACATTATTAATTTTACTTTTTATGTAAACCTTATGAACATGAGCACTGAACATGACTTCTATGTAAACCTTATACATGATTAAAATTTGCTAAAAAGGCTTAAGCCGAGGCCTATTGTCTTTAAAAAGAAGATGTGTCTCAAAACTGAATCTTTGCGTTCTCTGTGACACGGAGAAATCAAAAGTGCAATTTGAGTATGATCCCCTAACGTTTCGGTGGTCTGTCTTCCGAACTTGCACCATGCTTCAACAGATCCCGTAATGAAATCCTAAGTTTTCGATAAACTGACCCTACGGTGAAATGACCTTTCGATGAACATGAACTTTTAAGTAAAGAGACCTTTCCGTGAAATGAACTTTTCGATCAAGTGACCCTTCGGTGAAATGTACCTTTCGATCAAGTGACCCTTCGGTGAAATCAGTGTTTCGATCAAGTGATCCTTCGGTGAAACAAACTTTTCGGTGAAGTGATTTTCGGTCAAGTGACCCTTCGGTGAAGTAAACGTCGGGCAAATGAACCAGACCCGTGTGAGTTCTGTCCAAAGACATTCAATCAGCTGTCTAATTTGAAGAGTCACAGGGCCATCCATCTTACACAGAGGGACCACATGTGCAAGACATGTGGAAAGACATTCACTACAGCTGGTGACTTAAAGCTCCATGTGAGAACCCACACAGGACAGAGACTTTTCATGTGCAAAACATGCAGGCACAGGTTTGCTCGTAAGTCTGCTCTGAATGAGAACATCATCTCTAAGCACACGAGGGACTTCCCCCACAAGTGCCCTCAGTACCACAAAGGGTTCATCCAGCCTAGTCGTCTTCGGCACCACATCACCACCCATCACTCGAATGAGGAGTGAATTCCATAACAACACAGCTTTCTAATTCTGTTCAGTGTGGGTGATGATAAATCTGCAACTTATCCCTTACAGTTCCTTCTCTAGTTTTTATCCTTTATATTTGTGTTTTCTAAATTTATATAGTTTTGAAATTCCTTTCACTTTGAACTCCTTGTCATAAATTTGATTTTGAGATTAACTTTCTCAATTTACCATACCGTTTCTTACTTTATTTGTTCATCAATGTGCTTTCACTCGTTTATCCAGCATTGGACGAATATTTTTGCATCTGTAACCTATTTTGATGTTTTCTTTGATATATTACAGAATTTCTACTCATTTTTAGAATTCAAAGAAAACCTAGTGCTTTTGTTTATAAGGATTAATTTATTTTATTTAGTTCATTTTTCCATGGAGGTAGGAATTTAGAGGAGACACTCTTCCCTATTTCTCTCAAGTCAAGGCCATAAAGCTGGAATTTTGGTGATTTTAGTGTTCCGCGGTGAGAGCAGTTACCACCCAGCAAAAACAGTCTTGCTTTGCTGGCCCAGCACTATGTTGCCGCTGCCGAACCGTCAATAAAATGTTCGAGCAGCCAACAGAAGGGCCAGCAGTTCAGACCAACAGCTGGCCAACAGTTGGCAACCCATCAGTTGTCATATGCCACAACAGGGCCATCAGTTGTCCATCACAGGCAGTAGCTACCACAAGTGGCCCTTCAGTGGCCCTGCAAGCACGTGCCAGAAATGATGGCTAGCCTAATGTGGTCTGCTAGGGTGCCGGTATTGGCAGCCGGCAACCACGTGACGTAACTGGTGGCTTGCCGAATCTTGTCCACCAGTTTCCCAGTAGTAGCCATGATAATAATAAAAAAAAAATCAAGAATAACCGCAGTTTTCCAAAGCTACAATTTTTTTCCCTACCCTTACGAAACTTGTGAATTAACGCACTGCGCTGGGGAAATTTTCTCAACAGACCAGAAAAACGCCCGTTTGCATCTGAGTGGATGTGAACCAGGGCCATTGGCGTGGTAGCTGAGCTCTCTACCGACCGGACTAATATGCCACGCTCGACCTTATGCTTAAAGCGGTCTGTTTCGTATGCAGTGTGTAATCGAATGCTTCCCTCTTTAATTTTACAATATTGCGAGGTATTTTTCATAAAAGTCAGTTTCATATAATTCATAAATTAATTTTTTCAACGTAACGATAGTTTTTTTTTACCTTAAGGGAACTTCACTCATTTTCAAGGAGTGTACATACTTAGAATCGCTTTCCAAACTTGTGTACTGTCCTTGCCATCTTGAAAAGAGATTGTTGAATAAATATATATTTACCCGGGTTCATGTCAGATTCTGTTACATTTTTAACGTTGTGTCTTTCCTTTCCGTTGTCCGAAGCTACATTTGTTTTAAAGAGTAAAGATATTTTATTTTACTTCTCGTTATTTTTAGAAGCGAATTCCTCCCAGTCTTGTGTATTCAACCCATGAATGAGTACACCGCATAGCATTGCTTTTTTTTTTTTCAAATAATTAGTAAATTTTGTACGCGTATAATTCTATTGTTTTGTTTTCAACAAACGTTGTTTTAATGGTCTTCCAGGACATTTGTTTCAAGCGGTTTCAAATTTTTTCTTGTTATTCATCCACGCCATTCCATGAATTGTTATTCATGGGAATGGAGTGGGTGTATTTCATGGCTGTAATCTAGTATTTCACGGTCTAATCTTATATCTTCGTCGACATAAAATTTCATTAGGAAATTAATTCGCCTCTCCACATATGGATTTTTTTTAACATCCACTAAAATAATATGATGGCGATAGCGTTGTCTTCAACTAACTGGTACCATGAGAGACACAACAAGTGTTGCTTCTGCGCATGCGCAGTCCTGTTGCTTCCACCTGCTGTTGGGGTTGTATTGGTTGCCAGCAACGGGCCACTAGTGGCACTTGCTTGGAGACCCACAATTCATGGCGATGCTGCAGGGCCATCAATGGCTCGCCAACTGATAGCGCTGCCACCAACGGACCACTACCGGGCCGTTAGCGGCAGATTTCAGCCAGCTGTTGGCCAGCAGTTTCCCAGCACTTGTGTTTTTGCTGGGCACCTGTCAGGATTGCCACAAATTACTTCGGAATGGTATTTTTCTGGAGAGGAAGGTGTTGGGCTGGATGTGCTATAAGTAGTTACCCGTCCCTAATTTAGGGCTACTGGTTCCAATGACGAAAGACAGCCAGTGGCGTGACACAAACACAACATCCAGGTCTCACCGGGATTCGAACTGGAACCCATCTCGCACGAAGGATCAGGAGACAGCGCTTAGACCACTGAGGTACCTGGGGCGGAGGGCAGAACAGAATCGGCGGAAAAAGATTGGTTACCATTATTTCCAGTGGAAGCCCCCGCATTACGCACCAAACGCATCTGAGTTTCTGCTTCGAAACGAACAATCGGAATTTCCGATATCGTTCGCTGTGAATATTTCTTCGGAAGTGATATTACTCCGAAACATTTGGCAGCCAAAAGCATCTGCCTTCAGCTGTTCATTTCTTCACATCGGCAGATGAGCAAACTTTTACCGAGACATTATCAGTCTGCGTTTAGTGGTTTTGCCTTTTTGGAAGTTGTGTTATTATTATTATTCTTTCGGGAGTGCCATTTGACAAAAAACTAATCAACACTGCGTACAAAATTCTGTTTTAAACGACATTGATAAAAAAATGTATTATAACAGTGTGAGGAAACGATACAGGTGGAAATAATTATTATAAAACCTCACTGAATATTTTAATGAAGAGTGACTTTTTTGCATTTAATAAAAACATGCTTAGTTAAACAAAATTCAAACACAAAAAATAGCGCCCGCTTGTTATTACATATCCTGCTATAGGATTATCTTCTATTTCATAGGTTTTTTTTAATGTAGAATTCAATTATTAGTGTGATTTATTTTGCGTTTATTCTGATACAAAGCTGTTATTTTAAGTCCATATTTTTTTCTACGAACATAGAAAAGAGATATTTGTTCATTACACGAGTACGTCTACATATTTTCAGTTAATTCTGTTTTTGGCTTTCCTCTGTTCACCATCTCATCTTGTCAGGGTGTGGACCCGGTGGCCAAGTGGTTCGAAGCGCTCTCCTCTAATCATTCGTCCGAGATGATTCCGGGCTCGAATTTCGGGTGAGGCATGAATGGTGGGTTTGTCTTATCACATTATCTCTCTCCCTTCCTTGAAACCAGTGGTTCCAAATCCGGAAAGAACTCCTGTCTTTAAATCTCTCTGGGGTGCTTACAAAGCTCTAATAAGAAAAAAGACTTGCCAGACTACTATGCCTTCTTTTGAAATGAAGAACGCTTTGCAATTTTATTTTATGTTGAAATCTTCAGGTGCAACATTGCCACCTAACATAAGCAGGCATGGCAAAATGGCTCTTGGCTTTCCGATTCTCCGGGCTGGCATAATTTTATCCTTGTCTCATTGTATATTTATATATATGTAAGCACCCCAGAGAAATGTGTTTAATTTGCATTTCACTTATAATGCCGTTCATTCAGAAATACACCCTTTTCGAAAAGAGCTGCAAGATCCTTCACCTACAAATACCAGGAAGAAACTTGGGGACACCTTCATCCAACAGAAGATTGACAAAAAACGGTAAAGTGGCTCTTGGCTTTCCAATTCTCCGGGCTGGCGTAATTTTCCATCGTCTCCTCGTAGGAAACTATGCAAGCAGGTTGTTACCTAGATCAGGTTGTATGCAGAATAAACAACCTGTAATTGCATCAGTTAAGTTAAAAAGAAAACGCAACACTTGTAATTGCAGTACGCACAATATTACTTTCAGCGCGGACAATGCCTTCCAAATGAATGATTCCGATTCCGTTTACATTTTCCCGACCTACTATAAGGTCAAACTTCCTTTCCGGTCAGACGTGTGATGATGAGAAAAGTTTGTTTCCGTTCCGTGTCGACGTAGTGTGTGACGATCTTTAAAGGCACTATTTTTTGCAACGGAAGAATGTTAGAAACGCTACAGAGTGGTTAGGAATATACGCGTACAACATCATATGAGTTTTAACCTGGCAAATGGAAAACAAAATTTGCCAAGAAAGTGTAAAATAAAAATATAAAATAAATGCGCAATAAATTTACACCGAAGCTTAATAATGTGAACATGCTTAAAAACGTTCTGAAACAAGAAGAAATCTGCCCTGGCAAACTTGTTTAAGAAGAATTATCGGCTTTTTAAATTTATTTGAGGGTTATCAACGCTCTGAAGGGAGCCAACAACGCAGAAGTATAGTGCCTTTGATCGATCTCAAAAATCTGTGCTCAAAGTGTCTACTGTAAATACCTACCCCCATTTGTTTTCTAATCGAATTTAATAACAGTTTTTGGGCAGTTTGCATTTTGTGACTTAGGTTATTGTTTAAAACATTTGTTTGAGAGAGTTCCTTTAAACTTAAGTTGTATACTTATTCATTATTCATGAGATGACTTCTGAGTTTTGTGTTATATGCTTGTATGTTTAATAATTGCCATTAACTTTATTGGATAATCTGTTCTTTTGTATTAAATATTTAGTTGGGTTTCAATGTTTTAATTTTTCTTTTTCAATAACTGTTTCTTTACAAAAAATTTCCAACCATATTTTGTCGTATTTCTACATTACATTAATTATGTTATTGGACTTTCATTTATTCATTTAAACTTTTGCTTCGTGTTTCTGAATTTAAAAATTTATGTAATTTGTAATATCCGAAAATGCTGGTTTGCTCTTACAAATATGTGAATTTTGATCGCAGTTATTTTTAACAAGCTTACTTTTGATGTACTTTGGTTTTCATTTCAACATTTTATCTTTATTTGTAGATTTTAGTTATACCGTTATTGTTTTATTTAACTCAGTTTCTTTCCTTTTTTTTTTTGATTTGACAATAGTATTTTATCGTTCTGCGAGTATTGTATTAATAGATTGGAAATAATTCACCTGTTAAGTGTTTATAAGAATGAAAGACAAAAAGTAGGCAAACAAAAAGCAAGTTTAAATATGTAAATGATACAATGCTTTCGTTTTCTTTACTGTTTTTGAAAGTGTTTCTTAGATGTTGGTCTTCTAATGATTTACAATCCCCTTCCGACCGCCAATTCATGGGGAGATCAAATATGAACCTGAAGAAAAAATTTTAGAGTAAAAGTGGTCATCAATTGTGATGGCTGTGCGTCGAAATGTATGTTATAGCATTCCCGAACAATACAGCTGATTGTTGTTTTGTCCATTGGATTGTAATGAATTTTTCACCAATGTGCGCCGAAGAGTAAAAGTGCACTAATGAAAAAGGGTGTCTTTTATCGTTGTGCTGCAAAGTTTCAATTTTCGTTTGTGTAATATATTCGTAGAATAGATATCCTGAGTATTTTGTAAATTTCAAAAGATACACTCTCGGTGTGAAAACCAAAGGCAAAATGTCCAAACTGTTGGCATAACATTATTTCTTAAAATTACTATTTGGCTGAATGTTTCATAAACTAATTATTGACAGAGTTGGTTTGCTAATCTTCAACATCTCTTTTGTGAAATAAATCACCTGTATGATCAAAATATGCGTCTTGTTGAGACATGAAATTGAGTACCCATAATTTTTCTGCAAATATACTGTAGTTCTCAGTTACCAAGATGTGCTTCGTTTTGTCGCATTTGTTTCCTTAAAGCTTCTTTATATGATAGTGAAGTAAACACTTGGTAACCGCTAGCAAAAACATGAACCTTATTTCCATGTCTAGCAAGACTCTGCCTGCAGCTTCTATATATATTGTACTAAAATTTCTAAAATTTCCTCTGAGTGAGCATTTCATCAGATAATATAAAATTTCCTCTGAGTGAGCATTTCATCAGAAACAAAAGTAAAAGGAAAGAAAGAAGTGTTTCTCGTTCCCTGGCTTAGCACCACGAAGTCCTGAGGGCACGTGGTATATGATTCTTCTCACATTCTTTCCTACTGTTCACTTTCAATAGTTCTGGTTTACCTACAGTTTCTATGGAAAATCGTTTGAATTCTGCTTCACAAAAGAGTTAGCCAGGCTTGTAGTGAAAGTAAATAATTTTTGTTAATCACGAAATATGGAAATTTATAGTATTAATAATAACATCCATTTTCCAGAAGGTAAGGTGGTTTACACTTGCATCTGAAGTTCTGATGCGATATAAGTCCCGTTGTTTCTCTTTGGTAAGGTACAGTATTTAAGTGAACCACAGAGAAAAATTCAGCATTTCTATGTTAGTTCACTACATTTGAACGAAGTTACTTTAGTTCTTCTCCTACCTACTGTGAAAACACATGTTTGTCCACGCCGGGCATCGAACCCTGGACCCCTCACTCCGGAATAAGTCACTCTCCCAACTGAGCTACGCGGACATGCGTTCTCATTGCTATCTGCCTTTATATAAAATAGAACATATAGCAAATCTAGAGTAGCAGTTATAAAGTCCGATTCAGGGAGATGATTTGCATAGTGCTTTCTCTAAATGATACATCGGTGGGGACCTCCTTAACACCACTGGTCTCAATGGATTACAGGGCTTTGAATATAATGCGTTAGCTTGGAAACTTTGAGTTCTATTTGCGGCAATAAATTCAGATTACTGATATAATTCTATTAATTTGAGAATAGTGTACACTTCTTTGATATTAAATAAAATTCTCTTCGTTGCCAGTGGGCTTTGTTGAATTCCACAAGAATGGATTAACATGACATAAAGACGATGTTCTCGGGTTAACAACAAATGACTGCAAAATTTCCATAATTATTTAAACACCAGAAATAGGCTGAAGAAATATATATTTTACGTCAGGTGAATATTTCTGATTTTATAGGTATATTCCTCTGCGTACGGTTCATAAAAAAACATATCAGTGTTCTAGAAGTAACCATTGGAAACTTGTCCCAAATATTTAAAGATAAATAATGCTGCTGTATAAGCGGGGAATATGCAGTTCAAAATAGAAAACCCATTGCCGTCCTACTGACGTTGTGTTTTAAGCTCTGGCCTGTGACTGTTCATGCCAGTGGACCTGAGTCCGGGTCTCACATGAGGCTCAAGTGGTACGCCTGGCTTATGGCCTTCACCGTCCCCTGTTGTGGAGCCAGTGGCTCAAAATTAAGAACAAGCGGCTGCTTATAGTCATTAGAACTGTGCACGGTGTTCGTTAAGCTACCAAACTAAGAACAAAAAAAAACTGATGTCATTGTATAATCCTGTTGAGTCTCTTTTCTGATGAGTGACTGCACTTTTTCATGAAGAAAACTTGTGCCATGTTAGGAATTGTGATTTTGTTTCCTGAGTCTAATGATGTATGTATTCAGTTTCACTAAAGACATGTATGTACCTTAGATTTCTTATTTATATGCTTCGCTTAAAACAAGGGAGCTTCACAAAGTTCTTTGACTGATGACACTTCAAAGCATCTGCTTCTGTATTGCCAGCGGAAAGAGCAAAAATCATGCATTCGGTGTTTCTCAGCTTGGCAAAGGAAAGTTTTCTTATCAACGAATAGTCAGGGTATGATTTTACATTACTGACTTAACTAACAACTGCATTCTTTGCAGTTTCTCCCATCGGCACACGAAGAAAGTCAACTGACTTTAAATAAACAGTTCCATTTTTCTAAAACAACAGAAATCGTTCGCCACTGCATTCTCAAAAGAAACGAAACTTCCACAATGCCCTTGAGATTTCGCAGAGTAGCCTTTTAAACATTGCAGTGAAATTAAATTGCCGGTGTGAGGATCTTTGCTCCCCGTGAAGATGCAGTGTAAAATCTGAGTATGGTCTACTTACTATGGCGTGTTTATTTTGTGGATGTGTCAGTTTTAATTCCACAATGTCAGAGAGGTAGCAAGATCCTTGTTCGAACTTCCGGTGTTGCAGAGTAAAAACTACGTTGCGGTCTGTCATCAGTCTGATATATTTTTGAAGCTCCCTTGTAAGTATGCACATAATGTCAAACAGTTTAAGAAACAGTTGTGACGTGTTTGTCAATCATTTCTTACATGCACATCAAAAATTGTTTTATATTCAATACTCTTTCTGTTGAAATATCTCCTGTTTGTTTGTCTGTCTGCCAACCTATCAACGAGATGTCGATATGATCAAACATTGTCTTTTGTGATGTCATTTGCAAGTCATCCATGTTCATTGTTTCCAGAAAAAATTCTTTATATAAATTGATATTTCTTCGTTGTTGTTTCAAAACTACGTTTGCTGAATAAATTGAGTAATTTATGAAATCATGGGGTGTTAGTGATTTATATTTGCCCTTTTCACTCTTTACTGAATGTTAGACATAACTTTGTTGAAATATGGACAGTTCAAAAAAAAAAAAAAGCGAAAAAAACCCGGCAGTTTTTTTGGGGTGTTTTTTTGTTCACAAGTTAGGAAATGCTTTGAAATCAGACGCATATTAATGCTGCATCACATGATAAAATACACTGCTGCTCAAAATTAACGATAATCTTCAAAACACGTATTACCGCCCCAGTGGTTATATATATATATGCTGCCATCTGGCCTTTCCTACAAGTGGGTTCGAGTTTGAGTCCTGAATACGGCATGGTTGTTGTGTTTACTTTATGGAGTTGGATGTATCCTCTCTCTGGAACTAGTGGCCTCAAATTAGGGACAGGCGACTGCTTGTAGTCGATTGAGTTGTCCACGGGGGTCGTCGAACTTCCAATCAAGCAGGACGAGAGAAATTCTGTAAGAGATGCTATTGCAGGAACTATGAGAGTTTTCAGTTCGTCAGGACTTTGCACTTTGGCTGAATAAACTTTGTCTTTGAAATATCCCCACCAGAATTCTAGAGGCGTGATATCTGCCGAGCGGGGAGGCTATTGGAATGGGTCCATCTCGTCCAATCCACCTAGTTGGAAATTCCTTATTTTAAAAAAAGTTCGCACATTACCCTAATGTGGCTGTGCAACATATTGTTGCCAAATGATTTTAGGATGTAAATGGCAAATTTGAGGAAAAGAAAAAAATTTGAATCGTGTCCAACTAAATTTATTTTGTGTCTGTGAATTCTGCAAAAAAAAAAAAAAAAAAAAAAAAAAAAAGAAAAGTCCGGCCGTATGATTAGCCATTAAACCACAGCACACATTTACTTTAGGCCTACCCTGCACAAGTTCGATGAAGTGATGTGGATTCTAAGACTCCAAAATTCTGATATTGTGGTGGTTGACTTTTCCTGAAACATGAAAAGTTGTTTCATCTTTTATCTGTCAGTCCGATCGGACTGACAGATGAAACAGAAAGATGTCCGCTAAGAAAGTTCCCTTAGAGCTTGAAGAAGTTACAGTTTCAGGTATGCTGTTTATACAACAGTTCATGGGAAATATCTCCACGTAAGAAGATCAATTATATAATTATTTGTGACCCTCCAACATTCCTAGCCAGCGGAACTCGCTTAAAGTCGAGTCACCAGCACCAGTCACAAATCAGTCACCAGTATCGCGATTCAGCTGAAGTTCTGATTCGCGCCGTGTTCTCATCTGGAGAGAGAAAAGAACCCGTAACAGTCCCTTTAACATTAGAGAAAGGTACTGATCTGGTGGCGTAGTAGCTTCCCCGGGAATCGTGAAGAACGGGCGCACATATCTGTACATCATTTAGAATCACTGAATTACTGCCCTGAAGTACAAAGGCAAAATCCTAAACTCAAATGTCAGGCAATATAAGTGAGTCGATGGTCCAGATTTCCTTCTCAGAGACGATAATGCTCGACCTCATAGAGCAAATTTTGTTGACGAATCACTTTGAGTTATGGGCTCACACAGCATTGGAAGATTGTTTGATGTATGTCACGCAAACCGTAAAATTTGATACTGTGAACGGAAAAATATTTCATTCTGCATTTGAATTTCTTTGAGTCAGGAGCTTATACACAGTACTGGAAATTTTTAAATGTAGTCCATACAAGTCTCGACAACAAAACTTCTTCATGCTGTACATTGGCGTTTATAGTTACTTCTGCCTTTAAAAAGCTTTTTACTTCAGCCGTTCGCAGTGCATTACAGATCAAATTTATGATCGTAAATCGCGCGTCTATAGAGTCTGTTGTCTGTCTGTTATTTACCGATGCATTATTGCTATTCGAGCCATATAACTATTTTTGGCGGTAGTGGTAGTCCTGGGACGGTCTTCTCCTTCTGGAATCAATGTGTAAATACTTAGAGAGAGAAATAAAAGAACAAAAAAAGGACCAAGGTCCCATGTCTAAGCGCCTCCTACCCATTAAAAAACCTAGGGTAAGAGGGGACGGAAAGAGAGAAAAAGAAGACTGCATAAAATGCCATTTGACACACCACTCCTCGTCCGATAGGCATGAAAAAAACGCCAAAAAAATGTGGACTGCATTGTCGTCCGAAAGGTAAAGAACCAACTATAGACAACTGAGAGGACAAATCGATGGTCAAAGCACATACAAATTCAGAATAAAAGCGTACTGTATGTACAGTATCAAAGCATTGCTAACTAAAATGTGAGCCATAGTTTTTTGACAACGGGAGTAGCAATCGGTTGTCATGGGACATGCACAAATAGAAAACAAAATTTAAAATTGAGTCCAACATTTCGAAGGAAAACAAATCTAGTCCAACATAGGCACCAAACACGGGAGACCCTTTTGCTCAGTTGTCCGGCCTACTTGGAGAAAGAATAAGAAGTGCGATAAAAAGCGAGCAGATGTGTATCCCATCTGAAGCTGCTTTGCATATTCCGCGCTAACAGAGACGCACACGCACGTGGTATCTTCTTCGGCACCACTATCTTTGCATATTCATTCGCTTTCATTGCATTTCCGTCTATGGACAGCGTGTTTAGGGCAATTTTCATTATTATCCTTCGACTTTGCACAGCAGCAGTGCTGGAAATGAAAACTTTGAAGTGCCGGTATAAGCCGCCCCGGTGGCGCAGTGGTCTAAGCGATGGCCTCTGACCATTCGTTCGAACGGGGTCAGGGTTCGAATCCCGGTGAGGCATGGATGTTGTGTTTGTCTTACGGCACTGGCTCTCTCCCTTCTCTGGAACCAGTGACCCCAAATTAGGGACGGGCGACTACTTATAGCTCATTGAGTTGCTCACGGTGGTCGTTAAACCTCCAATCAAAAAAAAAAAAAAAAAGAAGTGCCGGTATACTGGTGCATATTTTGATGAAAATCCTCCAGATAAAATACCTTCGCGGGAAAATCTCCAGAAGTGGAAAAGTGAAAACATCCCCAGAAAAAAAAAAAAACTTTGTTTCGAAATGTAATTGACAACTCCGTGTAATAATAATGCTCCAGAAGTCAGAAACGATGACGGTTGATTAGAGTTGATTGATTTGTGGACCCTAGCTGACACTACTTATGCTATAACGAAGAGTCTCTACCCGGGGACCAACGGATTAACGAGACTTCCGAACCCCAGTTAATCATTAATGATTCAGCTAGACTTGAATCCAGAACTTTAAGGTCCCGAGCCGAGAAACCAGTACCCTTTTAATAGGGACTTCCATGAAGTAGAAAGTCGGGCATTTAAACTTTCCGCAATTGGAAAGTTGGAATGAATATTCTCTCTTTCAAATTAACAACAATCTCACCGTTCTCCAAAAAAAAAAAAAAAAAAAAAGAGGAAAAAAAAATTGAAGTCTAAATAGTTTATACTCATTGCTGCAAACTAAAAAAGAACACAGGGAAATCGGTGTTTAATCTATTACTTACAATTCTTCATTTGATGAAGATCTTTAAATGGAATGTACTCTGCCTGACAGAGAAATTGCCACACATGAAGGAATGCCCGAAAGCAGACCAAACTGCACACACAAATAGCCAAGTAGGTCCTGAACAAATGATTTAATTGCCACATACAGACTAGGCTCCAGTGGCCGAATATACAGTGTGGCCCTCATTTAGGGCGATACAGCCTTGAATCCGACGTTGCATGAAGACAATGATGGTCCGAATAGAGTCCTGGGGTATCGTGGACCATGTGGTGTTGATCCGAGTCCACAGCTCTTCTTCACTTTGCAGGGGTGGGAGGGTTCTCAACCGACGTCCAATCATGTCCCACAGATGCTCGATGGGCAAGAGGTCTTTGGGATCGTGCTGTCCACGGAAGCATCCGCACACCGTGTAAAGCGTTCAGGCTGATCTGAGTGGTATGCGGCCGAGCGTTATCCTCTTGAAAAACGGGGTTTGGAATGCCTTGCAGATACGGTAGTGCCACGGGCCGCAGCACCTCTGTGAACATAGCAGCGTGCCATTAGTATGCCCGTAATGCTTACCAGCTGTGACTCTGATAGCATCCCACACAGTGATTCCACGTTGCGGGCTGTATGGCGTTCCACAATGGCGGAGGAATCCGCCCGTTGGTCACGTCGCCTCCAGACTCTCACACGGCGATCACCTGTAGACTGTAGTGAGACAGAACCGCAATTCGTCGCTGACCACCACACTTTTCCATTCGGCAGCTCTGGAGCGACACCACGCCAAGCGATGAAGACGATGGCTCGTTATTAAGGGTAGTCTTCGCAACGGATGGATGGACAGCAAATCAGACGCAACCAATCGCCGCAACATTATCCGCGTCGATATCGGAGCATCCAAGCTTCCCCGTACACTCCGCAAAATGTCGCCCGTTGTGACCTGTGGGTCCGCTATGGCATGACGTAGGATGTGAGGATCAGTGCGCTCGGACGTCCGTCTCCGTGCTCCGGTCCCCCTACGACGTTGCACAGATCCTTCCTGGGACCACATTCTATAAATGCGGCGGTACGAAGGCTTACGATGATACCTTTCGTGAACACATTCGTTTGACGAAATTGCGAACGACGGTGTCTTAACGACATTGGCACCCCTTGTTCGTTCTCCAGACACGGTTACAGCAGAACCACTCACTTCTCTTGACCGTGACGACGTCTAGACCGATGGCCTCACGGGCTGGTTGTTCGCTTATAAATCCAGCACGCTGTTCGTGCGATTGGCCTGCAAATGGAATCATTCGCGTAACTTGTACGTGTGCACCCAACCTGTAATTTGCATGGCGTTGCGTTCACGTTTTTTCTTTCAGGCAGTGTATATTGAACCAATGATGTAAAAAGAAATCCCCTCCCCTTCCCTTTACAGTTCTCACACAGGTATTTCTCAAGGGCACGAGGCTCATAAGGATTCTAAGTTTAAGAATGCGCGAGGCCCTTAACTCAGTGACGAAAAAAAATCATTTCCGCAGATCCCACAACTAAAACTTGTGCCGGTATGTAAATTCTGGGTAAAAAAGTATTGGTATGAAATAGTAGGAAACAAAAGAAGGACCAGTATGTCATACCGGAGTATACCGAACATTTCGAGCACTGCACACCAGCGTGTGTTCTTTCATACTTCCCATCTGAAACTTCATTTTTTTTTATTTTGATTGAAGGTTTAACGCCCATCGTGAGCAACTCGATGGGCTATAAGTAGTCCCCCGTCCCTAATTTAGGGTCACTGTTTCCAGGATAGAGAGAGATCCAGTGTCGTAAGACAAACACAACATTCATGCCTCACTGGGATCCGAAACGGACCCTTCACAGACGAATTGTCACAATCCAGTGCTTAGACCACCGCGCCAGAAGGGCGGCAACTTTAATTTAACATACGGTTCCGGCGAACTGTCCAGATATTAACAAACAGTTAGCTGGAACCGGACCAAATCAGCTACATATCACCCCTTCCTAGCCTTCATTATAACCGCCACTGTGGCGCAGTTGTCTGTCCTGCACAGCCTGAATGGTGGTGTACTCAAACACAGAATTCCAAGCTTTTTTCATGATTAATGTGTCTCAGCGTCAAGACAAGTCCTTTCGTTTGAGATGTGTTTAGGTTCAAATCCCGTGAGGCATGAATGTTGTGTTTGTCTTACAGCACTGGCTATCTCTCTCTCTTCCCTGGAACCAGTGGCCCAAAATTAGGGACGGTCGACTGCTTATATCGCATTGAGTTTCTCACAATGGTTCTTTAACCAACAAACAAACAAACCCTCTGTCGTATCTTATCTGCGGTTCAGTCTAACTTAACATGCTTTCTGATGAGTAGCACAAAAGCCCCATGGGATATTGGTAGTTGCGTCTAAACCTAAGCTTCTCAGGGTGTGTAGAAATCGCTGGTTGCATCTTTGAAATCATTAGATATTTGAAGATTAATCAAGCAAAAAAATAAAAATAGATAGACGCGGACGTGTTCATGAATGTTGTATTTCATTTCTTCCACAGATTTCTCTTCGCGTTGTTCATTCCACTTCTTTGCCATTTATTTGACAGCTATTAATACGCGCATAAGTACGTCACTTCAAAATTTGGTTAAAAAATTTATGTGAGATCACTTTAGTGCCCACTTATTTAAATAACGGTAAGCGATAAAAATTCAGCTGTTTCAAAATGCTGTCCGTGGATGGCGGAGATGTTTCTTGAGAATTTGAAAAATAAAATTGCGAATTTTATTGACTTATTTTAAAACAGTAAAGCAATAAATTAGAGTATCGATTTAAAATTAATTCGTAACATTGAAGGCACAGCCTAAATGGTGGTGTACTCAAACACGGAATTCCAAGCATTTTTCATGTTAATGTGTCTCAGCGTCAAGACAAGATGGCGGGCTCCTTTCTTCCATCGAAGTGAAATGTCTTGCATTAGGTGACAAACTTTCTCAGCACAGGTGCCCAGCGGAGGTCACGTGACCTACTTTCCCAGGGAAGCTCAGAGAGCACAGGTGGTATCCGTCGCGACCAACACTTCTGACTGTGTAGTATGTGTGTGCGTGTGCTTTTAACGCTAAAATTCTCAAAGAAAAGAGGAAAACATCTGCTCATTTAGTGACCACGCTGTTGTTTTTTTTTTTTTTTTTTGGAGGTTTAACGACCACCGTGAACAACTCAATGGGCTATAAGCAGTCGCCCGTCCCTAATTTAGGGTCACTGGTTCCAGGGAAGGGAGAGAGCCAGTGCCGTAAGACAAACACAACATCCATGCCTGACCGGGATTCGAACCCGGACCCCTTACGGACGAATGATCAGGGCCAACGCCTTAGACCACTGCGCCACAGGGGCGGCACGCTGTTGTTCTTGAAGTTGAAAAGAAGAAATTTAACCAAAACATGATAAGAACAAAATGGTGACTAAGGTGCAAGACGAAATCTCGGTTTTAAGGAGTATGTTTGCTCATTTGACTGGGTAGCACAAAATGCTTTTAAGCAACAATTCTAAAACAAAATGTGAATGCTTTGAACATTTCTCTACTGCTGGTGTTCGGATGGCAACAAAGGAATTTATTCATTAGAATGAGTTATTCAAGTGACAAAGAAGGCAAGAGAGCAATAAATAATATAAGGGTCTCTCAGATGAAACTGAGACCGTCTTTTTTGTTTTGTTTTTTTCTGTCCGTAAGGTTTTGTAGAGTGGAATATGTGAACTTACAGGAACTAAGAGTGATACGTGGGCTACATACCCGCTACACATAGTCGCCTGGTCGGTTTAGGCAAGTGTCCCAGCGCGGCACGAGATTGTGGATACCCCGTGCGAAGAACGTCCGTGGTTGGCTATGGAACAAGTCTTCAACAGCGTCCCGGACCTCAGCGTCGTTAGCGAACCGGTGGCCCTTGAGAGCTTTTTTCAGTGGCCCGTAGATGTGATTGTCGCAGGGCGACAGATCGGGCCTATAGGGGAGGGATGATCTAGGACCTCCCAACGGAAGCTCCGCAGTAATTCTTTGCACACTGTCGCCACATGCCGGCGTTCGTTGTCGTGCAGCAAAATAACCACATTTGACAACATACCGGGCAGCTTACGCTTGATGGCTGCTTTGAGGTTGCGTAACGTATCGCAATGTGTAGTTGCCTTGACTCTTCTGCCTGCGTCCAACCAATCCAACAACATACCGGGCCGCTTACTGTTGATGGCTGCTTTGAGGTTGCGTAACGTATCGTAATGTGTAGTTGCCTTGATTCTTCTGCCTGCGTCCAGCCTATCCAACAACATACCGGGCCGCTTAATGTTGATGGCTGCTTTGAGGTTGCGTAACGTATTGCAATGTGTAGTTGCCTTGACTCTTCTGCCTGCGTCCAGCCAATGCAACAACATACCGGGCAGCTTACTGTTGATGGCTGCTTTAAGGTTGCGTAACGTATCGTAATGTGTAGTTGCCTTGATTCTTCTGCCTGCGTCCAGCCTATCCAACAACATACCGGGCCGCTTACTGTTGATGGCTGCTTTGAGGTTGCGTAACGTATCGTAATGTGTAGTTGCCTTGATTCTTCTGCCTGCGTCCAGCCTATCCAACAACATACCGGGCCGCTTACTGTTGATGGCTGCTTTGAGGTTGCGTAACGTATCGCAATGTGTAGTTGCCTTGACCCTTCTGCCTGCGTCCAGCCAATCCAACAACATACCGGGCCGCTTACTGTTGATGGCTGCTTTGAGGTTGCGTAACGTATCGTAATGTGTAGTTGCCTTGACTCTTCTGCCTGCGTCCAGCCAATCCAACAACATACCGGGCCGCTTACTGTTGATGGCTGCTTTGAGGTTGCGTAACGTATCGTAATGTGTAGTTGCCTTGACTCTTCTGCCTGCGTCCAGCCAATCCAACAACATACCGGGCCGCTTACTGTTGATGGCTGCTTTGAGGTTGCGTAACGTATCGTAATGTGTAGTTGCCTTGACTCATCTGCCTGCGTCCAGCCAATCCAACAACATACCGGGCCGCTTACTGTTGATGGCTGCTTTTAGGTTGCGTAACGTATCTCAATGTGTAGTTTTCTTGACTCTTCTGTCTGCATCCAGCCAATCCAACCGCATACCGGGCCGCTTGCTTACTGTTGATGGCTGCTTTGAAGTTGCGTAACGTATCGTAATGCGTAGTTGCCTTGACTCTTCTGCCTGCGTCCAGCCAATCCAACAACATACCGGGCCGCTTACTGTTGATGGCTGCTTTGAGGTTGCGTACCGTATCGTAATGTGTAGTTGCCTTGACTCTTCTGCCTGCGTCCAGCCAATCCAACAACATACCTGGCCGCTTACTGTTGATGGCTGCTTTGAGGTTGCGTAACGTATCGCAATGTGTAGTTGCCTTGACCCTTCTGCCTGCGTCCAGCCAATCCAACAACATACCGGGCCGCTTAATGTTGATGGCTTCTTTGAGGTTGCGTAACGTATCGCAATGTGTAGTTGCCTTGACTCTTCTGCCTGCGTCCAGCCAATCCAACAACATACCGGGCCGCTTACTGTTGATGGCTGCTTTGAGGTTGCGTAACGTATCGCAATGTGTAGTTGCCTTGACTCTTCTGCCTGCGTCCAGCCAATCCAACCACGAACAACACGTTTAATGTTACTCATTTTTTTATTTTTGCTTTACATTCTACATATTCTTTATATTTTGGCAAACTGATCGTTAATTGGATTGCAAAACAGAAGAATAAAGACAGGGATAATACAGGTTTAAAAATACGTTCTGTTTCACTGGAATATTGACTTTGAAAGGGGCGTTCATTTCATGAAAATGTTTGGAATGCCACTGCAGTAGTGATAATATACCTTAGTACATCCTCTTTTGAACAAACTTTAAGCTTTACAGATCTTCCTTGAACATTGTTTTCTTACACGCGTTACACGATCTGTGAATACTGATATCGAACATTTTGTGACATCAGAATTAAAGCACATAGATGTTCAGATTTTTATTCATAAAGATTTGGTACTTTGGAAAAATACCAGATATTTAAAATACTCTCAAGTTCTTTGACAAACTTTTATGCATAAATCATATTTTTGAGGCAACATAAAGAATATAATAAATGCACAGGGTGTTTATAAACTGCTAACACAAATTTTGGGAACATGTTCTACCGTCGATATTGATTTCAAAAAATGCCGTTATAACGCTTTCCTATAAAGGTATAGAGGCTGTACAGTAACGGTGCAATCCAGCTACTTCACAGACGAACGGCGGTACATTACAATGTAGAAATAGCGGAATTAGTGAAAGTTCCAACAGGCCGATTCCATCAGCTTCATATCAGCACCTCTACTGGTTAATTTGCAAACATTCCTTTTCAAAGTCACATTATTATATATACACCACAGATGTCAGATGCGAAGTTCAAGAACATCGTTCCTTTCCTAAAGGTAGGTCATAAAAAGTAGTAGTTTGCTGGAAATTTAGGCGGAACACAATAGGAGACAAAACTATGTATATCGTTAAACTTATTTCGTTAAATAGAGATTAGGGGCGCTATAGTCTAACTGGCAGAATCTGCATTCTTCCACTAACACAAATTCACAACGGGAGAAAAATATTATCTGTCTACGTTCGCTTGGGAAGTTTGTAATGCACGATTTTATTACATATCGTGAATATCATTGTAGAACAGAGTGTTCGGCCCAATGATAACATAATTATTTCAGCCGACAAAACCGTTCAAGCTGTTCTAAAGTTAACAAATATTTTTTTTCAAATCCTGGGTATCCATAGAAAACTGTATAAAACCTCGTTAAGTATACACTGTAGAGTCAAAACATTATGAACAACGGGTCTTTATGCAAATATAAGTAACTGCAGGTAAACGATAGATCGTGCGATGGTCATGTGGCTATAAATAACTCCTGATACTGAGCTCCGTTAATCATTGTTATACTTCTACTTCAGGGGGAAATAGCAGCGGATTTAAATGAGTTTGACAAAAGTCAAGTTTTAAAGGCCACACGCCTGGGTAACAGTATTACCGAGACGGCAAAGCTTGCTGGATGCTCATGATCAGCCATGTTTTGTACCACGGAAAAGTCGTTCGATGTGGGAAAACCAAGGAACGACGGAAGGTTCTAACCGACCATGACTCCTCGATACTCGGAGACAATGATTGTTATCCCGTATGGTACGAGAGAACAGAAGGCATACTGTGCCTAAACTCGCCGGTAATTTGAATGCTGGTAACGCGAGCAATGTGTCACATCAAACAATACACCCAACCTTGCTGAAAATTGGACTGCGTAGCAGAAGACCGCAATAAGTGCTCATGCTAATGTCGATTCACCTAATAAAGTAGCTACAAAGGGCATGCGAGCTTCAAAACTGAACTATGAATGATTGGAACAAGGTAGTCTGGTCCAACTGATCTCGTGTTCTGTTTCACAATGTGGGTGGCCATGTGTGTGTGTGCGTTGTTTACCTGGGAAAGTGCACCAGATTGCGACGTGGGATGAAAACAAGCCAGTGGAGGAAGTGTGATGCTTGGAAAATGCTCTGCTGAGAAATTTTAGATCCAGTCATTCATCTGCAGGAAAACGTGACCTCTACCGCCTATCTAAGCATCACTGCAGACGAGGCACATCGTATCATGGCACGGTATTCCCTACTCGTAGTGTATTCTTTCAGCAAAATAATGGGCCTTGAAACACTTCCCAGTTTGTTTGAGAATGGTTAGTGGAACAGGAGGAACTCTTCCAGTTATTGCCCGGTCCTCCCGATTTCCCAGACATCAATCAACTCGAGCAGTTGTGGTTTGTATTGTAGCAGCAAATCCTATCTGCAACGGCTCAACCACATATAAAAAGATTCACAACATTCTTTACTATGCGATTTGAACGATAGCTGATTCAATTTCTAATTTTTCTGATGATTTTCTCATCGTATGGTAAATAATTACTAAAGCTGGGAGCATTTGTAAACAGTTAGAAGGATTCTGGTAAAGGTTGTTGCATTAAATTTTAGCTCTCAGCAGATTTTCAATAAAAATTATTTATAAAAAGTATTAAAACAAATGGGCTGTTTATCTGGATCAAATTAAGATAATTTGTTAAAGCTTCAGAGCTTACGGACATAGGCATTGCTTTTTTTTTAAAGTGCTAGGTCTCCAGTCAGACAATCGGCGTAAGAGTGCATTACCTCTCAAGCTTCAGTATCTGCGTGAGTGTGTGAAACTGGAGAGGTTCTTTTTTTTACAAGGCATTTTAACAAATTTGAGGCTGATACTCGTAGTGACCTGTCCGAAATTGAAATGGTTTACGCTATTAAGCAGATTTCCATGCGATTAAGGCTCCCAGGGTAGTGTGAATGAGAGGCGAAGATAGCGAACTAATCGCACAATACATTCCGCAGAGTGTAGCCCCAGTTGAATTATTTATCTGTATTCGAATACAAATGTCTGCATTTCCAGAAATTGTGTTGTAATTTCTATGGGCGAATGACAGTTTCAAGTGTTCCTGTTGCAAATACGTTACAATATTTTTAGGGGAAAACGAATCGCTCGTTGATGTTATCCTAATTATTTACCTATGCATACTCATCATCAACGCTTGTGGTGAAAAACGTTTTTCTCTTTTGAAAACCATCCATAAGTATTTGAGGACTTCTAGTCTTCAGGTAGGAAAGATTCCATTTGCAGCTTTATCATTTATTTCAAGAATTCTAGAAATATTGACATTTTATGATATAGTAGAAGTTTTGCCCCAATGAAACCATGAAAAAAAGAGTTTATAGTTGTAAGCAAATTTACTAATTGAAGTTTATTAATTTCCTTATTCTCTCAGTCATTCAACTAATTTTCAATAAACATTGTTAGCAGCATTATGATTAAAATATCCTAAAAATGGTATTGCTTACATTGAAAATTAAAATTAACATTTTTCAGTCAAATGCTCCATAAGTATGCTAAAGTCAAGCATTTTCATTTATACATATAAAAATTGACGGTAAAATGAATTTTCACTTTGCCAAATAAACTTGCAAGAAAACGATATTTGAAAAAAATATATTTTAAGGCCCCATTTTAAGTAGTATGTGCAAAAGATTCCACAGAGTTTTTCCATGGTTATTTTTGTGAAGAAAAATCTATATGCAATTTAAATTTGAAATTCAATTGAAAGACAGTATTTTTTTTAATATTAAAATACGTTTACTTTGGGGCATCTCATTTTTCTTGGCCCAGGTGGCTATGTATTTTTAAACCCACCTCTGGTACCTATTATATGCGGATAGTAACAAGTACTAGAGTAGGAATTTTTATCTCATTTTATTTTTAAATTTGAACACGGGACCTGATTATCATTCAAACAGGAATAATGAAGAGTTCTTAAATAATATAACTATACTAGCAATCCAAAATTTCCTTGGCGTAGAATAGAAATAAAAGTTTCTAAGATTTTGCACATCAACCAGATGGCTTTCTCGAGCAAGGTAGACAGCTAACTGTCTACCTTCAGTTAGCTGTCTAACTTTATTGAGAAAGTCATCTGGTTGATGTGCGAAAGCTTGGAAACTTTTATTTCTATTCTACGCCAAGAAATTTCCGATAGCTAGTCTATTTATACTATTTAAGTCCAATTGGTGTATTGTTCCTTGTTCTTAATTAATGAGGAGTTCCTTATATTTATATTTTAACAAAAGTAACTAATATCAGCATGTGTTAAAGAGTAACATTGACGGGTTTATCTCAGATGCAATTTTGGAGGTAGAGTTTCTTGTAAATAAAAACCTGATTCGACAATATCTGAGCAAAATGAAAGCTGTTTGAAAGCTTCGCAGATCAGGAGGTAAAAAGAAATCCTTACTGCCATACTACAAAACATTTTCAAGGTATTTAAAATTCTTAGGAATAACTATTAGCTTCATGTTTTGATTGATTTTATACGTCAAATATTTGTTTTCCAGCTTAGAACTGTGCGTAGTTACTGAAACATTTTGGAAAATTCAGAGGTCCTTTTGACCAAATTTAAGGGTTGAAGCTTTAGATCTGGAAAATTCCGTCTTCATCAGCAGAAAGAACGAGCACAAGTTACGCAACAAAAACAAATATGTTGGCACACATGTGTGAAACTGCTTATAAACTTAAGGAATAAATGCTTTCTATTAAACGCATATTTGATGCTGCTATCGTCTAACGCTAGTGCTTTAGCTGAGCAATTTCAGTTTCACATGCAGATGAACTTTTGACTTAAGATGGACCTATGAATAAAGCTTCCGTATAAACAACATTGAACCTATTCAAGTGTCCTAAGCCTTCTTAAAGCGCCAAGGGTTTGGACATTACGTATTTATTTTTTATATACACATGTTCTTACAAGCAGAAATGAAACAAATGTAGAACCATTAAAACTTTAGCAAACTATTTATACGAAAAAAAAAAGACTTACCTTCGAATACTTAAGTTATATGACTTGAGAAATGAAGCACTTTCGATAACCATCCCCACGTGAGTAGAGGATCAAATCAGCTGTATTCAGCTCTCAGCTCGGCATGTAGGATTGCTGAAGTCACCTGACCTTCAAGTGCCTTGGTCTGTTCTATCACGTTGGCTGTGGTCGCTTCCCAGATTAAACACACATCAGTGCAGGAAGTGTTCTAGTGGTAACTTTTGTTGACACCGAAATGACCCTCCTTTCTGTGTAAGATAACGGCGATAATGTGGAATTCCAATGCACGGAATGAAATGTAAACTTTGAGACACAAATTTTGATACATATTTTTGAATATATTGTTAGAGCTTGTATATACCGGAGAGGGCACTATTCATAAAGGGAGACTGACACTATGAAGACAAAGTAAAATGATTTAAAATAATAAATTTTCACCTATGCATGCTTTCAAGAACGTTTTGCTTTTGCGCGAGTGTAGTCCGCCTGCCTGCATCTCGTGCTGGGATTAGAAAATAATAAATAATAAAAAATACAATTGCTAACTGTTGTTTGTGCACAGTACAAGTGTATACGGATGGCTGAAATAAGCCACTTTTTTGCAGTGAAACGCTACTTTGCTAGTAAACAGGAGGTGGGAATAGGTTTGATAAAACATTTGAGGCCGTTCCTTATGTTGAATGGCTGAGATAGCTTTACATGACTTCTGAATATTACCCCATGTGGGCCTTTCGCCTCAGGTGGAAACAAATACGGCAGATACGGGGACGTCTTTTTTTTTTTTTTTTTTTTTTTTTTTTGATTGAAGGTTTAACGACCAACATGAGCAACTCAATGGGCTATAAGCAGTCGCCCGTCCCTAATTTAGGGTCACTGGTTCCAGGGAAGGGAGAGGGCCAGTGCCGTAAGACAAAGACAACATCCATGCCTCACCGGGATTCGAACCCGGACCCCTTTCGGACGAATGATCAGAGGCCATCGCTTAGACCACTGCGCCACCGGGGCGGCACGGGGACTTCGGAGATCATCACCGAATTTCACTCTGGAGTTGATATCATGAGATACCTTGATCTTGGGAGAAAATGATAATTTTAGGATTTTTTTAACATTTTCGTTCATTACAAAAAATTGAATGTCAGATGTCCTTCTTATTACGAAAACATTACAGTAATCCAAAAAGAGTTTTGTAGAGAAAGCACATGATATGGAATTATGGGACACAAATTTGATCCCAAACAAATGCTTATTATGATGCTGTTTATATACTTGCGGAGAACAATTCCTTTAACACGATATTTTATGATTGTAATCAATAAAGCCCGGATATTTAAGCGAAATTTTTATTAAGAATATTAAAGGCATATTTTAACGTATATTGAATATTTTTGCACATATCCTGAAAATATTCTAGAAAACCACCTTTGAAAACTCAACTTTTTTTTCAGATTTAACTAGTAAAAGCATCATTATTGCAGGATTTTCTTCTTTTTTCCCTTGAAAGTTCGCTACACTTTGAAAATTTATTTTGAACGATTCTATCACAAGAAATATACAGAGCTATTCCTCCATATATCTGATATTTGAATAATATTGGTTTAATGTTACCATAAAAAATGATTTGTCTTTCAAATAACCATTTGCTTAAATTCTGGAAGATTTTGAGCCTTTTTAAAGGCCTACAAAAGCTTTTACAGTGTATCATCTTTTTCCTTAAAATGTAAACTTTTGTCATTTTTAATATAATTTATTTTACAAATAATTTACTGAAGATAATATTTTATAAAATACGACACTGCACTTGGATATCGGAATGTGCGACAACTGTGCTACAAGATGAGGTGCATGAGTTATATAATGTCTAATACTGACAACAATGTCTTATGTACAAGGTACTCCAGTAGTCAAACACGAAGTGGCGCAGTACTTGCACAGCAATTTGGTAATTTTCCATAACTGTGACTGCTTTATGGTGCAGTTGATTGTTTCTTGGTAGTAACAGTTGCACACTGAAGTGCCAAAAATTCGTAACTGAGTAAGTAACGTCAAACTCTAATACAGAAGTAAAAACACAAGTGGTAAAAACTAGTTCGTGACAAATTTTGTTATTTGATCAGTTACCTGAATAAAAGAACAATATTGTTTAGCATAATACAAATTGTTTATGCATGAATTCTTAATAACGCTGCTGAGGTTGAGAAACAGATTGAATTCATGTCCTGATGCCCGAGTATGCGTGTGCTGGGAAAAAAGCAGATGTTTTCTCAGCGGGCCAACTGATTCGGGGAATATGGTTTCAGAAAATGGGACTAACATCTATTTTCGGCTTTAAGTGATAAGTGGTCTTTTAACAGAACTTCTTATTTCAGAGTGGAATGAAGAATCGGGTTGTTTTGCGGTAAGAAGAAAAACCTCAAACCTAACATGGGGACAATATGACGTTGGCGCTTTACTTCACCGGTAAACACACCCAAAAAGGCTATAAAGTTCCTTCATATCTGTACAATGATGCCTGCAACTGTCTACGCGTGGTTTTCCTTCTTCATATAACTAATCGAAGATTTAATGGCGCTCTCCTCGGAACTCAGTGAGAACGAATGCCTGTGGTACATGGTTACTCCCAACATTGGGACCGTTTCGTGCTCTCTTTCTACTTATCCGAAAGAGGATTGACCGCATCAGGCGCGAATGCCCTGACAATTTCGTGAGAGTGTTTGCTCGTATGGAAGGCGTTCATTATTATCCAAAGCATTAAGCGCTATAATTGGTCCGGTGTGTTCCTAACATAGTCGCAGTGGTTTTTAAGAGCAGGGTACTCCGCAATCTGTAATACCTATTTTCTTCCCATAAGATTGCTTCCCCAATCGCTTTAGTTTACATTCCCCCAAATAAAAGTGCCATTATGAATAGGTGTAGGTTGTAGTACATACTGTTTTGTGTTACTATTGACAGAAGACATGTGCAACGTATATAAGACGAAGAAACATGTTAGGGCTCCCAAATAGGAAGTCACAATACAGATGAAGAAAGGAGTTTTGGGAGACAGGCGATAAAAATGATGTGCTTCCTTATAAGGGGAAATCTTTACCTGGACTCTTTATGGAGATCATAGTGGATTCCCAAATTAAATATGAGTTCGGTTCCATAACTCAATATGTCATTTATCCACCTATACATGATCAATTATTTGCTCTTATTGTTTATTTACGTCAAACATATGAATAAAATTATTGACGACAAGTTCACAGAAATTATATCCGTAATAAAATTGGTAAAGAATGTAATTGCGTTAATAGACATATTCTAATGAGCAATACAAAGCGTAATATTTCCTTGATAGTCGTACTGTTGTCAAAATTCTGCAGTTATTTTGTTTTAAGCAGAAGTTCTTCCACTCGGATGGAATGTTTTATTTGGCCCTAATAATAAAAGAAGGAAAAGTGAATGACCAACGTTTCAAAAGTTTTTTGAAACGAAATGTCATATGAACTTACCTATGTGCATTTTAGAATTCTTAATTTCTGATACGTTGATGAAAACATTTCTTGCCTGATATGAAAACAAAAGAAAAACACAGAAACATTTTGCGACGTTGCTTTCAAGGAAAAAGACCGCCCTGTCTAAACTATGAAATGTAGTCCTACGAAACCTCTAAAAGATGTACGCCTTCCGGGAGTAGCCGAAGTGAGCAGATTAATTTTTACTACATGCAAAAGTTCATCTATTCTACCATACGTGGGAAGGTCTCCGACAGGCTAAGTGGGAACAACTAAAACCTCATAGAATAAAAAATGGTAACACAAAACTAATATAATCAAAACATGGATCACATTTAGAACCAGCATCACCAGCCAAAGGAAAGCTCAAAAAGAATGAACGCAGAATAAAGCTTAGTTAAGACCGTAAAGCACTCTATTTCCGAATCTCGGTATATTTTACTAAGCGCTTTTTTTTATTGGAGGTTTAACGATCACCGTTAGTTACTCAATGGGCTATAAGCAGTCGTCCGTCCCTAATTAGGGGCACTGGCTCCAGGGAAGTGAGAGAGCCAGTGTCGTAAGTTCTATACCTCACCGGAATTAGAATTAAAACCCAAACCCAACTCGGAAGAATGGTCACAAGCCAACGCTTACATCACTGCCCCACCGGGACATCTGAGCTCTTTGTCAAACGCTGTGATTTCATTGTTCGTCACCAGTTCAAACTAAACCGAATGTTACACAATTTTTTTTATATTACCAATATTTTTTTTTACAAAAAATGGTAATATTTGCAAGTACAAAAACTTTCAAATTTCTTTATTTGTAATACACCAGAAATCGAAAACAAAATGTAAAAAAATCATAAATATTTTTAGAACACAGTTTGTTCTCAATTACACTTATTTCCGGTTAACAATATTTCGTTTTACTGCATGATTTCTTTACTAAACCGTAAACTTATGTTGAACAATATAATAATGAATCTCAGTTAATATTTAGAATATATGCGAAACGTCAAAGAACAAAGCAGTAATTGTATGCATCAGGTTTTTACATATTAGCTGTAATAACTACTGAAATCGGCTGATATTTCTTCTTACGCCCAACAAACTGGTTTGCTAATTGGACGGTAGGAGAATGACTTCATAATTCAGTTATATATTCTAAGTACAGTATGAGATAAATGACTTCTCAGAGTGAATTCTAAGTTCTAAGTGAAAGGGAAAACCCGCCATGGGAGAATTCCAAATAATGAAAATTAGCACACTTTATTTTCTACATTTCCCTTTATGAATTCAGTGGTAGATATTATTGGATACCTCAGGTGTAGTCAAACAGTTTCTCATTACAATGAGACCTCCCTTTTGAAAAACGAGAGCTATTCAGCATTGTTCTTCAATTTTCCAATTTGCATTCAAAGTAGGAAAAAAAATTGTCAGTAGAACTTGAAATTTGCAGTACAAAATAAATTACTTCTGACATGTATACAGAAAGTACTTTGTTCAAATTCAGATATATGATTTCGATAAACATTTGTTTTATCTTTAGAAAAATAAGTCAGTCGAAATGTTTATTTCAGTAGTGTAGGGATGGGGAAATATGCCATTTTCAGATAACAGTGATTACCTGTTATTGCTACTGACCCAGTAACAGTTATTTAACCTGTTATTTTGAATAACAGTTCCTGGAGAACAAAGAGACTGTTGGACAATGATCTAACACTGTTCTGCACAGCGGGAGAAAACGAATTTAATCCTGCACTCCATTTTCCATGTCATTGATTTCAATGCTGGAGAAACTATTTGTATGTACTTAAGTAATGAAAAAAGTAAATGTATCTATTTAAGTAATGAAAAAAAAATTCTTTTGCTACAAAAGTGACGGAAATTTATTTTCAAATGACAATAAAAATAACTTACGAATCCAAGAGCTTAAGAGTTAAAATAGGAGTCATTGCTATTAATAAACAACAAGAACTTTACTTTCTTTGCGGACAATCGAGAGCGTCTTTATGGCTTAAAATCTGTCCTGCCTTCGAAAAAATTCGTTCGCATGGAACGAAAGTCGCGGTCACTGCAAATTTTTGTTTGACTAATTCACTTAAGTTGGGATACAAATAGCAGTTTTTTTGCCACCACTGCATTGGAGTTTTGTCTCTAGGCAATAAATCATCGTCCAAATACTGTTGCACTTCAATAATTGCATTGGACTCTCTAGTTCCTGATTTCTTGAATGTAGAGGCTTCTGCATCAAATAAACCAAGCACAGACAACTCACCATTCAAATTATTAGTTATTGGCGACGGAGATACATTTTTCTGCTCTTCAGCATTTATTATACCAGACACCATATTAATAGCCATTCGTTTAACATGTTGCTTAATATTTGATTCAAATATGATATCCTTGAATCGTGGATCCAAAAATGTGGCTATCAAAAGCGTATTACCTTTGGCTAAATTGCCAAGTCGTTTGCCAATCTGCTCATTAATTTTTGATAGCACAGATTTAGTCTTAACGTGAAAATCTCTTTTCAATAGCTCACCATACACGCTTTCCAACCATTTTGATACAATTATCACTAAAGATGATGTTACATATGTTTCGGCGCTTAAAGATTTCGTAACATTTTCAAATGGTTTCAAGATCTCTACCAATTCTTTGCATATTTTCCATTCTTCTGTGGTGAGAGACGGAACATCAGTTTCTAGCAGAGCAATAGATGTTTTCACAGCATTCTCTAATTCAGTGAACCTGTTCAGCATATAAAAAGTTGAATTCCACCTTGTGGCTACACTTTGAATTAATTTCTTAGGAATGCTGCTCGTACCACTGTTTTGCTGGCATTCTTTAAATTTTAAAGCAGCTGTTGAACTTCTTTTAAAAAATGACACAATGCTTTTAATTCGTTCCAACAGTTCATCAACTACTTTGAGGCTGTCCATAACAATCAAATTAAGCGTATGAGCAAAACAACTGAAATGTTTCCATTTCAAATTATTTGTGATCGCGCTTTTTATATTTGCCCCATTGTCAGATACTGCTAATATAATTTTCTGGTCGACACCCCACTCGGAAACAATACGTTTTAATGAACTGGCTAAATTTTCACTTGTGTGGCGGTCATCAAAAGAATCACATTCTAATAAAACAGATTTAACTTCAAAATTATAATCGATGTAGTGTGCAGTAACGCTCAGAAAACTTTCGTTGGTAATCGATGTCCAGCAGTCTGTTGTTATTGTGACAATTTCAACACGATTTTTTAATTTTTCATAAATTGATGGCAACATTGATTTTGTTATGGTTTTTCTGTCTGGAAGAGCATACTCTGGGTTCAAAGTATAAACAAATGACCTAAAACCAGCGTCCTCAACAATAGAAAATGGCTGAAAATTTTTAGTAAAAAGGTTCATTAAGGAATCATCGATTCTTTTCTTGTTAAAAGAGGTCATCTTTTTAGCAACATATGAATGCAACGTGTCTTGTTCTAATTTCTTACGTTTGATTTGCCCATGTCCACTGAATCCGCTTCCACTAGGTTGATCTTCATTCTGAAGATCATTATGAATGACGCATGCTTCTACTTCCGTGCAGTCTAACATAGGGTCAGCAACAGTTCCTTTTTGTACATTCTGAGCAAGCACATTATCTTTCCTTTTATTCAGTTCAGGTTTCAAATTCACTAAAGGATGTTTACTTTGAATATGTTTTCTTAAGTTCGTAATCGACGATTTATAGGACAAAGTCTGACTGCATATATCACATGTGCTTTGCACGTGTCAGCATTACTCACTCTAAAATACGTCCAAATATAATATGATTTTCTTTCCATTTTAACAAGAGCTAAAACTCAAAAAAGCAACACTTACGAAATTACCCTCTAAACTCTGAAGGAACCAGCGAGGAATAACGGCGAAAACTGCAAATCATCGTCAGCTTTAACTGTGGTTGGTAACAGTGGGCCTCGAAGCACGAGTAACAGCTAACAATAACAGGTTCGGCAATAACAGCTATCAGTAACAGTAACAGGTCGGCGGTAACAATTCCGCAGCGCCACTCAGTGAAGCGGTGGCATACGTGGCTCCCCTGTTATTCAAAGTAACAGGTATTCTTTCAGGCGAATAACAACCGGTGATTGCTATTCTGCAATAACAGTGACAGAATACCAGGTACTGTTATTGCTACCGATCCCTAGTCCGCACGATAACTGGCGTAAAAATGGTTCGATTTCGATGAAATTTTAGTATGTGGTTGGGAACTACCTGGGGACGAACCCTATTAAAAATTGGGTCAAAGGTCACTACGTAGGAGCGGTGTCATTCCATTGCCCTTATGCGTCATAACTTGCGTAAATATGGTTCGATTTCAATGAAATTTTACAATGTGGTAGGAGACCGCCGCGGACGATCCCTATTCAAAATGGGTGAAGTGGGGCCAAAGGTCAGGACATAATATCGAGATTCATTCCATTGCCCTTATGTTTCATAACGTGCGTAAAAATGGTTCGATTTCGATGAAATTTTAGTATGTAGTAGGGGACCACCTAGGGACGAACCCTATTGAAAATGGGCGAAATGTGGTCAAAGGTCAGGATATAGGATTGCGATCCATTCCATGCCGCTTATTGCATATTATTAAGGTGGACGTCAAGTAATTTTGCTTCCTATACTTCCAATGGAAAAACTTTTGTACACATTTCCTTCGCAAATAATGTGTTCCCAAGGACGAAAATTTGAACATCGCTTAAAATAACTTCATACTATAACTTGAAAACTTAATATTTTCTAAAAGATAACCATAATTATATTAAAAATCAAAAACTTTCCTTTGGTGGTTTTGAAACCAGAGAAAAGATGGCGCAACCTGTACTTTGATGACGTCAGTGGACAAATAAATTTTAGATTGCATAATTACGGTTATGGGTTAGAAAATATTAAGTATTCCAAGTTATAAAATGAAGCTATTTTAATCGATGTTAAAATTTTCATTCATGGGAACGCATTAATTGTGAAGAAAATGTGTACAGCAGTTTTTCCATTGGAAGTACAGGAAGCAAAATTACTTGATGCCCACCTTAAAGTAGCAATTCGTGTATGTACGTATATACATTTTATTTTGAAAACGGCTCTAAGAATGTTGATGAAAGTCGTTAGTTAACCTACCGTTTTCTGGTACTAGAAATCGATTTAGCTTGATCTCGACTTTAGGAGAATTCGTTTAGTTGGTTAAATAACCACCCCGAATTATAACGTTTTCAGTGTCATGGCGTTGTTCCATTAATATTACTAATGCTTGAAATCTTATGACGTCACAATCTCGCGTTTGAGAATGTTGGCGCGCGGTCACGCCATCTGTCTCATTACGTCACGCGTTGTGTGTGGATCCTATTAAAGTTTTATGACGTCGCACTCTTGCGAGCAGATGTTCGCGATTTCCATCTGCTTAATTACGTCATCCGTTGTGTGCGTATGTCCGTCCGCACGATAACTCGCGCAACAATCGTTCGATTTCGATGAAATTTTAGTATCTGGTAGGGGATCACCGAGGAAAGAACTCTATTTAAAGTGAATGAAATAGGGTCAAAGGTCAGTACATAGGAGCGGTTTCCATTCCCCTGCTGTTATGCGTCATAACTAACGTAAAAGGGTTCGATTTCGATGAAATTTTAGTATGTGGTAGGGGACCACCTGGCGACTAGCCCTATTGAAAATGGGAGAAATGGGTCAAAGGTCAGGACATAGAGGCGGAATTACTTCTATCGCCATTATGCGTCATAACGTACGTAAAAATGTTTCGATTTGGATGAAATGTTAGTATGTTGTAGGGGCTTGCATGGGGACAAACTGATTTGAAAATGGGTGAAATGGGGTCAATGGTTAGGACACAGGAGCGGGATTTCTTCCATAGCCATTATGCATCATAACTTACGTAAAAATGCTTCGATTCCAACAAAACTTTATCATGTTATTTCGGAGGTATACCGAACCGGTTCTGTTGAATATCATCGAAATGGGATCAAAGGCCAGGGCACAGGACCGAGATTTATTTCACTGCGATTAATCTCCTAACTTGAGTGATAACTTGAGTAATGATTTCTGGTATGTTGGAAAACGTATTATAATCAATGCATTGCATGCTTTTACAAACTTGTTAAAATATTGCATTAAGTTCACACTCGCTTTACGAATCATTTATCTACTTCAACCGTGAATTTATTTCCTGAAATTATTTTTGAATAAGAGATACTTTATTCTCATATATTACAGTATGTAAAATCTGAGAATTTTTGTTTAAACAAACGGAGCCATTTCATATTTATTTTTCGGTGCTAATATTGGTTTTAATTAATTCTTTTACAATAAATCACCAAAAATTCAGATTCTACTGACGGTACGTTCATCATAATAAAAAGACGCACGAAAAACGGTTCCACCTGTAGCGCTCTTTAAAATGTAGCATTTAATTATGGATACCTGGTACAATGTTCAACACATGCGAAGAGCATTACTTCAAGCCATAGTACAGAGATATCTGAGCAATGGTTCCACATATTGAATGATATCAATAGTTCCACAATTCAATTACTGGAAACCTGTATTAGTGATTGGATTATAATACAAAGATATCCGAGCAATAGTCCCAGTTGGAAAAGTTATATTTTATTATGGAAAATTATTACAATGTTTATTACTGCCAATGAGCATGCCGTTTAGGTAATAACATTACCTTGGACATTAATCCAGCAAGCTGTTCAGATCACCGAACCCAAGTGCAGATAAAACTTGAGATAAAGCTATTGTAATTACGGAAACCCACAGCATCGAAGTCAAATTTCAGTGATATGGCAGCGTTTTCTTTTTTTCAGAATGAGATGTATTTGAGTTGATACGTTTAAATAATACGTAGAGCTTTGAGCATTAGTAAATTTGAGAGATAGTGGTCCCTTTTTGTGTACGCTTGTAATGCAGCTACAATATTTACATTTCTTGGTCACTTAGGCAACCGTATCTGTGTGCACCTGAATAAGTTTCTTTTTTAGTGAAATTCACAATAAAAAACAGATTTAAATTCCAATTGCTAGTTTTCCTTTCGTTTGTTCCATTATGGCACTGCTTTCCATTTATGAAGATAAATAAAAAAATTTATAATTTAACAAAATCTATTCATTTTTCACAGAAAATACAATATGATTTTTAGATGATCCCGCTGCATCTCTTTGAAATGGAACGTGACAGTATTGCTACATAATTTCTTCGGCTTAAGAACTGTCTACGACGTTGATATGACACCAAAAAAATGAGTGAAATTGTGAGCGGAATTACTTATTTCAGTACCAATAGATTAGCAGTTTGTAATTGATCAACTGAAATTAAATATGCCCAAAATTCTATGAAATTCCCTTACATAAAAAAATCTGCATATATTTCGCATATAACTTTAATTTACAAATGGATATTTGAATGGCAGGATATATTTAATACTTAATACTGCAAAAATTTGAAAGCTTCCGAAGAAAAATTTAAGAAATTCTGATAATGTATTAGAAACAAAGAGTAATGAATCTCGTTCAATGAAAATGTATTAAGGATAAGGTAAATTTACCAAAATATATTAGAGTTATTATTAAAAAATGCCCTGCTGTGTGTTCTGTAACCATTTGAGAAATTCCACGACGATTAAAGCTTTTACTAGTATTTCAACACATGACCGATGGATTCTGAAAATTAATCTTGATATTACGCTTTCTCATATTACTAAAAAAAAAATTCAGTATTTTTGCGGAAATATTTTTTTATAATAAGTAAATCTGTCTTTAAATTTAGTTCAAGATTTTCACCTTACTTCAACGTGTGTAAAACCAGAGGCGGGCGGGCCACAACTAAAGATTTCTATTTCTAGAAATAATTTTTTTATGCCCTGATTCTAATTCTCTCTCTTAACTACATGGTGATAAACCTTTCCCCTCAAAAACCATTACCTAAGGGAGAAGTTTCCTTCATAAACGAAAAACTATTCCCTGAGGAAAGAGATCACGTTCAGAGTGTGAGGTTATTGGGGCCAGCTCCAACAGGCCCCAGTAGCATCACTACGCAAGCGAAGAGGTGACGGTTTCCTCCCCGTCTCATTCAGTATGATGACCTACATACAACACTGAACGTGAGAGTATTGGTACGTGTGCAAAAAAGCTGTGGATTTGATTGGCGCTAATTTGATTGGCCGAGAGAGTATCCATTTCCTTAACGTCGTTGGTTGACAGACAGGCTTACCCTGATCAAGCTGAAGGGTGGCGGTAATGTTTCAAATGTCGTAGAAAAATTCAGTTAGTTGTTTTTTTCTGTGTGTATCTCTTTCGGTGATGCGTTGTTCCTTCGTGTCGCGACTTTTTTGCTTGTCAAGTACAATGAATGGAGTGGATATTTCTTTAAAATCTCCGTTCTTTGCTTTAAATCTGGAAGAAAAGCTTTACTTAAAAAAAAACTCAGTGCTTATCACCCCAAGAATTTTTAGTTTCAGCTTCACTTAAAAAAACTCGGTGCTTATCAGCCTAAGAATTTGAGTGTCCAAGCGTATGAAGTTAAAAATATTTTGTTGGATGTTTCGTGGGATGTCCAGGGAATAAGCCATTAGGTGGTAATGGGACCTAACCGAACGACAAATTCTGACCTGTACTGCCAACAGTTGGACAGATTGCGAGAACAATTGACATCAAAGCGGTCACCACTCTTTAATCGCAAAGTCGTGATCCTTGATCATGATAATGCCAGATTTCATGCTGCTTTAATCACTCGGCAAAATTATTGGATCTTGGTTGGGAAGTAGTACCTCACCCGGCGTATTCCCCTGACCTGGTACCTATGGACTACCTCCTTTTTCGATCATTAAAGTGTCCCTTCGCCCTAAAAACCTTCAATGGTGTGAACGATGTGAAAATGGCATTACATGACTTTTCGACCCTAAAACACGAGTTTTTTCAGTGTGGGATTCACCTACTCATTGAGAAATGGCACAATGTCATACAGAATGGTATCAATTATGTGAAATCTTAGGTATTTTATTTGTTGTGTTCTCCTTCTTTCTTTGTAGCCTTCCAAAATGGTTAGAACCTATGCAGAACATGCAAGAATTTTAAAATCTTTCAGTAGCTTATTAGTATCATTGTATTCATATTATAATGAACAACTATAATTACTTTTATTTAATATATAAGCGTATTAATATTGTTTTCATGAAACTTGATGTTTCGCCAAGTAGCGTTTTGGAGAGTTTTTCTTTTCATTATTCATTTTTAAGCTTTATTATATTCAGCATTGCACGTCTTTATCCTGTTGCATTTATGCCAGTACGTTTGTAATAATTCTGGTCTTCCTGGAGTTGGCATACATTTCTAGGCTTCACTTTGTAGCAGAACATATTAAGGAGAGTCTGAGATATTATGATATTCAGTATTTCACATATTTTTTTAAACTGCCGGTAGTCTCTCTATAAGGAAATGCTTCTCAGCGGTGAATGTTCTGTACAGGCCAAAATAATATATATTGTAAAATATTAAAACAAAGAGTTATAGTTATGTTGCAACTAAACATCTGAATCGCAAATGCATAGATATGGTGAGAAAGGTGCAATACGTAATTTCAAAGTAATGATTACAAATCTGAAGTCATTGAGATCCACGGAATAATATAGAGAGTCCACATAATCTGTCGTTCTTGGTATCGGAAAGAACTCGGTTTCAACATAATGATTAGCATGATATAACTAAAGTTAAACACATTTAGGTTTCCATATTTCAACTGTAAAACAAGATTTTCAAAATAAAGGAAGGGAGATTTGACTGCCAACGTGTGTTAACGGTACGTGGATGTATTTTTATCACGAAAATGAACAATTCAAGTTATTAAAATGGTAAAAATAAGGATATAATTTCATCTTTCTTAAGCTTTTTAAAAAATTGTGAATATAGATCGGCCGAAAGATGGCAGCACGTCATTACTCATTTAATTCCTTTTAGCTTAGGTGTTTGTAGTGCGTGTATTTTCTGGGTGGAACCCGTAAGTTGTTTTTTACCATTGTTCACTCAATCAGCAAGTATTCTTTTGCTGCAAGATATGGAACTCAAAGATGTTTTTGCTACAATTGTTAGAGAACAGGATACATTCCTTTCGATGTGTGAACGGCTTCTAACGTCAAGATACTCCAAGGGAGAGGAGATGACTCTCAGTGTTTTTTGTTTTTCGCTTTGGACACTTAAGGTGTCGGATAAGCACCTGTCAACAATTTCTTTCTGATCTGTGTTCACGTCAGAGCCGGATTTAGATATTCTGCGTTCTTAAGCGTAGCTTGAAGTAGAGGCCCTTTTTATTAGCGATATAAAATTGGGCTAGAATGCATGTCGGAATGTGAAAAAATAAACTTTTTAGTAGTTAGATAGCAATTTTCAACTACTTTATTTTCTGGTTTCGTTTCGTAAAAAAATGTCGATTATGTCATCAAAATTGACAGAATTTTTTTAAGTCAGATTTTACAAACATTATTGATAGATGCAAAAACGTTTCTTGCCCTAATGAATTTCTTAAGTAATTTTTTGCCGTCTTCCAAAATGCAAAGCATCTTTCGGCGCTGACATTCGTTACTGGCATAGTAAAAACCACTTTCAATAGGTTTTGCCATTTGGAAATGAAAAACAAAATCAATGTTGTTTCGACATTGGAAACGTTGATCACAGTCCATTGTTAAGGCATTGTTACATTGGGTGTGAAACTTAATTCTCGACCCCTAACAGCAAGCGATCATACAACGTCGCAAAATGCAAATAGCTGTTCGCGTTTGAGCTGAAAAAAGTGCTGCGGAAGCACAGCAAATGATCTGTGCTGCTCTGCGTGAGGCTGCTGTGTCCTACAGTACGTGTAAGAAGTGATTCCAGCTGTTTAAGTAAGGCAATTTCGATCTCCGTGATGCGCGATTTCCGGAACAGCCACAGAAATTAGACGGTGAGGAACTGGAACAACTGTTGGACGCGTATCCCTGTCGCACACAGTCAGAGCTCGCCCAGGAACCTCTACGATAATCCAAACTGCGCAAATTGTGGTTTTATCCAGGTCAGCCTACCACCAGTACTGCCAAACCTAATATCCATGCCAAGAAGTTGTTGCTGTGCATATGGTAAGATCAGCGCGGTGTCGTACACTATGAATTGCTGAAACCTGGTGAAACGGTCAATACTGAGCGTTATTGGTAGAAAATCATTCGTGTGAGTGATGCAATGGAAGCGAAAATGTTATACACCGGCAAGGGCAGAAGGTCGGTCCTGTTGCTTCAGGATAACGCCCGTCTTCTCACCGCGAAAACGACTTTAAAAACGATCACCGACCTGGGATGGGAGATTTGGTCCCACACGGCGTATTCTCCAGACTTCACCCCGTGAGATTATCACCTCTTTCGCTCCCTGCAACATCACCTGAGTGATACGCACTTCACTTGGATCGAGGAGGTCCACACAGCTATTGATGACTTTGTCAACTCGAAACATCCCACTTTTTACCGCAGTGGCATTTGGCAGATCCCTGGCCGATGGCTCAAATGTATCCAACACGACGTGGATTATTTCCCTGATTAGGTACGGATTCGATTTCCCACAGCATACAGGCGTCTCGGACGGCTTGCCCTTTGAAATCCATACTAGATAGATCGAGTGAGAGATGTTGCTTCAACCAAATACATGCACGACCACCCACAGATTGGCGTAAGAAACGCAACTCGTATGACCAGCACATTTTTTCCCTGTCATCCGACGTTTAACTTGAAAGATATTTTCACTAAGGGAGTCTTTTTCGCCGATGAATCTTTAGTTCCTTTGGAACTTCTGTCATACAAAACAAATCTTTTTACTTCATTTTTTATTTTTTTTTACGAAATGCGTTATGTTTATTTCAGCGACTAATTTTCACAGAGGCGGGGATAATAAACCCACATAAACTGCCATACAGGGCGAAATACAACAAACAAAATAAAATAATGGCGACATTATTGCAGCCATCTTCATATTTTCGTGTACACGGATTGGCAAATAGGTATCGAAATTCTTTATACTGCAAGCGAGAAAGTAAGTTCTGCTTTCCGCTTTACTGCATACATTATAACATCAGTGACTGCGTTTCATAGTGTGTTATATGTACCCGACAGGCGGTATGATATTTTTCTGGACAGGCGGTATTGCATTTGCACCAGACTGGCTGATTATAGTTTGCCACCATATTGTGGCGTGGTACTTTACGTTTTCGTTTGGACGAAGTGCGTGAAATTAATTGCTTTTCCAGTGCATTTATTCCGTAAGGAAGGTACAACTCGGAAGGATCATTTCACATATATATATTCTGTAAATACAAACTGTTCGAAATTTGAAAATGTTTAGTTAATTTTTCGTACTGCAAAATAAAACCCTAGCGCAGGATGTTCGAAGATGAATTTTATTTCATCCTGAAGCACTGATGAACAACTTGCAGTGACAAATTTTTTTAGCTTTAGGTCCCAAAGTTTAGAACAATGTACGTAAATACAATCGAACTTCAACACACCGCCCCTTTGAACGACCAGCCCCGCCTTCCGCTCAAAGCTCATGTGTTACATACCTCATTCTATTTTGCGAAATGCATATTTCAGCCTTTAAACCGCCACCTCGGAGACCGCGACCCACCAGAAATTCTAGCGATATTTTGGTGTTTTCATTGGAGAATACAACACTAATCCCCTTCTCAAAATATTTACTTGCAACGTACACTCTAAATCGCCCATTGTGTCCTATTGAGTGTGACCCGAAAGAAAATTAGTTATATCTCCTTCACGGCCGTTTTGTAGGATAAGTTAAATAACTGTAATCACCCCAGAATGAAGTAAAAATGATACCTTTAGCGAAAATAAGCAGCTTCAGTAAAAAAAGGGGAGACTCTTTTAGATTTTATCGCATCTGATAGAAGTAAGACAACTGGGGTGCATGCCCTGGTAATTATCGAAATTCACTAAACGGATAGGTAGGGACTGATCATTCTGCTTAAAAAGTTTTCTTTATCATTTGAACTAATGACATAGCTTTACTCTTACATCTTACATTTCCATAAATTGCAAACAGCTTCCGAAAATGACGCTTGCCATATCACATTTTCTATTCTAAAACCTCTAGGTATCCAAAACCTTCAGTAATCACTGTTATTTTTAGTGACAGCTTTTCATGTGGTATTTTCTCATTCATCAGTTTTTATTTACTTTAAAGCATACTGAAATTTTAAAAACATGTTTAGATGTTCATGAGATAATTTTCATATCCGAATTCAGAAATTGTAATCCTGGATCTATCAAATAATCATTAACAATTAAATCACGTTCCCAACATTTTTGACAAGTCGATGGACAGATTTGTGGGCGACATGAACGGATGGAATATGATAAACAGCTCCATCGTTTAAAAGCTTTATGGGTAGCACTAAACTAAGAAAGCACTTGTTCTATGAATTAGCCAAATATACACAAAACACGGAATTATTCCCGATTAAGTTAATCTTGAGAACAGGAATTCAGCTACAGACATGTTTGGTTTCAAATGTGCAAACATCTTCACGAATAACCATTAAACACTCGGAACGGTGAAACAGCTGCAGCCTCTGTAACTTCATTGGACGAAGCAATAAAATATATATTATAATTCTTATTTGGCTACGAATTTAAAAACGTGTATAACATGGATGAAACTGGTTTAGTTTATAATATGATACCCGATAAATCGATTTCGAACAAAAAATAAGAGATGCCGTAAAAGTGAAAGTTAAAAAACCAACAATTCGTTGTGAAAATTTCGGTTTCACTGATAAACGGTGCATTGATGTTATAAAAACGTGCAGATAAATAAATAAATAAATAACAAGAATAAATACATAATAGTTTGACGACCATCGTGAGCAAATCAGTGGACTATAAAAGTAGTCGCCCGTCTCTTATTTAGGGGCAATTGCTCCAGGGATGGGAGAGAGCCATTGCCGTAAGACAAACACAGCATCCATGCCTCACAGGGATTCGAAATGGACCATTCACGGACGAATGACCATGGTCCAGCGGTTAGACCACTGCGCTACCGGTTCGGCCAGTATAAGTCTACTAGTCATTCATACAAATCTACCATTATTTTTCTTTAAAAAAGGAAAAAAAAACGACGAGTAGCAAGCTTATTTTTCTGATATGCTGTCAGAGACCCCTCACAGCACACCAGTGGATTATATTGCCTTCGAACGGCTAAAAAGAGCATTTCTAAACTCAAACCTAAGACAATGATTGGACTACGAAAAGCAGTGGAAGTTAATATCACTACCAGTTTTAAGAAATGCCCTGTTATCTGGAAAATATAGATGTAGTTTGGTAGTCCAGATAAATGAATATTAGAACATTTGATAAAGAGATAATATTACTTTAAATATTAATTAAGTTGTTTGAAAGTCCTTCTAAAATGAGTGAATAATCTCTGTAGTTCTTTCCTGGATAGAATCTACCGGTAACGTAAATTACAGAATAAACTACAGCTGCTATTTGAAATCAAAATTTCACTGCTGAAATCAAGGACATCAGGTTATGGTTTGGCACCAGGCCATTTCGGATACATATTGGTAAAATAAGGAAATTAAGTTCATCAACTTGCTGTTTTTTGAATGAAAGGATACAACTCATTTGTTTAAACCGCGAGTAGGATTATTCTCAAGTCAGCCACAATCGAAAATATTTTAAGTCTCCCCTGTTAACCTATACTATAACCTTAACAATTTCTGAGTCACTTTCTAGATATCTGACCACGATCCTCGAATAGTGACCGTGTCGATGATGCTCATGTTTCTTCTCTTACAAATATTTCAAAATGCAGAGTGTCTAAAATATACGCGTACATCTAGCTAAACAGTTTGCTGACGATTCTAATCCTCGAGCTTCCGACACTGAGTTGTAGAAATTTTGAGAAGGAGATCTGCAGAATTTCGAAATTAGTTGTGAAATTCTATACATTACTTAACGTTTGCTTGTGTTTTGTGTAAGAAATTGTTCTTTTAAAATATAATATCATTGGCGTATTTCTTCACCCTCTTCTATTGCTCGATGGAAGTGATTTGTTTCAATTGTTAGGTACTTTTTCTGAAACTACGAAAATTGTGTGCTTTAAAGTTAGCTGCTACAGAAAAAAATTGGATAAAATAATTTATTTACCATTAAATATTATATAATGTTTCCTGAAGTATAATTTGCGAAAAAATAAGTTTATATAAAAAATATTAATTTTTACAAACTTGACATCTTCTGATGCAATTTGTAATTTGCATTTTAGCAGGCTATTGTTTAAACCGAGAGTAGTGCACTTTCTTTGAAAAGAACACGTTCTGATACATTGCTCAAAACTTTTTTTCGATAAACTCAACCTGGCTGTATCCTACTGCTTAATATCAGTACTGAGTACGAAGAGAATACTTATGTTTTATTGGTGCACGTAAGAAAAAAACTAAGTGAGAATTAAAAAATACCAAGTCCCACTGATTATCGGCTTTACTGCATTTGTTTGCTATTATGAGATATCAAATTATGAGATGTGTAATTTAAATGTAAAACTCAAGAACAGACAATGGAAGTATTGCAGTTTTTGAACAGTTTTTTTAATATGGAATACAATTTTTGAGGAAGTGCGTACATTTCCAGAAGAAAAAGTTATATCACCAAGGTATTTTTGCTAGTAATTTATCTGTAATTCTCTTCCAATTTCTTAAGAAAAATATCTGTCAATAAACGTCAATTCGGCGAAAGTCTTTCATTGGAATATCATTTTTTTAAGCAAATGAAAGTAAATATGCGCTAGGTAACCAAATGTTTTCGCGGTTGGTATGGGATTTAGTCACCCACATATATTTTGGTAACGCACAAATATTTCGAAGTAGTGATTACTTCTTTGGAAGCATAAAACTGAGTGGAAAAGATAATGCCGATCCATACGAAAATCTCATCAATAATGTCATGAACAGTATCGGCCACAAATGCTACACAAAACTCATTGTCACACATTGAAGGTTGTTTTTCATGTTTGGTTGATCCACAGTGTTCAGTCATTATCGACTGATGGGAGTGAAAGAGTTGCTCAATTATGTTAACATTTTTGCCCAGTTCTCGACGAGGAGGAAATTAGATTGGCTCAACTACAATAGTATCTTTCCGAAGAAAACATATTTTCTTCTACATCCTCTTTCCTAAAAAAAGACGTTTTTTCTTTCAAATAATGAAAACCTCTCAACACGAAAAGTTATTTCACATTTTCTTTCACATCTCCTCTTTTACGGTTTCGGACAGTTTTTTAACACGGACATCTCCCTTTAAGATGAATAAATTTCACTACATTTCAAGTGAGTTCGGGTTCGAATCCGGTTGAGGCATGGATGTCTTGTTTGTCTTAAGGCACTGGCTCTCTTCTTTCCCTGGAGTCCGCGGTCCTAACTTAGGGATGGGCTACCGCTTATAGCCAATTTAGTTACTCAAGGTGGTTGTTGAAACCCGCACTAAATATAAAAAATATTTTGACAAATGTATGCTTTACCGATTGTATTGCTGCATTTTCCCTTACAAATGATTTTTTATTAAGAAGATCGCGCACGCACATGCTGTATAGTACATAACGCACTGTGTTCCGACAAACTGATTATGAAGACGTACTTCTCTTGCTAATCCTGTTTGTTCTAAAACAGTGTGAAACACTTTCTGCTTCTGCTTTCACTTAAACGTTGTGTTCACTTCACCGAAGAATTCCATACCTTCCTCCTAGGAATCCTTAACGGAAAGAATCGTAATCTTTAAATTATTCTAGTAATTCCATTCATCCTGTAGAAAAGCGGTGATGTTTTCAGATAAAATGAAATTTTGTAGTTATGGATTATCTAGGAGTTCGGAAAACATTTCGTGAAAGTTTTCTTTAAAATACATGTCTACAAGTCCGTGGTGAAAAAGTTTTATTAAGCTTGAAACGCAAAAGTTGGTTTAGACAGGAATAAAGTTATTGGTCTCATTAGAAATTCACCAAATGTAACCAAATTTCCTATTGGGTAAGCAAAAAAGTTATATCATTGTTTTCACTTAAAAATAAAAGTTTACGCATATAAGGACAATTTAAAAAAGTGTGCAATTCTTTTTCTACAAAATAAATTACTTTCAGAATGTTACAAATTGCTTTCTACTTCCTTTTGTATTAACAATTGTGTTGAAAAAGAGAATTGCATTTCTCTGAATATCGGCATTAAACAAAATAAAACTAAACTTTTGGCTCGCAACACCGTTTGTCCTCAACAGCACTTTTTACGCTGAATTCAAATATGTTACCATTTCTCCCTAACACGCAGGAATTTTTAGTGACAAAACTGGGTAAATCAGAAAAAAATGGTATTTGTACGTAGGTCTGTAACTCGTAATAATTACCCAATGATGATTTTCTTCTCTATTTAGCATTTGAAACATCCCTTTAAAGTGTCCAACATTAGTCAGCAAACATGCTAGAACCCCAATTTTGCTGGTACCTCTTCTAGATGCTCGAAGACGCTGCGCGAGATGTTTTTTTTGCTGCAGCACGGACTCTCCTAGCCAGACGCCATTGCTCCTTAATGGCGTCGGTGGCGTAAACAGCTACCTCCGTTACGAAAAATAGTTCCTACTGTTAAGAGCAAAAGTCGAAATAAGGACTTTTCAGAAACCATTTTTCTTCGCTCAGTAGTTCTTTTTCCAAATTGCTATGTAAAACAATTTTTCATAACGTAAGAGATTAATACTTTTTGTGCAGCCACGGCCTCGTCTGAACTAGACGCCATTGTTCCTTGCTGTAGTCCCTGACGAAACAGCTGCCTCCGATACAAAAAATAGTCCCTAGTGTTAAGAGCAAAAAGCAACACAAGGAGTGTTCAGAATCCATTTTTTTTGGTCAACAGTTTCTTTGACGAAATTGCATAAAAAGAAAAGTTTTTAAAACGCCAGGGCATTTTCAGAAATAAATTTGATGTGAGAAGTTACTCAGTCAAGAGCCTGATACTTTCGTCTAATGCTGTCGAGCTTTTAGAAGAAGAAAGTGGGGCCGCGGGTGGCCTAGTAGTAGTAGAAAAGGACCGATTCTGGCTTAAACGGGAGCCCATAGACTTAACATTAGGTGTCGGCCGGAGCCAGCCGGAGCAAGCTGCAGCCGAGCGAACGGAGGGGGCGTGGTCAGTAGCAGCTTCCAATTCCCCGCTGCAATTTTTCCCCCTCGACCGAAGTGTGTGCTTATCTCCGAAGATAGTAGTATTTATTGGACTTTGTCGAATTTTGGGGGGAAATCAATGAAGGTTTATTCCTTTTTTTATAATTTAATGAAGGTTTATTCATTATTTATTTTCCCCTCTCTCGACCCCATCCCCTTAGGTTATTGTTATGTAAAACATTTTTTTCCTCGTAATTTGTTGATGTATTTTTTTTTCAATTAATTTTCATGAATTCCTCATGTGTCTTCCCTAATGAAAATTATGTATGGTCAGTATTAATTAATCATTTCTCTTTTTTTCTCGAATAATACGGTCATGTCCTCATCTCAGGAAATGTTATTATGATATCTTATTTTTGTTCATAAATGTTTGATTTTGAGGGATGACAACGCCCGAGTGGGAAAGGGGTTGGATATAGGGGGATGGCAACTCGATGTGTTGCCCCCTAGCGGTGCTTCTTGGAACTTTCGATTGATCTTTGATTTTGAGGGATGGCAACGCCCGAGTGGGAAAGGGGTTGGATATAGGGGGATGTCAACTCGATGTGCTGCCCCCTAGCGGTGCTTCTTGTAACTTTCGATTGATCTTTGATTTTGAGGGATGGCAACGGCCGAGTGGGAAAGGTGTTGGATATAGGGGGATGCCAACTCGATGTACTACCCCCTAGCGATGCTTCTTGGAACTTTCGATGGATCTTTGATTTTGGGGGATGGCAACGACCGAGTGGGGAAAGGGCACTGCGTAGGTGTTAGATATGATGATGCTTCTTGGAACTTTATTATTTCGATGGATCTTTGATTTTGAGGGATGGCAACGACTGAGTGGGGTCCGTTGGGAATTTTTGCATTTATTCCTGTGGTTTGCAAGCAAGATTTCCCCCCTCTTCAATACTATTTTCCCCCTGGAGGAAATTTTTACGTAACGATGCTGGGGAATTTTCTTTCCAAGGGAAGAAAAATGCTCCTAAGGTCTTAGCGAGGTTCTAACTCACGATGATTTGGTTTCCAAAAATAGTCAGGGGGTCAAATGGTTTTCGTGTACTACATATTCCCTATATATATATATATATATATATATATATATTTTTTTAAATTACTTTTACGTTATTTCTTCATGTGTTTTTATATATTTTTCGTATGTTTTGAGGGAGTTTTTTCGTGTAGATGTAATGAATTTTCTGGGGAACTTTTCTTTTTCCTCCATTCAATTTTATTTCAGACCATGAGACGAGGAAATGCTTCTTTAGAAATTATTTCGTTCTTGTTCGCAGTAATTACTGGACATAGACTTCATGTTAATTCTGAGTCTTTCACCCCTGCAATAATATTTTCTCGTAATTTTTTCGTATGTTCAAGAACTCTACAGATCTTTCCCAGTTAAAATTCTGCTCAAACAATATTTTCGGTCTTTATTTCCTTATAGCTTCCCAATTTCCGATATTTTTCTTCCTCTATCTTTGAAATTTCATTAAACTTCTCAATAGGTCAGGATTCTTTTTTCTTGGACAAACTTATGAGTCCTTTTATTTACACTATCTTTTTTTTTCCATTTCATTTCAGCAAACGATTATTTTAGATGCAACAAATCGTCGGATTTTGGTTTCCCATATTTTCCAACTTGCTTAAAAATATTCCTCAAAACTTGCATGTATGTCAAATATACATTTTTTTTATTCTTTCGTAGTTAGCCATACTTTTCGTGGACTGCCTCAACAGGAAAGCATTCAATGTCAAGACATACAATCTAAAACCTTTTTCTTTCGATAAAATTTGTATTCTTTGGGCTGAATATTTTTCCGTCTCGTCCGAAAAAACATTCATTCTAGAGGCAAAGCGACTAATCCCGTTCTTCCCATAAACATTATTTTTTTATTTATTTGATATTCAGAGTTGTATACATTTACTATCCAAAAAAGAGATATATTTAATGTAAAGGTATATTCTTCCAAGCTGGGGAAATATATGTATATATTAGTTCATTTCCAGTTAAAGGAAATGCATCTTTATATTTCAATATGAAAAAAGAAGCCCTATAAGTGAAAGCTCAACCTAAAGACGGATAGATTGTTCCCACTCTCTCTACTCTATGACATTTCTTTACTGAATGAACCATGGCCTTTTTTTTTTCATGAACTGCTTTAAAATCTTCGTTCTCTCTTTACTATTGTCAGATTCCATGTCCCTTCAGTTCTTTACTTATTCAATTTTAATTTATTAAGAGAGTAGAACTCTTTTAGGCTTTCGAACTCTTTTAGGCTTTCTATTGTCAGATTCCATGTGCCTCCAGTTCTTTACTTATTCAATTTTAATTTATTAAGAGAGTAGAACTCTTTTAGGCTTTCGAAGTACTTTCAAGTCTTTCATTACGAAAATTTTCACTGTCATGAAAGAAGCCATAATCGAGATGATTTACTATCGTTTCAATGAAAGTGTTTACGCATTCATTGCTATGATGTCAGATTTCATTTTCTTGTACTTCGAACAGAAATGAGTTTGAATCATTCGTCGAGAAAACATTTTTCATATATATATATATATATTTTTTGCCTCCGAATCAAACGAACTCAAAAAATAAGAGACGCACTTTAATATTTTTTTCCTCTTATGAGAGGAATACGGGAATATGATACCAAAATTAAAGAATATAGAATATCGACTTTCCTCTCAATACCTTTCATCTACGTTTTTTTTTATTTTTTTATTTTCAATAAGCTGTTTCTATATTTTTACAACTGAATAGAATTATTTATTGAAAAGTTCTAAGTAAGACGAAAAATGGTTTTGTTGATTTCCTAAGAGGATGATTTTGGAAATTTTCGTTTTCTGGTAATTGTAAAAATCTCATAGAATAACATGGGAAAACTAGCATGCATAAAAGACTGTTTTGGATCGAGTAAATTGTAAGAATTTTACAAAGTTCATTTCAGAAAAGTACATTCCTTCCTAGTGTCAAAACGAATCACTTCGTTTTTTCTAAGATACACTTTGGAATCTTATAAAAGTGCATAGGGTCAAAAACGATTTTAATGATTTTACTAAGATGACAGATTTCGGATTTCTTATGATAGAGAATACAGTGAATTTCCAATTGATTAACATGGGAAACTGCGAAATTTAAGAAGTACGTTTTCGTTCAAGTAAAATATTTTAAAAGTCTTTTTCGAATCAGTTGAAAACAGACAGGGTGTGTTTCTGAACAGCTCATTATTTCCCAAGATCAAAACGAATCACTTCGTTTTTTTCCTAATGTGCGTTTCTGAAAGAAGTAAAAATAGCTTAGGTAGAAAATTGGAAATATATTTTTATGAATCCTAGACTGGTTATTTTCGTATAGCTAGAGGGGTCTTCAGTGAGAGCACTTATTCTCTTTACAAACTAAGAGAATGAAGTGTAGTCAGTTTGAAAAAAAATTCAAACTCCCCTAAATTTAGCCTTTTGTCCTGGTTTCGACTCAATACTGTAAAGCATTGCTCTCAGACCAGTTGAATTCCTGGCCCTTAATGAAATACATTAAGCCTTTCCCTTAAAAATAAGCAATCTCTTCTTCAATACCTGATCCCCAATAAATTTCTTTAAGAGTTATTCATTCCCACTTTTACTTTTAAAAACTTAAAATTCATTATTATTTAACTCATTACAAAAAATTAAACTCATTCATACAGAAAAAATATAAATGAATAAAAATAAATAAAGTAGTCCTAAAAAGGACTGTTTTTCTGGGTCCCCTTCATACAGCTGCTCCATGATCGGTATAAGGAATTTTTTTACCTGCTGATATCTCAGCACATTGACTTCACAGTCTCTAGCAAGTTCTATACAATTATACTTTCCAAGAACGCTTTGGACGGGACATGGTCTCCAGTGACTGCAACAAAAGATTCTGCTAGAATCTTGGGGTTAAGCAATGCAACGGCATCATCGAAATAATTTTGCCACTTGGAATCTGGGGTGGCATATGCACAGCTGTGGGCCGTGATGTTTGCGAATATGCGATTTGGGGGTTGGTGGCACTCCATACAATAATATAAGTTATTGACATGTTCCTGAAGGCGATCCCTTACCATGTCAGCAAGCATGATGAAAAACTCTTCATCTGAGATCGAAGCAACAGGGGAAGAAATCCTTGGATGGTGCAAAACAGCCTTTCTAAAGACAGGTCCAAATAGTAGTTGAGTAATGCTGTCCCATATTTTTCCACATTGATCAATAAGAGTTCCAAATTGTTGACAAGTCAGCTTTATCGGAACAGGATTCAATCGACGAAAACCATGAATTCTGGGGGAAAGCACTTCTAACGTGTAACTGCCAGAAGCATCTAAGAGGGAAAGACAGCAGGAAACGATAAGTTCACGATTAATCAAGATGTCACAATTCATGCCTTGAATCCAGTGTGATTTTCCCATGAATTTTCGGAACGTTGAAGCTGACATTGTTATTCCATTCTTAGAAGGGTAGAAAGATTCCCCATCTTTCCTATAACTTCGAATATGAACTCGGACCGTGTTGTTAAAATCGCATACTTTTGCAAACGTGTTTTCACCTAAATAAAAATGATGAGGTGCAAGATTTTTCATAGAAATTCTTGGGAGGGTAACTTCTCCACACGATTTGGGCTTTAAAGGAACGAACTCACATACCTTCTTAGCGAGAGTAGCAGAAATTTCACCACTTTGCTTCATCGTGGAAATGGAATCGGTAGCGCTCAAAGCAACAGAAAAAATGAAGTGACTCGTTTGAAGACTAAAGACAAACTGAAGGAACAGCTCTTATTCTAAGTCAAAACTGAGAAGAGGTTGGAGTTCGTCACTTGTTTACTGCTTGAGAGGGAAAGAGCAGAGTCATGGGGTAAAGAACACTCGGTTATCTTCTTTCTAAAGGTCAAATTCAATCTAATGTTTGGAGCATTCTTTTGTCGAGGCAGACCATGACTCCAATACGAATTAGTTGGTGGCAGGATCTGTAGTAAAGTTCCAGATCTCAAAGATAAGGAAACTGGTTTAAACCCGTTTCGCTTGAAAACAAGAGTCTCTTTCCTGTCCGAGAGATACTGATGTAATACAAGACAAAGGATCTAATTCAGCTTCGTCATCACGGTGATCACCGATTTGGTTATCACCATTTCTTATAAAAGTGCATGGGGATCAAAAAACGATTTTGATGATTTTACTAAGATGACAGATTTCGGATTTCTTATGATAGAAAATACAGTGAATTTCCCATTGAATAACATGGGAAACTACGAAATTTAAGAAGCACGTTTTCGTTCAAGTAAAATATTTTAAAAGGTAATCAGTTGAAAACAGACAGGGTGTGTTTCTGAACAGATCATTATTTCCTAAAATCAAAACGAGTCACTTCGTTTTTTCCTAACGTACGTTTCTGAAAGAAGTAAAAATAGTTTAGCTAGAAAATTGGAAAGAATTTTTTATGAATCCTAGACTGTTTATTTTTTTATAACTAGAGGGGTCGTCAGTGAGAGCACTTATTCTCTTTACAAACTAAGAGAATGAAGTGTAGTCAGTTTGAAAAAAAAATTCAAACTCCCCTAAATTTAGTCTTTTGTCCTGGTTTCGACTCAATACTGTAAAGCATTGCTCTCAGACCAGTTGAATTTCTGGCCCTTAATGAAATACATTAAACCTTTCCCTTAAAAATAAGCAATCTCTTCTTCAATACCAGATCCCCAATAAATTTCCTTAAGAGTTATTCATTCATCCTTTTACTTTTAAAACTTGAAATTCGTTATTATTTAACTCCTTATAAAAATGAAACACATTCACACTTTTACTTTAAAAAACTTGAAATAACTTCATACAAAAATGAAACCCATTTTCTTTTTTACTTTTAAAATTATAGAAAAAATAGATGATACAGAACATAGGTTCACTTTCTCATTCACACTCATGCATACAGAAAACAAAATTAAATAGTGCTATTTGAGCTGCATGGAGGTGTCAAGATGGGTGGGAAAAACGTCCATCTATCATTCAATTGGACTAAAACTGTTGAAGGATGTGAGCTATTCTCACTAGCTCCTCCATGCAAGCTGTCTGACTCGAGGTTGGCCATCCCAGTCGGTGATTTTAATTCAATCATTTCAACTTCGGAATCTGCTGAATCCCAAGTAAGATCAATAATTTCAACTTCGGAATCTGAATCCCAAGTAAGATCAATAATTTCCGGATCTTCAGAAGTTAAGTCAACAACCTCCGGTTCTTGGGTAGAGTCTTCCACAACCCAGAAGTTTTCCCACTGTGAGGGGGAGGAAGAGAACTAATCCACTGATTAACGTAGAAATCGTCTCTAGATTCCTGGAGGAGAGAAAAAAAATATATAATATATATATATATATATATATATATATAATAAGAACAAATTATCAGGAAAAACCAAAATGTTGATGCAAAAAAGAAGAGAGATGAGGACAACTAAAAAAGATGTGACTTCCAAAGTGGAATATATAGAGCTATGCAAGACAGTAAGAAAAAGTATCACTGAAGACGTAAGGAAATTCAACTGTGAACTAGTGAGGAAAGCAATTGAAAACAACCAAAGCCTAAAGATAGCAAAGGGACATCTCAGTAAGGGAAGAAAACAGATTATGGCACTGAGAAAAGAAGATGGTTCTGTAACAAGAAATAGAGGCGAAATTTTGACAAGAGTGAAAGATTTCTACTCCAAATTATATGAAAGGGATGATACATGCACTCCAGACATCATGAAAGATACCAGTACCAGAGTTCCTCCAGTCCTTCCAGCAGAAGTTGCACATGCAATCAAGAACATGAAGCGAGGAAAAGCTCCAGGAGAAGATGGAATTACTGTAGACATCATACAAGAAGCAAGTGGAGAAATCGAAACAGTACTCGCCCAAATTTTCACTCGATGCCTTAATGAAGGAAAGATTCCTGAGGATTGGAACACCGCTACAATGATCCTGCTACATAAGAAAGGTGACATTGAGGATCTCGGAAACTACAGACCTATCAGCCTCCTATCAGTAGTTTATAAAATCTTCACTAAAGTTCTTTCACACCGCTTGAAGGTAACACTGGACATGACTCAACCGAGAGAACAAGCTGGATTCAGGAGTGGCTACAGCACAATAGATCATATCCACGTGCTGAGAGAACTAATTGAAAGAGCGAGGGAATATGAACTTCCATTGTGCATGGCTTTTATCGATTATGAAAAAGCCTTTGATTCGGTGAAACCATCAGCAGTTACCACGGCTCTGAAATCCTGCGGTATTGAAGATGCATACATTAATATTATTAATAACATCTATGAAAATGCAAGTGCAAAGATTAGGCTGTTTGAAATACAACACACGTAAAAATTGGAAAGGGAGTGAGACAAGGTGACATCATATCTCCGAAGCTCTTTAATGCCACATTGGAGGGTGTTTTTCAGTCACTGAGCTGGGAAAACAAGGGGATAAAGATTAATGGAGATTATCTAACCCACCTTCGTTTTGCTGATGACGTAGTCATTTTTGCAACTACCCCATCAGAGCTGCAGAGTATGATCCAGGAACTTGCTGACAAGAGTAAAGAAGTGGGATTAAAAATGAACTTTCAGAAGACAAAAGTGATGTTCAGTGCTTTTACAAGAAATGAAGATTTATCGATTGATGGAGAAAAGCTGGAGATAACAGACACGTACGTTTATCTTGGACAGCAGATATCAAGTGAGGGTCACATTGATGAAGAAATTAATCGGTGTACAAAACTTGCCTGGAGAGCTTTTGGAAGAAACAGCATAATTTTCAAGAGCAATATGCCATTATGTCTTAAAAGAAAAGTGTTTGATCAATGCATCCTTCCAGTGCTTACGTATGGTGCGGAGACGTGGACCTTAACTAAAAGAGACATACAAAGGCTGCAGACAACTTAAAGCAGCATGGAGAGGTGCATGCTTGGTGTAACCAGGAGAGATAAGAAGAGGAACTCGTGGATCCGAAAAATGACAAGAGTGGAAGACATCATGATCAGAGTTAAATCTCTGAAATGGCAATGGGCTGGACATACTGCCAGAAGGACAGACCATCGATGGACAGCCGAAATTTTAGATTGGATTCCAAGGGACAGGAAAAGACCCAGAAGAAGACCACATGGGAGATGGGTGGATGAAATTCGAAAGTATGCAGGGGTGACATGGAGGAGACTGGCACAAGACAGACCGTTGTGGAGGAAACTTGGGGAGACCTTCGTCCAGCAGTGGATTGATAATGGTTGACAATGATGATGATGATGATAATAAGAAATAAAAAAAAAAATAAAACCCTATATCATAGATAAAGCAAAAAGAAAAATTAAAAATATTCTTACCGAGTCGAAGTCCAGGGGAGGTGTAGGGGAATTATTTCCTTTCAACATCTGTGATTCTAATAGCATGCGTTACTTCAAAGAAAACTTCGAGAGGCTGTGGGAATCTGAGATCTCTCTTGCTACTATTATACTAGCAGAAGGATTGATAAGGAGGGATCATGTGATAACATACACGGAATAGATTGGTCTTTGAGGTCAACTTAAATCGACAGATTGCTCTAAATTATAAACTTTCCATTGTACAGGAAATAACATCTTTCTCAAACACCATAGTTCATGGGACCTTCTAAGGAGGTAAAAATATTCTAACGCGTATCTAATCAATGTTCTGTATACTTAAGACCAAGCTTAAATGGAATCGATAGCACTCTTCCTCCCTGAAGGAAATGACGTCTGCATACATCTCAAAATCCTTTGTTCCCTAAGTCAAACGCATGGAGGGAAAATCAAGTAATCTTATCTGTATTCCTTCGTTGAAAGTGTATGTTTGTTTAGAAAAGATACAAAACATTTCCTTTCTCAAGTTAAATTCGAATCAGCATTACATTAGATTGAGGGTTCACGTGTTAAAAGCAACACAATCGTAGTTGTTTACCAAAAGTTAGATTACAAATTTCCTGTGAAAGAGGAAATTGTACTTCGTCAGCGATTAGATTTCGAAGTTTATGAATTTGACGACTCTCATAACGTTTTGCCTCTGTGTTGAAAGTGGCTAAGTAAGATATTAGTAACCGGTCTAAAATAATCGGATCGGTGGTCCTACAAAGGTGGGAGTAAGCCACATAAGCTTTTGGTGAAAGATAATCTATTAAACCTCTTTTTGGGAACAATGACTCGACACTGGACGTCGAGTCATTGTTCCCAAGTGTACCGATAACATATGCACATGAGTTAATAGAAGAAAAACTACAATCCTTGGGAACCATGAATGATCTGGAAATCCAAGCTTTCCTGGAAGCACTGAAATTGGTTTACAAAAGAACTTATTTCAAATTTCAAGATGTCATTTACCAACAAAAGGAAGGAGCACCTATGGGCTCCCCACTCTCACCTTTCCTGGCAGAGATTGTATTACAAGATTTAGAGGAAAGAGTTTTACAACTTACTCCTGTAGCTCCGTGCCTATATCTACGATACATAGATGATATTCTTGTCTTTTGGAACCATGACGTAGATTCCTTATATAAATTTGCTGAACTGTTGTCTTCGCAGATTACCTCAATTAATTTTACAGTTGAACTAGAAAAGAATTGTACTATTAAATAGCAGGCACCATCTGAATATGGTTTTACTGAAGTGATAAATTTATTGTGAGAACAATATTTTTAGATCACGTGGTAATTAGCAGATGCACACACAATTTGTACTACTAGACCCTATTTCTGTTTTGGCCACCCCTGTGACGCAGTGGTCTAAGCAATGTCTTCTGATCATTCGTTCCACAGGGATCCGGGTTCGAATTCCGGTGAGGCATGGATGCTGTGTTTGTCTTACAGCACTGGCTCTCTCTCACTTCCTTGGAACCAGTGACCCTAAATTAGGGACGGGCGATTGCTTATAACCCATTGAGTTGCTCACGGTTGTCGGTAAACCTCCAATCATAATGTACTATATACACAGCACGAATTAAAGGGATCAAAGCATACGAGGAAAATATTCCCCAAACCATAACGTTGCCTCCACCGGCTTGAAGGGTTGTAGCAATGCATTTGAGGTCCATGCTTTCGTGCTGTTTCCGCCAAATTCTCACTCGGCCATCGGCATGGTGCAACTGGAGACATTTTTTCTCGTTAACTGCAGACAGCAAAAGTGTTCGAACAGGCCTTCGGCTGCCATATCAAATCCGATGCAGTGTACGGAGAACAGTGCGTGCAGAGATCATTTAAGGGGATCCTTGATTAAGATGGTCTGTAATTTGCTACACTGTTGCCCTTCTGTTGTCTGTTACCAGTTTGGACACTCTCCGTTCCGCCCGAGCAGTCACTAGTCGATGACGACCACACGTTGCACGTAGAGACCCAGTTTTCTGGCTGACAGTCCAGTCTTTTAACACTTTAACAACAGTTGCTCTTGAACATTTCACGAATGCGGCGGTTTAGGTGATACTCGCTCCATGGCTCCGAACTCCTGCAATCATCCCACGTTGAAAGTCCGTCAAATCACATTTTTTACCCATCTCGTCACCCAAAAATTACTTCTACTGCTGTCGCAAGCACTAAGATTTCCCTTTTTATACCCACCTTGCCCTCTGGCGGCAACAGCGTGTAGCCATAAGTCATTTGCTTAAAACTGTCAGGTGGTCATAATAAAGTGGCCACTCAGTGTATATATATAATATTATAAAAGTGAAAAGAAAAAATTACTGTCTTGGTTCTGAGTCTCGGGAATATAGTGATCCATGTGGCTCTGCTATGTTGACATTTTGCTTGTGTTTTTTTTTAAACTTTTAGATGTATAGGGACTCAATAACGATTTGCTGCATACAGCGCAATCAAGTAAGGACCCGGAATTCATACTACACATTACATTTCTCCATTCCTCATTCTTCACAGTTCAATGATTTTTAGTTTCTTGTACATATATATATTTCTGTTTTCTGGCCAGAATTTTAAACATGGCAAATGAATGTTAAAACCGTCTAAAGTGGGAAAGTGATAATTAGAATGAAGTATTTTTGTCTGCTTATTTAAATTTGTTCAGACTGCTTCTGATCAAACGTAGATGATAATTTAAACATTCAAAATTCAATTTTACCTTGAAAAAATATAGGCACAGAGAAAAACTATCACACTTTAGAAACACTCCTGCTTTTCTTCCATTTTGACACTAACCATGACTGAAAGTTATAAGAATTAGAAAATAAATTTAATTTAATTTAATAAGTGAACAGATTATATTTTCGTACTCTGTTGTGTAAGGCGTTATTATGAAGAAAGAAAAACATTGGTTTATAAAATTTTATAGTTTAAAAAAGGAGGCCCAAAATAGCATAGCTGATTAATATTTCATTTAGACGTTTACCCTTCAGGGGGCACGTAAACTAATATTTACAAAGTGAAAAAACTTCCTTAACTGACATTTTGATCACGGAAAAAAATGCCACCATCTGCAGTTGCTTTTGTGCTTTGGGGAAAGAAATGGGCTCGGGCAAAGAAAAATTTCATAAAGTTTTTTTCTCGTATTTAGTTCCAAAATAACACGTGCGTGGTTCAAATACGTTCCACGAAAATTACAGAAAGATAAAAAAAAAGAAGCAATCTATCCATGAAATGTAAATACACAAGATATTTTGTAGTCAGATATATTCCAACGCCAGTATCCCATGCGTATTTAAATGCTGCAAATAAAAATAAAAATATTTTCCAATGAATATTAGGTCAAAAATTACATTTGTGTTTTCCAATGAATATCATTAAATAAAAACCTTTTAGATTTGTTAAACCTTATGGAAAGAAAACAACACGCAGAGCCAGTTTGTATTACAATACTTCTCTGTATATCGCTCAGAGAATTTTGCACATTAAATGCTATCTTTATGGCAAGATATTTTTTATTAGTTCATTGCAATTTATACCAAAGTAAATTTAATCACAACTACTTGTGGGATTATACTGGTGACAGTATTATTTTGAAAAATTAAATTACATAAATGTTTAAAATAATAACTTTTGGACTTGAAAGGATTTAATACCTGTGTTTGTAACGCTTTAATAAGCGTATTTCTATGAAAATTGATATAGTTCAAGTAAATAAACTGTCTGTAACGGAATAAGATTTAGTCAGATAGGTGATACTATGTTATATTCCTGCTAGCTTCCGCTTATCTTGAAAATGACTTTATTTCAGTACTCATTAATTGAAAAGAGCTTTATTGAGAGTTAGAAAAAGGTGAGCTACATTAAGACGCATTATAGATTCTGTAAGCATATGAAATAAACATGGCTTTATTCTTGTTTCACTGTGATTAGAGCTGGATTTTTTCTTTTTGATTGGGGGTTTAACGACCACCGTGGGCAACTCAATAGATTGTAAGCAGTCGCCTTGTCTGTCATTTAGGGCCACAGTTTCCAGCGAAGGGAGCGAGCAAGGGGACTTAAGACCAACACAATGTTCATGTCTCACCAAAATTCAAACCCGGACTTACTCGGACGAATGATCAGGTGCCAGTGCTTTGACCACTGTGCCACAGGGCGGCAGTTGACAGTTTTGAACTACGGCGATTCAACAATTAAAGTTATCTGCGTTTAAAAGCCTATAAAAAAACGAAGGACCGGAACAACACCGGCTATAGTGCAGCATGTTCAAATACAGTGCAGATCAAACTGATATGCGAAATTGGCTAAATCTTCGGCGTTCTGTTCGAAAGTAGTTTTTTATAGGGGCGTTAGATGGCGACACGTTATCGCTGCATCGTTAAGGATCTCGTTACGTTGTAAAAGTACCAAAGGAAGTCAATGATATGGACTTAGGGTGGATCTTAATAGGACCTTTTTGAATCTCGATTGTGGCATAAGTGTGCAATATTTGTTCTGACGGAACAATTGTCCTTTCTTATTAATATGAAGCTGTCTAGCTAGCAGAATAAAATAACAACAGCTTTATCTGCCAAGGAATAACTGAGTGATCGCACGAATCAAGACCTCAAAGCAGCGTTCAGAGGGAAAACCCCAATTCCGTCGGAATAAATGTTCCAGAACAGGGTCTGTTAAGTACATTTTGTGGTTTTCCTGTGTTAATTTATGTTTCAGTTGAAGCTACTTGCTATCCACTCTTTGAGTATGCGCCCTTGTCATGGTATCTCGTTCAAAGATACCAAAGCCGGATGGCGCAGTGGTCTAAGGCGCTGGTCTATGACCATTCGCCCGTAAGGGGTCCGGGTTCGAATCCCGGTCAGGCATGGATGTTGTGTTTGTCTTACGGCACTGGCTCTCTCCCTTCCCTGAAACCAGTGACCCTAAATTAGGGACGGGCGACTGCTTATAGCCCATTGAGTTGCTCACGGTGGTCGTTAAACCTCCAATCAAAAAAAAAAAAAAAAAAAAAAAAGATACCAGAATTACAGGTGACCTCGACGAGACCACCGCAGTTGTACTTTTGCTTCGTCTACATCCACAATGATTCCATCACCACCAAGCCTTCCTTCCTCACATTGCGGGGTTACCATGAGCCGAGGAAAGTTAAAGTGATACCATCGGGCCATCTATCATTGCTTTCGAGAACTTGGTCTGGGCCGAACTTTGAAGTTTAGCCCAAAATTGCATGTATGCATAAAAATCCCATACACAGAAACATCGTTCTTTATATATAATTTCACTTGAAATTCGAATTCCAGTTTTTGAAACCGTATGAAATGAGAAGTTCTAATCAATGTAAAGGTATTTCAAATTAATCTTTTAAGGAAGTTCTGGTGTAAGGTACATCAAATATCTCCAAACATACAACACGTTTCGTCAGACGACCATGTTTGTTTAAATGGTCGTGTCTATACTTATAAACATCTTCATAACTGTCAGAATCTAACCAAAGAAAATGTTTAAAATTGAGGATACCTGCTTACTGAAGGAAACACTTACATAAATGTCTTTGACTGAACTGAAAGTGTTCTTTCATAAGCAGAAATAAGCTTCAGAATCGAAAACCAGTGGACCAATTGAGAATATTTCCACAAAATAAAATGGAATATTTGAACAGAACGAATGTGTGACAGCACTGAGGAAAAAAATGAACAAATTATTATGTGACCATGAATATTCGTTTAAATATATGTAGATACAAGTGTAAGTAACATTGTTGGAAATTTATACGTTTCTCGACATTGATTCTTCCCGAAATAGAAAGAACTGTGTTTCAATCATACAAACCGCCGGGCTTCGGTACAGAGTTAAACCTAGAATTTCATTCCCATACATTGTAATTTTATTAAAATATAAACAGTACTCTTAGACGATGAAGAAGGGTTCCTAAGCAACGATATGGAGGATTTCAGATTTAAAATTTGTATAAACTATATTTGGAAGAAATTATCAAAAGCTTTGATCATAAACAAATGTCTACATCACCGGTTTCAGAAATGAAATTTGTGATTTATCATACGTATGTCAAAGAATATATGCACAATACTAATATACAGTACATATATATGAGTGCAACACATTTTGCATACGAAATGATTTATGTTTAAGCACCTTAAGCATTACGGAAAAAATTTCGGATCCGAGAAATAGCTTTTCAGGTATATATTTTGCATAGCACCAAACCATTTAAGGTACAATATGTCATATTTATTTCAAACATTAATGTCTTATAATACAGACATCAACAGTAGGAGAGCAACAAAAACGGGAAAAGGTATAAAGTAGATTAGTTTTCAAAGAACTGAACAGAAGATTATTGTGGTCAAAGCAAAGAAGGTATCCTCTAATTTGACTTTTGTATTAATACCCCGACACTATCTTATCGTACAAGGAACAAAATGAAATTTTTCCTCATCGTCTTGTATGCAAACAAGGATCTGGCGTAAGGCAATTTCGAGTTACCTCTCACTGAGTAATATTACTCTAAAGATAATCATTAGCTATACGCATTATTGTCATCTCACGCAATTTTCTTTATCTGTCTTTCTAACACAATATCCTGATAAAAATTCCCCGACCATAATCTATCAACAAGCTCTCTGTGAAAGAAAAGGAATTAAGATTAGATGGTTCATCATTTGTTGCTATTTTAGCCTCCAGCTTGCTAGGAAAGCTTGCTGATAAGTTGCTTCGATACTATGTTTCTGTTCTGCAACAAGAGCACGTGCCATTCAATAACCAAACTTGATCGATTTGGACAGTTCCAATTCACACAAAGGTTGGGGTTGAAGACGAGGGGCTGGGCAGGCCAGTCAAATTTTTCCACATATCTTTCGTTGATAGGGACATTGTTTTGTTGGTAAAGGCAACGTCCGCTGCCGAATGTTTGCCATAATGTTGAGAACACATAATTCCTAAAATGTTGTTAATGACTCCAGCGTAAAAACTGTTGGACGCTAGAACCAGAAGGCACATCCCAAACCATGAAGAGCAGAACCAGAGCATCGTGCATGATACACGAAATTTCAGGATCGGTTCAAAACAGTCGTACAGGTTAAGATCACCTGACATCGTACACTCCCAGACTGGTTCGTCGCTCCTCGGGATGGTGATGCGTAATTCAGAATTCCATAGAATACGTTTCCTCTGCACCAGAATCTGTAGGTGGATGTGACATATGTAGCGTTATCAGCCAAAAGAAAATCCGTCAAAACCGAACTCAAAATAAACACATTTTGCGGAGTTTTCAGCTTTTCTTCACATTTCTCACTCACATTAGCACCGTCTGAGGATTTCATGATCTCCAAATGAAGATTTGCAGCAGTTTGAAGTAATTTGTTGCGGTTTAATCGTTCCTTTAGGTGTTAGTACTCAGCAGACTCATTCATTCGTCATTCTTTTGTGACAATAAGGAAATATTTGCAACGGAAAATTCAGAAATAGCGTTTGTTGTTCACTACATCACCGAAGAACTTTATATCCAGTGTATCGCCTACCACCACAGGAAGTAGCTAGTTAAATTAACTTAAAATAAAATATATTTTAATTTTAGCAAACATGTTTTTGCTTTTTTGTAAATATTTTTCTCTTTAAAAAATATATTTGGAATTATTTGCACATGAAAAAATATTTATGGTGTTTTGCACTTAAGAATTAATTTCTGACTAACAAGGGTTAAAACTCCACTTTTCAATAATATATTACAGAAATATGATATATATTTTATGCTTTAGTAATTTAGTTGTTTTTCATTATCGGTTTTAGTGTTTATGGGGTGGTTCAATCCTCCATTAAAACAAGTAAAAAATTTGAACTCCAAGTCAATTAAATCGAAATGCACTATTTTATGCATAAATGTCTTTGTGTCCATATCCATTCAGACTTAAAACTTGAACAGTGTTCCTAAGCACATCTTCACATACTCAGTTAGATGATACCTGCTAAAATACTTTCCTTTACGCTAAAATACTTCATGTAAACTTTCCTTTGTGTTAAAAACGTCCTTTATTAATTTACGAGAATTTTATTACTTTAACACAGCATCACCACTGAGATTAATATTGTTTTTTTCGTTTTGTTTTACATTTGTGTGCAACTAGGGTGGGCCGAAAAAAACTTTTTTTTTAAATTTGCATTTTGCCTAGTGCGGAGAAGTTGCCATTTGGGTCAACAAGAATAACAAAAGAAATATTTTTGAAATCCGCTAATATCTTACGTCTCAGCACGGCACATTAATTTGGAGGTTTTCCGACCGCATTGGGTCGTAAACAAAAACGGATAGATTTTTTTTTTGTAATTGAAATCGAGTAACCCCTAGTGCGAAAAAGTGTCCTTTAGTGTTCCCAATAACAGTGAAAAAAGTTTTTAAGTTGATCAATATGCTGATTCGGACATCTTAAGCACAAATGTTTATAGCACTGAAAAATGGAATATTGAGGGTGAACATGTGGTGATAAAATCTGCACATTTCTTGTGTTGCTGGGACTTTCGGCGACAGCTAGATAACACGTTTAATCAGGGTCGATCATATGTTTAATGTTTGATATCATAAAGCATTTGAGCTTTCCTAAGGCAAAAACAGATACTCTACATCATGGATTTCGCACCGTTTAGTGTGGATTACTGACTCACGCCCTTGATAAACAATTTAAAAGACTTTGCATTTGGAACTTGATTAGTGACAAAGTATTGCAACGAAGTAATTGTGCTCCGTTAAGGTTTGAAAATTCACGTCGAATTATGTGACTAGGAGAATGCGATGCAGTACTGTGCAACAGCGATTGCATAAACTGATCTTTCTCCGAAGTTAATGCACAATTCATCAATTACGCGAAAAGTAATTCAAGAATTCACGTGGAGGTCATTGTATTTCCCCCAGTCCTGGTTTTCCTGCTACACTCACTGAGTAAGCCACTCGTTGCAGAGATCGCGTCTTTACGACCACAGCAGGAATAGACAGACTGTCCGGGAGAACGAGATCTCGATTGTAACCCATTCGCCATTGACGAATAAATCTCATCTCTTCGCCAACACAAATCGCTTTCAAGGCCAGATTGGAATTCTCAAACTCTTAAAAAAAGTATAGCTTACGACACATTCACCTTTCACAAATGAATCTCGGCTCGTTGTACAAACAATATTCACATGAATGGAATCTCCTTTGATTGCCATTCTTAAGTGTAACCATATTTCCTGACTGCTGTCTATGAGAAATGCACGTATTAACTTTTATTTTGATAACAGATTTTCAGTGTAATGAACAAACGACTTAAAAAGATCACAAATAAGATAAGAAAATTCACAGGCACGAACATCGGAGGTGGAAGCGGGCGTCATACTTGATAATGAATATATTCACAAACAGTTTTCAGATCGGCCTTAATACTGCACGAAAGTTTTATGCATTCAAATGATAACATGTATAAGATTTTATAAGAGATATAACTAGTCTAAAATATTCGATGATCATGCAGCAGAGGAAGTTAACATTTCTTCCTGAAATAGCAGTAGAGGATTGCATGATAATTCCCAAAGGTGAGAGTGAACTATTCCACACTCACCTGACGAGTCATTTGTTGTGAGCTAATCGTTTACGAACGGTCCATTACTACTGAGAAGTCCCTCTAAAACTGCTTTTCGAAAGTCTTCTCACACGACATTTTGTGGCGGAGAGAGTCGTCTCTTGCTCAAATTGTCTGATTTTCCAAGTTTCAGTAACGTAAAAATCATATACAAAAATCATGGGGATCGTTTTCTTTACAGTCATTCCGATTTCCGTAAAAAGGATAATCCAACTTCAAAATTTTTATTTGCTGAAATTTTGTCTCGCACTTGAACGGAAAGACCTGTCTTAGACTTAAATTTGACTCCTTATATCCTCCGATTGATATGTAGAAAGTTATATTTCTGTTTCTTACAGCCGCACCGAAGAAATGTTTCCCGTGATTAATTCAGAAGGCACGCTCCAAAAATTATGAATAAGACTTGCCTGACCCTCAGCAGCAGAAACTGCACTTGCTCTCCGAAATACCGGGTTGTCGTGATTTTTTCTCTGCCATTCAGTGGTAACCATCACAAGAATAAGATTTTCGGAACATCTCCATCCGTCCGTACATTTCTCAATTCCTAAGCTTAACCGCAGGAGCTATATACCCGTTTTCATCAAAAACTGATTTTTGTTGATGGTGAAAAATGGAATACACAGACTGTCAAGGCCTGTCCTTCTATTCATACACCTGTCTCTCTGGTTGCAAAAACTAAGTTTGACAGCTAGAAGAGTAAATGCAGATTTCTAGATGGAAATATATGAAGGAAATATCATCTTAAATAATAGTTTCAGCTATTTGAAAGGTTGCTTAGAAATCCTAAGAAGCAACTATAGGAATACCTGTTAATTTAGAGAGCCTCAAAACTTGAGACAAAATCAAATATCTTACTCAAACTCCTACCTGCAGAACAGAAAATAAATGCCCTTCGCAAACTCTGAACCACGTATGGGACATGTACTGAACTATGTAATAAAATCTAAAGGAAAGCGACATCACATTGACAAAATTATGCAGTCAGACATGGTGTAACGAAACAAATCATTTTCAATGACAGGCATTCTACTTCCAAAACATTACCAAGTTATTAACTTTTCAAAACGCCTGCTATTCCGTGGAATTAGAATTTGAGCTGCTGAAGAATCTCGGCTTTTGTTCGACAGTAAAATCATACAACGTACCAAACTAAAATATATTACCAAAACAAAAAATATTTTCAATGTAATAATTAAGGCCAGCGGCAAATAAAAATTTTTTTTGCAGGAAGACGACAACAAGCAAAATCTTTTTAAATCCAAATTCAATCTTTAAATTCAAGAAAAAATTTATAAAAGTATAAGAACAAATTAAAGGACTATTTTATAACGTAATTTGATGCGTTGTTAATTAAATTGAAGTATTTTTTTTCTCTAAGTCGCACTTTCACAAAAAAAAAAAAAAGAAATATTTTCGGGGGGAGTGAGGAGAAGTCGATTTGTGTCCACATTCTAAAATCGCCCATGATTAAGACTACCGTTTCCATTAAAGCAAATGATTTGACAGATTCGTTCAAAACAACTTTGTTTGTTTATGTGTTTCACAGAACGGAATTCTAAATAGATTTCCAGAATCGCGACCAAACATTTATTTCAGCTAAATATACCAAGGGAAGTCAGAAATTACCTTTCCTAACATCATATATTTTGTATCTATTAGTATGAAAAAATTATGAACAACTGTGAGACATGGTCATCCGTACATTTCTGCTCTATATGGCCACGTTGTTTGTTGAGAAAATTGTCAAGCCGGAAGTTCCATGTATCGAAACATTGTCTATAAGAGTTTGGCAGTTGCCCATACAGTCATTTTATACTGTACCCTTCGTACACAAAATCACGCCACCTTCGCACCTGCTCCACTGTCATCACGTTTGGGACGTTCAGGACTTTAAGTTCAAGGTGAATTTAAATAGGCGTCATTCCTTTTGCCCACATGAATGGAATAACTTCTCGACTTCTTCCTTTGTCTATTCAACCTGTACAGTACCCATTTTTAAGTTACACTTCAGCAAAAATCAAGTTACACTTCAGCAAAAAGAATTTTTAATGTATGCAGTACTATTAAATTTCTTTAGTAGGGAAAGTTACTTTATCGATCTTACTCGTATATATCCAACCAAATAAAGTATAAAGGTGTTTTTCATATTTGTCTGAAAATAATTTTTTCCCACATTAATTTCGAAAGATCTTTTGAAAAAAAACCATGAAATGCTATGAGTTAACCCCTAAAAACTGGGGGTCAGTTTAAGGCTTTTGGTTAATCATCGTAGCAGGAATGCAGATTTGAAAGCAGCAAGAGGGCTAAATGGTCTTACGATACATCTCTATTCCTGCCGCTGAAAACTATACGAGTAAAATAAAACAAAATAAGTTGTAAATTCTGAACCTTGAAATATTAGTTGAGGAAAGACAGGTTTATTGTATCCCCTGAAATTGCATGTTACATCACACTGTGAATTAACTTTTACACGAAATCTGTGTAGGTATTAAAAATTGAAAACAGATGACGTTTTGCAAGACAGACACATTATTACTCATTGACCACTACGTATACAAATTTTTTCGAGCAAAGATTCGCTGGACACTAAAACAGTTTTTGATGACGGTGTTTTTAAAAAAGTCTAACACAAAAAATTTAAAGAAGAAAACTTCTAGACAAATTAGTGAAAGAAATTCCTACGACATATATTGAGCACAGCCAGATTTCCTTTGTGGTTTGATAATTTAAATATTGAACTTTAGATTTACTAAAATTATATGCATTTCAACTGACTAAAGAGCATACATTTTACGAATAATGAAATATAGTTGTAATGTACGGTGTCCTTTCCTTTATTTCGTTTCTTCTACTACCTGCGATATCTCATACATTTTCTTTCAATAGCGCGGCTTTACTCTCAGCTCCCTGTATCGCACGGGAATTTCCTATACGTTTTAGAAAATGAGTTCCATTTTTTAAACCTAGAGGCTCTAAAAAGACACAAAATAGAGAGTTCGGAGAAGTTGATGATAATGAGTGCCAATCGAAATAGTGCCGAGTAGCAAATTGCAGTCGTTCACGAAATGCAAACGTGAAGGGAATGCGTACAAGAATGAATGGCGTACTGTATAAGGAGAAGACGGTTCGATATATCAGTACAGAGCGTTTAATGTGGACATCTGCTGCACGGCGGATATTTAGCGGTTTATAGCACCTCAACGTACGTGGGGTGCATCTTACCACCATATGATCTGAAAGCGGTTTCTCTTTATCGGCGCTATTCTACGTTTTGTTCTTCTCATAGATATTTTACATATTTTGAGCTTTTGAACTGTACACGACTTCAGGAAAGCTCACCGTCCTTTTTTCAGAACATGTAAAATTAGTAATGGCATAAAATATAAAAATTCCGACCAAGTTCCATTATTTCCAGAAACACATTATGTCTTCGAAAAAGTCTCAAACAATTGTACTATTTAGCAGCTGTCTTAATAAAAGTTTTGTAAAACATTCTGGTAGTTACAGAAGAATACTGCTAATCCGAAATAACTGGGTCTGGAACCTGTATGAATTAGCAAAATTTCGGATTATTCAAAATTTCGCTATAAGCAAAATATATAATATGAAGAAATCATTAAAGATAGGGTATTATAAATAGAGAGGAGGCGAAAATAGTGAGGGAGCAGGCGTGTTCCAAACTCACGGAAAATAGAATCACATATTTTCGGAAGTCGGGGAGGATTCTGTATATACTAGAGTCCTCCCAGATTCACAAGAATATGTTCCTCCCTTGAGGCCGAGGTTAGCATAACGAGCTCCACATGTCCACACCGAAATTTTCTGAGAAATCTGATGTGACGAAACAGTACACTATTCACGAACTAAAGAAGAATTTCGCTTTTAAAGGCGTCTGTCTCTCTAGCGATTGCAAGGTAGATCGCTCGTTGTGTGTAGTCGGCGCTAATAATTTTTCTGAAGTGTTCAAAGATTTTAGAGTGTTTGAAACATATCGTATAAGAGGACACACAGTTCATGTGCCCTAAAAGACAAACTGGAAGTGCTGACATGTCTTGACAAGGGGGAAAGTGAGACGAAATTAGTTGTTGAAATCGGCGACGGTAAAGGAACAATTAGCGACTGGAAAAATAGTAGTAGAAAAATTGAAGAGCTCTAAATAGCAACATCGGTGAGTAATCTTGAATATCACCAAACATCCAAAGTGACACAATTTGAAAATATCAATGCTCTTTACTTATGGTTTTCACAAGAGCCACAAAACGGAATTCCGCTAAGTGGCGCACTAATTCAGAAAAAGGCAACCCAACCAAACAATTAGATGAATGGCAATGCTTCGTTTATTGCCAGTGAAGGATGGTTTTATGGCTGGAAGAAGAGACACGGAATACGATAGTTATAAATAACAGGTTTATAATTATTAGTTGATCCCATCGCTGCAGAAGAATACGTTAGATAATTCGCTGACTTGATTTCTTTCAAAATTATTCACCACAGCAAGTTTACAATTGTGATGAAACTGTATTAATTTTCAAAACGCTACCGAGGAAAAGTCTCACTTCCAAAGACGAGTCATGTGCACATGACTTCAAAATGAGCAAAGAATGTCTAACCCTGTTAGCATGAGGTAATGCTGAAGGTAATAGTACGTTACTACTTATGGTTATTGGAAAATCCAAGAAACACAGAGCGCTGAAAAATGTGAACATGAACTCTCTTCCAGGGTACTACAGAAATCAGAAAAATCATGCATGAATGCGGTGTTTTTCAAAGACTTGTTGAAAAGCAGTTTGTTCTTACTGTAGAAATCTTAAAAAAACGGTTTGCCAAATCGAGTTTCACTCCTATTGGATTACGCTATATCGCATCCATCGGATGGATCATTATGTTGCGGGGAAATAAAAAAAAATTTCTTCTTCCTAACGTAACACTTTTGTTGCAACCCACGGGCCAAGAGGTGCTACAGAACATAAAATGTGTTAAGGGAAAAATGCTTTTTCGGTCACTTGTTGAGAATGAAGACACTTCTGTTTCCCTACTTCAACAATAGAAGAATGTTATGATTAAAGACGTCATTTATTGGGTATCAGGGTCTTGGGACCATCTAACGCAACAGTTATTAAGGAAGTCATGGTAAAAATATGACCGAAACTAACATATACATTTGAAAATCAACAAGAGTAAACGAACAGAAGTTAAGTCCTCCAGCATATGATAAGGGTCGCAGACAGTGACGAAGCAACTGATAATGCTGTAATTCAGTGTGTGTTATCTGACACTGAAGGTAATCAAGTCTACACGAATAATAAACTTATTTCCATGGTCCAAAATAAATTTGAAAATGACTCTGACGCTAAAGAAAGCGACGGGACAGATGGCGTTACAGAGCAACTTGTATCACTTTAAATGCACTAAAACTGGCACTTCGCTATGTAGAAAAGCAGGCTGATGAGACAGCAGCCGGATTCTTATCAATTCTTCAAGCAAAGCTATCAGATTTCTTCAACCCAGAGAACCATTAAGCGTATGTATTAATCACTTTATTAAAATGTTAATTTTGTTCACCATGTTTAATTTTACTTTTTACGTACAGTATGCACGTTATGTGCATATTACGTACTGTAAATACAGTACATTTAATTCATTTTGGGTTCATTGTTTTTTTATTCAGTCTCTGCACTGAATGTACATTATGTAATTATGTTTTGTATTCGTGTTTCCCATACTATTGTATTTTGAAGACATAGAACTAGGCGTACTACATACACTGCCGGGAAGTGAAAAAAGAACACCAAGAAGGAGACGTCTGATACCAACGAAATTTATACAACATAATAACGGAATACAGAGGATAACGTGATCAAAACATTATGGCAAAATACAGCTGTATTTGCTGGTAAACTGAAAAACAACATTTCCATGTAACATGGTTAGTACGAGGTTAAACCGCCATGAACTGTGTCACACTGTGCAATTCTGGCATGGAGTCTGTCGTACAGATGTTGGATGTAAGTTTGGGGTATTGAGTTCCAAGCATCCTCAACCTGAACGCGTAAATCAGGGATGGTCGTGGATGTCCGTGGAGACAGGATAAGCCGTTGTCCCATAAATTCCCACACGTGCTCAATGGAGGACAAATCCGGTGAACGTGCAGGCCATAGAATTTGTCTCACAACCTAAAGTGCATGTTGCGTTGCACGTGCCGTGTGTGGACGTGCGTTATGTTGCTGGAAAAAACCACGATAGACCGACCTTACAAATGGCACCACAACGGGCTGAATGATGTTGTTGATGTAGGAGGCGCTGTTTAACGTACCCGGTACAAACACTAGTTGTGTACAGGAGTGATAGCTGATCGCTCCCCACACCAGGAGACCAGGTGTAGGCCCTGTGTGTCGTTGGCGGATGCAAGAAGAGTGGAGATGTTTCCCTGTGCGTCTGCGAACACGCATACGGCCATCGGAGGCTCCCAAGCAGAATCTGCTTTTATCGCTGAACACGACAGATTGGCATTTACGTTCTCCAGTGCAGACGTTGGCGACACCACTGCAGCAGTTCCTGACGGTGGGCTGGAGTCAGAGGTACAAATGCCAGAGGCACACGTGCACGTAGTCCTGCGTCCAGTAGACGGTAGCGGATTGTTTGCACAGTCACCTCAGGTGCAACGGCAGCCCGGATTTGGGTCGCAGTTATGTTCTGCTTGACAAAGCCGCTCTTCATATGCGTCGATCAGTCTGCTCATCGGTCCGTCTGTGATTCCCGGTTCCACGTCTTCTTGTGTGGGAATGTTCCTCGGACCATCTACGCCACCATCGTACCACCACCTATACTTCCAGTCCAATTCGCTCCGCAATAGGACGATACGACCACCCGGTCTCGCGGAGTCCGACTAGATGACCTCGCTCAAAGTCCGATAACTGCTGAAATCGTACACGTCTTCCATGTCCAGGCATTGCAACTTCTTCAGGGTATTCGCACGTGCTCGTACGCCGACGACTGATTACATTCACTTCGCCGTACTCCTTAAATACCACCGACGATAATTTGCATATTATGCCGTGCTGTGGCGTAAGCGCTCACCTGTTATTCCGAAATTAACATCACACCTACGTAAACTCAACCCCATTAACATATGTAAATTTCATGATCGTCCGCCAATTCCTTCTTGGTGTTCTTTTTCACTTTCCGCCAGTGTATTTTTAGTCTGTAATATTGATTTCTTTTTCTCCTTTACCTTGCCTAAATTGGATTTTTCCCATTCCGGATTACTGGTCGAAATATCCGGAATTGTGGCTACTGTAACATATTTTTTGATGGTACCATTGATGCATCCGAAATACCCACCGCATTGATAAGAATTTTAACATCCAACAAATAGTTCATATAGCGACTTCCTTGGCAACAGCAATTGCACCTTTTTCTCAATAAAGAGACGAAATTAGCATTTTTAATAACGCAAATTATGTCCTCAATGTACACGCAGGAAATGCTAAAGCAGTACATTTGTAATATTCACCTAATATCTGGCTAATGTTTTCTTCCGAAACTCAAGAGACTGCTCCGAGCGATTAGATTTAAAAATGTTTTTTCCTTCTCATGGAATAATAATGGTCGCCAAAGTTGCTAATTTATTCATCTGCCGAAAACAGTCCTTTGTTTGGTATTTTGATATTTCAAATCAAACTGTTTTCCAAATAGCTTTTTAAATATTCACATCATTTAACCTTAGAAGATTATTCATTTATTTATTTGGTGATGTAAAGCCATGTGAGAGAACGCAATGAGCAAATGAACACAAATTCTGCTCCAACAATTTTGTTTATAGCTCACAGTAAACTATTTTAAATATATGAATAGTACTAAAATTGAAATAGTACACCTCGGATCCAGTGTTTAACATACGGAAATTTAAAGACGGAGGTCTGCTTTATTGATCATCAATATCATCATGTACGATTCTAGCTGAAGAGGTCGAGGAAAAATCATGAATGCTTGTTAGCAACCAAATCTCAATCTTCATTTTTCAGCTACTTTCTCGTGATGAAACACCATTTTTCCTCTCCTCGCTTTCAAGTTAGTTCTTGTATGCCAAGATCACGTACTTTTTAATTCTTTCTTTGCAACGAACTCATTATTTCGTTGTATTCATTCAAATAATTTTTGCCAAACCACTTTCAATACAATTGTCCTTTCTTTCTTTCTTGTATTTCAGGAGACGGAATCTTAAATTATCACGTTCCTAAACATACGGCAGTTAATATGTATAAGGAAAACAACTTAAATCAGATTTTTTATTTCGAAAACTAGTGCACACAATGTTGTCAGAAAGTAGGTCGCAATCCAAGATTGAACAGAAATAAATCTGATTTCTTGAGTTTCTTAACCACTAAAATATTTGACCATTATTCTGTGTGTTATTTGTAAGTGGACGACAGATCCCCTAATATTACATATTTAATTTATCCTGATCTCATCACAAGCCGTCTTACACGCCATTAAAATTAACGTTTTAATAGAAACCAATATGTTTAAATGGTTAAAGATAACATGTAGACAACATTTCCTTCTACTATTTTTCGCAAACATAGATCCCATTAGAAAGTACGTGGTAAGTTCGCAATTAGATCATTTTTGAGCTTCTTTCTTTTCCAAAATATTTACAATAATCTTCTTTCACCATGACTTTAGAAGCCCTCCAATGTAAAATATCTCCGCTGGTTGTACTTGCAGAACGTTCTGAAAAGAACGTGTTTAATTGCGATTAGCTTGTTTAGCGTACACTAAAATTGATTTCAATAAAAACGCTGCTGATTGTGGAGTTTCAAATGCCTGTTGAACTGTGAAGTGAGAAAACGTATAAGCGTAAATTACACTCTTGTGATTTTTATTAGTGTTACACACTACTGTGAGTCACTTGCTAAGTTGGAAATGATATTGAACAATATGTAACAAAAAGGAAGTGATATTCCGAGTTTTCCTCAACTAAAGGTCAGACTGAAAAAATAAATAAACGATTTGGAAGCTTTTGTTTGAAAGTAGGGCTGAGACTACGATCCCAAACGTTTCATGTCCCCATGGCCTAAGTATGACCTTAAACATCAATACCTCTTCAGTCCGTTTCTTGATACGTAAATGAGATGTTCCTTGTGAGTCTTGGTAACACTGCGGATGAAATTTGCTACTTGAACCAGTTAATATGAATGGGACAGCACTTATGATATTTATTTAGGTCTGGTGTCAATTTTTCCTCCGCCACAACGTGCATAAATTATTTTGTGCTGTCAGTGACTTGCACATTAACCTTCTGCTGCATTAATCACGAAGGATTGTGTTCTGTGCTACCGATATACTTTAACATACGGCGTTATTGACTTCTCCGTCCTTCTTGAACAACTAATTTGGGTTATGATCCGAAATACTGCTAAAGATGAAGAAGAAATTCAGCAGCTCAATCGATGGTTCTATATGCTGGGAAAATGTTCTACCATTTACACGTGGTGAAATCTGGGGACATCTTTGACAGATCGGTTCGGCGTTTCAGCTATAAAATTCAAAAGAATTGCTAATTAGGCACTCTTATCCACGACTTTTACACGGGTAACTCTTATTGTCTAAGAACATTATTTTATTATGATATCCATTTAGACATAAGATTTTGATACAGTTTATTCACATATTATTCTTCCACTTCTCCTTTAGGAAACGATTTCACATTTACTAAAAGTTTATATTCCATTTCGTTTTACTTTGTCGGGTAAACCAAATAATCGGTGGAATAAAAAATGAGAAAAAAATATCACCTCAGATGAATTACAACATCGTCGTGGAAATACATTTTACCAAGGGCTGCCTCACGTTGAAATAGAGAAAAACTGTATACACTGTATTTCATTTTACTCTTAACATTTTGAAATGTTTTGTGTATATATCTAACCGTGGTAATTTTCATTAACTACTCTGGTCATATGCTTTACTTACGAAGTTTAAGCATCCTAAAAAATTCTAAAATACCTTTTTTTTTCAAATTTGTTTTTCAAAGCATATGATTTCTACACTGCCGAATTCTGAGTCAGTTCTCACCAAAAAAAAAAAAAACAAAAAACAACCCCCCCCCCCAAAAAAAAACCGGAGTTTCAAAGATGTCAATCAAGTAAAACAATTGCTTTTCACAGCATTTCGAGTCACCTGCACTATCTAATATAGACTGTGTGGCCGTTTTGTTTTCTTTCTAACAAGATGTGTAAAGCCAGCGGTGAGTGCTTAAGCGCAAAATTGCACGTTTCAAATTTCTTTAATTCATGAAACAAACTGAAAATCCTTCAAATACATCGCGTCAGTAAATAAATAAATAAATCGCTCTTTCCACGTTCCAGAAACACATAGCAACCTAAAAATGGTTATTCGGTCACCGCCGGGGAATTGAATCCACGGATCTCTCGAAATGTAGCCGAACGCGTTAGACTTAAATTGGTGTAAGGCTAACGCGCTCGGCTAGATATCGAGAAATCCGTGACTTTACTTCCCCGCCGGTGACCGAATAACACTTTTCCGGTTGCTATGTTTTTCTGGAACGTGGAAAGAGCGATTTATTTGTTTATTTATGAAACACTGTTTTCAGTTTTAGCCTAAGATACATGCGTCAGATAGTACATCAGACGGTTGTTTCGACGTAATCAAATTGACAGTTATACGTCAACTGGCTCACGAATTGACGTATAACTGTCAGATCAAAGAAAATAAATAATATGTAGTATTCTTGAGTGAGTCTTAATGAGAAAATAGAGCAAAGGAGGAAATCCAATGAATGGCAGTGCTGAATTCACATTTTGATTCTAAAATTTAATCGGAATACACTCACGGACAATTAAATTTCCCTCTTATACACTCACGAACAATTAAATTTCCGCACCAAGAAGAAAGCATCGGATTGAATGGACATTTTATGGACGTTATGATACTGAGGAATGATAAACAAGATGGCAAAAACAGAGCTGCAGGAAAATTACAGAGGGATCTGTGGCACCCAGCACGTTCATATTCAATAGCGCGCCGCACCGCCCCGTGCTGCGATACATGCTGCAATATGGTCTGGCATGGAGGCGAAAAGACTCCTGATGTCCTTTGGCAGACTGGCCCACACGTATTGGACGGTGTGCTCCAAATCCCGGATAATGCAGACCGGCTAAAACTAGCGTTTCCACTGGCACCACATATCTTGACAAGGGACAGGTTAGGGGAACAGGCATGCCTTGGCAGTGGCTGGAAATGTGTAGGCAGTCCTGCACAACCCGAGCCGTGGGCGGAAGGGCATTATCCTGCTGGTATAGCGCAACCGGAATCCCGGCCAGATATGGGAGCACATGGGGCAGTAGAAACTCATCCTCATACCGATAGCCCATCAAACTTTTCGTGCCTTCTTCAGGCTTAGACGCGGTTTTGGAACAACGTTAGTAATCTAAATGAATGAACAGAAAATTTAAATGTGCATGTGAAATGTATAAAATGTATAAAAAAACGAAACAGCACGGCACGCCCGGTAACAGTTGTAAACGGGAAGAATCAGGTCCTTTCATGAGAGGCACGCAGGAACATGCGCCATATCAAAGGCAGCTCCATGATTTTTCTCTTTTTCAACTGTTCAGCACGTGCCGTGCTGTCTCGTTTCTTCATACATTTTATACATTTCACATCCATATTTAAATTTTCTGTTCATCCATTTAGATTGCTAACGTTGTACCAAAACCACCTCTAAGCCTGAAGAAGGCACCCGTAGGTGCTGAAAGCTCGCAACCAGTTGTGTTGCTGCTTTATGTCAATAAACGGATATTATCGTTCTTTAATTAGTTATTTGGCGTATTACTACCCGTTTTTATCTAGTTTATCTACGCTATTTTCCGGGCACATCTTGGGTAGTTTCAAAGATTATCGTGGTTTAAGACTAAGCTAGAAACTGAAAGAAATAACATTTTATTCATGATCAAGTGTAAAGTTTCTAACGTCATCCCGAACTTCATGAAGTTCAAGACCATTGTCGACGACAAATGGTTCCTTAGAAGGAAGTTGAACTTCCAACGACAGGCCTTATCGCACCTTGTACTCCTTAAGAAACGTCTCGTCATTACTTTGGAGCATAGGCTCTTCCGGCTCCATCTTAAGCCTACTTCCAAAACGGCTCCTTTGCTTGTGGGTATCTTCTTACGGAAAATTAGTATACTAGTCGTCCATCAGCTTCGGACCGTAAGCTACAGCCATTCGAAAAAAATCACCAGACTAAAAGAATCATTACCAAAGCCTTAACAGAATTTCCAGATTCCGGTGGTCAATCTCTCCTCCAAGGCTTTCTCTAATAAGGAACTTTGTTTGTTACAAATGGGACCTAAATTATGCTTGAGTTCCCAACCAAATACTAAGGTTATTATTCTGACCATTGAAATCCTTTTGGGAAAAGCACCCATCGAAAGTAGAGATACACTAAGTATCAGTTCGCCTCACGTTTGAATAAGATTTGCTTACATTTTGATAAAGCAGCCAATCCGACGCACGATGCCTCCACCATCCGTAATATTACAAAGGACCCGTCGATCAACTTTTTACTCACAGACAAATCCAATTTGATTGCTGTTTTGGATTCTGTCGAGTATAACAAGAAAATCATAGACTTTATCGAACGGTCATATTCAAAAGTGATCACATTCAACCCACTCAACAAGTGGATTGCTAAAGTGACAAGATTAGCAAAACTGCCCTCCGTCCCGGATGCTACTTCTGAGTCTGCTTGGCTTACTCCAGGACCTAAAATCCCATCCTTGCAAGCTAGAGCTAAACATCATAAGCATGGCAACCCACTGCGTTCCATCGTCACGAGAAAATATGCCCCGTCGATAAATATTGAACACAGTTTAGCTGGTTTCATTGCCCCGTTCTTACCGTCATCCTCCACGGTACTTCAGTCATCAGTGGATTTTATCAACAGAGTTAAAGACTTCATAGTGGCTCCACATCACATCACTGGTACGTCTGATGTCGTTTCACTCTTTCCGTCAGTACCTGTAGAGGAAGCATCTTGCACCATAAAACAAGCGTTATTGGAATCGACTTTGTCCTCCCAAGAGTCGTTGACGCCCATCTTTTCTGCTATAGACGTTGTAGTACACTCTAATTAGTTCGGTTCTAACAACCAAGTAGTTAAGCAATCGAAAGGGGAGGCTCTAGGCTCCCCGATGTCCTCTGTGCTTGCTGAGGCCGTGTTAAGGCCGCTAGAATCGCAAATCTTAAATAGAGCCGGATTGGTACCTGCATTATGGCTACGTTATGTAGACGATATATTTTTTGTTTGGCCTCACGGGATGGAAGAATTGGATGATTTCTTCTCCTTCATCAATTCCCTCCATAATGACATCAAGTTAACTATGGATATTGCTAATGATGACTCCCTTCCTTATCTGGACATCCTCGTCACTAATCCGCTTTATGAAACTTTTTCGACTGAGGTTTATTATAAGACTACGTATACCCCAAATTTAATTTTACCCTCATCTTTTGGGCCGGCTACCCACAAATTGGCATTTTTCAGACATCGTGCTAAGCGAGCGTTTTCCCACTCTTCAAATCACGCGTCCAGGATTGCGGAGATCAACAATATTAAATCGTTGGCCTAAGCTGCAGGCTATGCAGAGTATGTAATTGGTGATATCTTTAGGAGTTCCGAACTTCAGTTTGTTAATCAACATCGTCGTATCAAGGAACCCAGTCAGAGGTTCATCGGATCCTTTCCGTACGTACCGGGACTTTCCTATTTCATCCGGAATGCATTTAAGAAGTTAGGGCTTGGAGTTGGAATTTGCCACCCAAGGGCAATACCACAATTCCTTGTTTCCTCCGAAAGCCGCAGCACTTACTTGATAATGCAGGGGTATATTCAATACCCGTTCGATACCAGGATGGAAATACCAAGTTTTATATTGCCATGACAAAGAGTGTCTTTGACACTCGTTTGTCCGAACACAAAAAAGACGTCTTGAAGAGTAAATCGTCATCTGCCCTATGTAGGAAGGTCATGACATCTTCTACCGCTTCAAAATGGGCCGATTTGCAACAGGTTGCACCATACACTACCGCCAGAGGTGCAGCCGTTAGGGAGTCTCTGGAGATCTTGTTTAGCAATGATGTATGCAATGATGACGTGTCAATGAAGCTGGTTTTGATATGGCGCATGTACCCGCGTGCCTCTCGTGAAAGTACCTGATTCTTCTCGTTTTCAACTGTTTCCGCACGTGACGTGCTGTCTCGTTTTTATACATTTTATACATTTCACATCCATATTTAAATTTTCTGTTCATTCATTTAGAATTCTAACGTTATTCCAAACCCACGTTTAAACCTGAAGAAGGCACCCGTAGGTACTTAAAGCTTGCAGTCAGTTGTTTGCTGTCTTATGCCAATAAACGGAAATTATTGTTCTTTACTTAGTTATTTGGTGCATTACTACCCGTTTTTATCTAGAGTTAACTTTATTTTCGCATTGTCATCATGTATCAATATGGCTGGGCTCAATGTTTTCGACAGCAGTATGAATGAGGTGAAAATGAGCATTTCATTCGTAAAAGCCAACGGTAGAAGCTGAATAGCTTATACCATTGTGATTTACTTACAGCATCGAAAATGTAAACTATCGATGGTTACAAAAACCTATCGATGCACTGAGTTGGACAAAATTATCGATACTATCGATAGTGCCATCGATAGTACCTACACCTCTACTCATGGCATTAGTTTTAAAGAAAATGTCATCATTAAGAAATATTGTGCGTGTTTACGAGCCATATGACTTACAAAGAGAATTATTATCTGCGGAATTTAGGAATTTGTTTTGCTGACTGAAAAATTGTGCATGTCAACTAGCTACCAACAAGAAAATTTCTAACCAATGAAACTCCCAAAAAGCCTATTTCAAAGACGCGCTGAAGTCGTGGCCTTTCAGATATAACAGAAATATGTAATTTTATACATAATTTTGTCCCCTGATTTTTCGCAAAATTTGAGGATTATCCCAAGCTCATTGATATTAGGATTCACAGGTTTCAAAGAGTGCCGCCCCGGTGGCGCAGTGGTCTAAGGCGCTGGCCTCTGATCATTCGTTCGTAAGGGGTCCGGGTTCGAATCCCGGTCAGGCATGGATGTTGTGTTTGTCTTACGGCACTGGCTCTCTCCCTTCCCTGGAGCCAGTGACCCTAAATTAGGGACGGGCGACTGCCTATAGCCCATTGAGTTGCTCACGGTGGTCGTTAAACCTCCAATCAAAAAAAAAAAAAAAAAAAAAAAAAAAAAAAAGGTTTCAAAGATGTGTTCTATCGGAAATACTGTGCCTCCTCTGTAGCCGAGAGGTGAAATGCACTAGCTGCGAATCTTTTGTTCGAGATGGGCGCGGATTCGGTTCTCAGAGGAGCCATGGGCGATGCCCTTGCCCTACGATTCGTCTGCTTTCCTTCACCGGAAATAATTTGCCTAAATTAGAGATACAAACATGAGTTGTTACTTTGTAATTATGGACATATGTATACATGAGTAGTCTGCGTAAGCTCTGTAAGTTTACAATTCACAGGAGAAGTATTTCTTCTATTTTTTCAAGTACTGAAATTACGCGTGCATGTACTGAATACATTATCTGAGGAAGTACATGGCATGATGGAAATTATATGCTCAACTTCTCTCTTTGCAAACGCAATCTTTTCCTTCAGAAATCTTAAAAATAGCACTTGAAATAAGCCTGATGGTGTCCGTTGGTTTCAGACTAGTGCGATATTTTTCGTTTTCGTTTTTTATTGAGTAACAGGTTGCGTTATTGTATATGGTTATCCTTTGGCGGTGGTCACCGAACGTTTAGTTGAGTATGAGCGTGGACAAGAAAACGAAAAGTAATATCTTATGAAGATTTCCAGTTATGTTTATATAAACACATAATACAGGTAAAAAGCATTTTTAAACGTTTGTACGTCCCGCCTGTTTTATTGGATACAAAGTAAATCATGACATTTAATGGTAACATTAGTTTTCTTTGTGATTGCGTTAAAATTATCATTGCTCCTTTTTGAGCTCTAGGCGCTACTCAACATAACTCAAACACTGATAATAATTTATCACATTTCTTTTTTATTTTTGATTTCTGAGAAAACTATCAACACGAACAAACACCAAAATGTGTCCTCTAAAAAAAGGTTCGCAACATCAAAACTGATCCTTATGAGTCAGTTTCGGTGTATATTTTATTCTTAGCATACTGCCAAAAGACTTCACTACGTTCAGACAAATTTTATCTTAAATATCCATTCGAAAAAAATTAAAGCCATAGAAATGTGCTTTTGAAATTTAATATATGCAACTTTCTTAATATTTCCATGTCCTTCGTGGGTATCTTCGCACAGTTATCTGAATAAAGAGGACAATTTCTCGTGGTATAGAAGGGATTGTCAATAAAAGTTGGGATTTCCAGCACACCTGTGACTTTTTGTTCTCCCTTCTTTACAGAAGACAGAGGAACCACTGGTAATAGATTTTGCAATAACGAGCTGTTTTTTCAAATTCCTGAATGAGCAGATTATGTTTTTGTAAAATTAATCTGTTCTTTCGACAGGTACATTTTAGTTCTTTTTTTGTATATCTGAAGACAAGTGTTACTGAAAACGTACCTGCTGCTAGGAACTGCGTTCTTCCTAAACAGTTACATCTTGATTTCGTAATGTAGTTGACTCTCACTTGTGCAAAAAATAAGTAAGCAGTGCTGCTCAAACATTTTACAATTTCAACAACCTGTGAAACCTTTGCCAATTACGTAAATATTTTAATCATCATGCATACCTCCGGAACATTGTCAATTTTTTTAATGTCGATGCACCTGCAGTTTGTGAACACCAAACTAAAGCAGGGGCTTTTTAAAAGAATCTTAACTCTACATTTTGCAAATCGGAATATTCCTCAAAAGTATAATATAAGGCCGTATTTGATGAAAAACAACGAATATGCTGAAGTTTTGTTGTCCCACATTACTCCGAAGACCTATTATCAAGCGTTATAGATACAGTAAATATAAACCATTTTAACCATTTTATAGGACATAATATAATATATTCTGCGGAGAACTTTAAATAACAGGAAACTAAATATGTTCTGTTTAAGATAAAGTGGAGATTAAAAGGAAGGGAAAAAGATGTTTTGCATAGGCAGGGGAAGGAGTTTTGCATGGGCAGGGAAAGGTGTTTTGCATGTGCTCGCCGTAGCATTTCTATGGAAAAACAAAAAGAAATTGCTCTTGTGTGATAAAAATGAGTACAAGTTTAATAATTAGATATACCTCACGATTAATTATTTGAATTTGGTTTTGTTTATAAGCGTTGCACTAAAAACAGTTGTAGTTTTTTATCTGTGTCTAGTATTAATTTTTGAAAATAAATTATATAAAACTATGTTATTCCAAGATTTTATTGGAGCAATTATGTTCTCATTTCGAATTTTAAAAACGCTTAAAAGAGCGCCTTGTATGACAGTTAAAAATGAACTTCTCTTTCGGCGGTTACGGTTTCGTGTTTGGAAAACTTAGCTGTATTGTACTTTCCGTGCAGGGAAGTGTAAGGTTTATTTATACAGTAAAAGAAATCATGGTATTTTGAATAAAAGTACGAACGCCTCTTAAGAAAGAATGTGAATTTCCCATCATGTAAGTTAATCAAAGAGTTAAATACATATATATTTTTGAAAAGGAAAAGGATGAATAACATCAGAAGGTTTCGCATCCTTCTGCCTACAACCCTCTGTATTTCTTGGAAAGGCTGAAAAATCTATAAAATTTAAAGCGGGAACAGCGTGCGCTGATGAAATGTATACCTGAGAAAAAGTAGTGCAGAAAATAAATAGAGTTTCAGAAATATATGGTTTCCCAACACGAACCGAATTTGAGCTACATATATTCTGGTAGTCTCACACCGAAAAACAACAGGCGCCTGGAAGAAGAAAATTGTATTTATTTCCGTGAAATGAATTTTATTTAAAAAGTTTCAAATCTTACTACGTACTCTATCATAGCATTGCGGTAAATTTCTGGTCAAGTATCATGTCACCAATTTTTGGCGATAGTACTTTCAAAGTCAACGAGTTTCTGATTTTTCTCTAAGGATTTCACTGCCAAATATTTTGTTAACACGAGGAATATGTTTAGGAAATTTACCTAACGATTCAACCGTCAGTAATGAAATAATTCAGGATTTGCAAAGTGGGCTGAAATAAGGTCGAACAACGGTGTTCTCTTCCTAAGAAGTCGGCAGAACGCGGATGGAAGGAGTGAACTTGCGTATCAGAAAGCGTTGATTTCCTTCTTAACTTTGTTTATTTCAAATGGTAATTCAGAGCAACGGTTCCAAACCTGGGGTACGAGACAGGACAAATAGTTGTACGCAAAAAGATTTAGAAATGGCAGTGAAAAGGTATCTTTGTCAACAGTGTAAAAGAAAAGATAAAATTGCAAAAATAATTCAATTCTATGGAGACGATAGTGTGTATTTTCTTCGTCATTTGGCCTAGCCCATGGCTGCTTAGCGTTGTTATTTTGCAGAGTGTTTGTGTTTCCTTACCCTCTTCAAAAATGTGTGACGACTGCGCTGCTCAGAAAGTCTGGTAACCAGTGAACAATGAACGAGTGAGTTCTTCGGGGTGTTTTCTTTATATAGTAGTTGTGTCATCTGATCAATTGTTCAATTTGTGTTATATCAAATATGGATCAGTGGTTAAAATCGGTAACGTTAAGAAGCTCAAACATAAGTGGAAAGTGATTTATCGCCAAGTGCTTCTCAGGACACGACTTACACTTTTATGAAGAACAGTGAAAAGACAAACTATTCAGTTCCACAATGAGATAAAAAGTGAAAATACTGTTAAAAATACATGAAGTATTGATTTTAATTTATAGGAGATGAGGACTGACCTGAGCACCAGTGTGTAGCGTTCGGGGAAGTAATATCCAATGGCAACATGCATTCCTCTTTACTCTTGCGGTATTAATAAACAAAAGCACTCCAATTACAGAAGCAACGGACGCATTTTTTTCAGCGCGTATCAGAACTTTAGGATGTGAGATCATTTTTGTCATCAGCTGAAAGATATAACGGAAATCCAGTTGAAACCCCCAACAGTGGTAGTATCGCATTGCTAAATGTGGTGAAACTAATATTACACGCATGTCCAAATGTTAAGCACAGTCAACATATCTGTGAATATTTCAAGAACCACTCGTTGTGAAGGCTTAAAACTGAGTATGTTTGTGTAATAACGTATTGCAAGTACAACGGCGGACAAATAAAGTTATAAAGCAAAGTTCAATGCATTACTTATCCAAATTTATAAATCCAACACCACAGTAATTTTCCTGTTGAGTACATAATATTAAGAAAACGCTGGTGCACCATGATTGATAAGGACTACCGTGAGCCCTTGCAGACATGCAAGCCTCGCATCGATCTTTATAAGATCATCATCATTATATGACGGAAATCCAGTTGAATTTCCGTCATATAATGATATGACGGAAATTCAACTGGATTTCAGGAGTGGGACTTTTTGCCTACAGAGCTATTATGATACAATAGCTCTGTAGGCAAAAAGTCCCACTCCTGAAATGGAGCAATTCAAGGATCCGGAATGGTCTTGTTGGAGTCGGATGGGATGCAAATCGGCACGCTAATGCATGCCATGCTTTCATTTTTTATCCGATTCATATTCGATAACCTTTGGGGCCACTCCTTGTGTTGGATATCTTCAATTCGGAGAAAGTTACAGACAAGGAGAACTCTCTTGGGGCGTGCAATGTCATCCATGAAAACCAGTATCTCTGGACCCACGGCAAGTCTAAAAATGTTCACATGATGTTCTAGTATCTCGTATCTGTACCTCAAAGCATTAACGCCTCATATGACACATTGCGGCACATTCAGTGCACTGGAGACCGCAGTCTGTTACTGTCCTGATTCGAGCCTTCCCATTATTTTATCCTGCAAAGAATGGTCGACCAGGCGTTGTTGTTCCATGTCACAATCCTGATCACCAATGGCAAAAACTCTTCTCACTACGATTGCAAGAAGATGGAATAAGACATTCAGAGAAGGATCAGGTTATTTTTTTTATTGGAAGTTTACTGACAGCCGTGAGCAACTCAGTGAGCTATAAGTAATTGCATGTCCATAATTTAGGGTCACTTGTTTCAGGGAAAGGAGAGAGCAAGTGCCGTAAGACAAATACAACATCCATGCCTCACTAGATTCTAACTCGGACCTATCTTGGACGAATGAGCAGAAGTCATCACTTAGACACTGCGCCACCCGGGCGGCTGTTTGTTTGCACATCGAACGTCAGTAGACGCCATTTGACCGTGCATTGCAATAGTTTTAGGCATGTGACTAATTTATTTACAAATGCCCGCTGTTCTATCTGGTTTTTAATTTTAATTTTTATGGTTTACCAATTATGCTTAATTTTTAGACACCAATGCAGTAGCTGAGAATTTAATATCTGCTTGTATGAAATATGCCATTCTGTGTATGCTCGCAGAGGAACATGTACAAAAATGTACGCAATAACACTTTTGTACATTTTTCTAGGAGAATTCATAATACGTCTGACAATACTGAGGCTATAGTAATAGGTACAATTGAAAATAGTAAATATTTTGCTATTCAATTTGTCAAGAGCACAGATGTTGCTAATTTAGGTGTGTTGTGTGTTATTGCCTGTCATTTGAAAGACAGCGAACTTGGAGAAAATCTTTGGTTTCCTAATCCTTTATCAGAGCTCACAAGGTGTTAGGACATAATTAATGCTATCAGTCGTCGTTTCAAAGGAATGAAATGGCTAAATTGTTCTGGACTGTGCACTGATGGTGGCAAGTCTATGTCAGGTTGTTACTCTGGTCTTCGCGCTCATGGTATGAACGTTAAACCCTAGAAAATGTCGAGTCAATGTTGCATCCACAGGCAACGCCTGGCATGGAAACACCTCCTTGATGAATTAAAAGTCGTTCTTGTTAAAGCTGTGAAAATGGTTAATTTTATAATGTCCGCAAAGTTGAGGGATTGTATAAAGAGATGGTGTGTCTTCATATGAGATGATGTGTCTTCATATGAGATGGTGTGCCTTCATATGAGATGATGTGTCTTCATATGAAATGATGTGTCTTCATATGAGATGATGTGTCTTCATATGAAATGATGTGTCTTCATACAAGATGATGTGTCTTCATATGAGATGAGGTGTCTTCATATGAGAAGAGGAGTCTTCATATGATCTGGTGTGACTTCATATGAGATGATGTGTCTTCATATGAGATGATGTGTCTTCATATGAGATTATGTGTCTTCATATGAGATGATGTGTCTTCATATAAGATGGTGTGTCTTCATATGAAATGATGTGTCTTTATATGAGATGATGTGTCTGAAGCATTGTATGAAGAGATGATGTGTCTGAAGCATTGTATGAAGAGATGATGTGTCTGAAGCATTGTATGAAGAGATGATGTGTCTGAAGCATTGTATGAAGAGATGATGTGTCTGAAGCATTGTATGAAGAGATGATGTGTCTTCATTCTACCCTGTTGCTTCATAAAGTAGAAAGGTGGGTCTCTCCAGAAGTCATCCGGTTTTTCGAACTTAGACATAAGGTACAGTTTTTGTCGATATTTTCAGGGGGGAGAGGAACCAACGTTTGCAACATGCTACCCAGTTACACGACAATGACTGGTTTGAATGTCTTGCTTATTTAACAGATATTTTCCTACCATTAAACAAATCAAATCTGGCATCTAAAATTCACTCGGTAACGGTTATCAATATTTAAAAGAAAATATATACCATTATTAAATAATTAGAATTTCGGATGGCATTACTATAGAAGTTTTTGAAGCCTCGGTTTAAAGCTTCCAATATTCGATTATTTTATTAAATAATTTTATGGAACGATCTTTCAAGTATGTCTTGTGTATTCAACAAAACACGAAGGGTACTCAGAAAGCAGATAGAAGGATATTCTGGCTTTTGAAAAATTATATTTTCACTCTTCTGCATGTGTTCCTACACATATTTAGTAATACATTTGTTGTTTACACTTGCATACATACCACAATGGTTTCGTGAATAACCTCATAGCTGTGTTTGCACGAATTGGTTTCCAAAATTTCAGGACAGGTGGAGAATCTCTAATAATATGTCAAAATCACCAGGCACAATGGAAAGAAGTGGTTTAAAATCATAATGTTATAAATAAAGATATCAGGTCTTTATTATTATTATTATTATTATTATTATTATTATTATTATTAACACCATCTCATTAATTAATGATAACAGCATGATAATTTTAATACTTTTTTAATGTGATTCAACACAAAAAAGTGACCGGAATAATTAATTACTTTCAAGAAACAGTTTTCCAACAACCCATTTTTGCAGAACACATTAAACACTTACAAAATCTTTCTGGTTTTCTTTTGATTTTCGAATTGTTGATATGAGCATTGCATTGAAAGGTGTACAATAATTCTCGCAAAGTCTGGCGCCAACATAAGCGTATATCATTGAGCTTTTTGTTGTTGGGAAACAAATAGTTATTATTTTTAGTCAGCCATCACGTCGTGTATTAATGTAATACTGTCTGTATATTATGTATTTCTACAGAACCACAGTCTTTTTTATGTCCAATCACCATAACTTCTACTTGCTAATTTGTCCTATGGGAACGATACTTTTATCTTTGCTCGGAGGCCAGCAAATTATTGACCAGAATTCCTTTGAATTAAATTGTATAAATGTTTCATTTCCAGTTGATGGGATAGGAAAACGTTTTGTGTAACAAAATCTTAAATGTTTTTTTGTTCGTATGTATTTTAAGCACCATCCGTCTTATTTAACAATCAAATTTTATGAACCATTGTTACAACTCCGGAAATATATTTGGTATATTATTTAACAAAAGGAAATATACACTGCTGGACAATTTCTAAGGACGCATCATAAACGGCTATATAGCGCACAAAAAAGTAAGTGTGGTTGGATGCCAAGTAAAATAAAATAATGTCAGAATGCCAGGACATTACAAGAAAGACAATTTATTGTGCTGTGAAATCCAGAAGGCTTTGGAACGTGTTCAAGGGACAAACAGGCCATTTTGTGCAGAATACGTAAACGTGAAGAAAATGCAATTACCGTCCGCAGGCGTTCCGGTGTAAGATGTCAATACGGGATATGGCCACCATGGAGGGATATGCGAGATTCCACACGTCGTGTCATGCTTTGCACAACATTATCAAGCAGCTGTTGGGGTAATTTATCCCATTCTTCTGTCAGTGCACGGATGAGGGTGTCCTTGTTTATTGGAGGGCATTGGCGACCAGCAAGACTCCTCCTCAAAGCATCCCACACATTTTCAATGGGATTCAGATCTGGAAAACGTGCTGGCCATATGAGGCGTTGAATAACCTCGCTCTCAAGACACTCCTGGACAGCGACTGTTCGATGACATGTTGCGTTGTCGTCCATGAAAATGAATCTATCACCTACAACACCACGGAACATGCGAACATGAGGTAGCAGAAAATCATTAATGTATCGTTGGCCAGTCATAGTCCCAGTTGGAAGCACATAGAGGGACGTACGGCCATTGATCATGATGCCAGCCCATATCATGACACCACATGTCGAATATCGGTCCCTTTCCTGTATGTTTGCTGGACAATATGCAGTACCACAATCACGCCAGATCAGTTGTCGTAAACAATCAGAGGATAGACTGTATCTTCTCTCATCTGAGAAGAGGACAGCAGACCAGTCGTTATGAGTCCAATTGCGATGTTGATGGCACCATTGCAAACGGGCGGTACGGGACGTCTGGACAATGGGATGCACACAACAGGACGGCGGGCGTATAGTCCTCCTTCATGCAAACGTCTGTCGACAGTTTTTCGGGAGATCTGCTTGCCAGTAGCAGCCATAAACTGACTTGCTACCTCACTAGCTGTGTTGCGCCGGTGTCTTTTTGTTGATAGCACAATATACCAATCTTCTGCAGGTGTCGTACTGCGAACACGACCTCCCTCGTGACGTTTGCTACACTCTCTATTTGTTTGAAATGATTTCCAAAGCCTTGAAACAACACTGTTTCTGACGTCGAATTCCCTGGCAACATCTGTTATTTTTCGCCCTTCTTCAATCTTGCCAATAATACGGCCACGCATAAAATCATCTAGGTAATGTCGGGAAGACATACTGAAAATGGCAAGTTCTTCAATCGAATCTTTCCCTTTCAACTTTGCGTTTGAACAACAACGGTCAATACGCGTCAAATCCTTTATAACTCTTATCAGCGCTATGACGTCACGAACAAGTTCGGCAATCCAAATTTTGCATACGCACAACACGTCTTAACTGTATTCCGCACTTATGCTAATTTCCAAATTTTCCTGCCTTCCATTTTATGGTTGCTATCGTTGCTATTGTCATCCGTCCTTAGCAATTGTCCGGCAGTGTAGTATATGATATTAAATTTGTTTAGTGAGAATTTTCAAAATAGCAAAGTTTATTGATTTTTGGAAAGGTATTGAAAAGGACCTCCGTGTCTAAGTATTAGCGTATTTTTGCAAGCCGCCAATGCTGTTATGGCTTATTATTTTGGTAACATATACATACTTAAATTGTTGATATCGCACACACACACTTCAATGAACATGCGAAATACGTCATACATACATCCGCCTTTTCGTGATTGTTACAACGTTTGATGTCAGCATGCACATTGAATAGAGCAGATAATCTTAGAAATTTAAAAAAATGATGATGTTTGAACTCCAGAACGCATTACTTCCCAGCGTTTTCAAACCATTACAGCTGCATTCGGAGAAGTGAGGGAAAGGATTTTTTTCCCTTGGTAATATATTATTTTTGAACCACTTTCATTTCGTAATAAATGTCGCATAGCGAACTCATGTTAACCAAGAAAATATTAAAGAGCAGGATCGAAAGAACGTGGAGCTGCACCAGGAGCTTTCTCTAAATCAAACCAAGCGATTCATTTGCAATTTCAAACAAGTAACAATAATTATTCATTGGGAATGGACAATTTGGTAACTCTGACCTAAAACCATTAGGGAGAAAAAAGTTATGTATCGAAATGCATTCCCGTATATAAGATATCATATAATGTGTTTTGTGCTGCAGCTGTAATATTTGTCAAACACAACACGTAGAATTTAAACTTAACTGCATTGTAGATTTTAAATTTTAACTGATTAATTCGTAGTATCATACACTATTAAATTCTTAAATAATTGTATTTTTGTACATTTTTTATTCACTAGCTTTGCTTCAGGAATATTTTGTCCAATGTTTTTTGAAAGGGGACTTCTACCCTACAACCAAACACAGGGGACTGCTACCCTACAACCAACCACAGGGGACTGATAGTGATAATGGTCTCTCAACATAGCAGTCGTAGAGTGCTGCAAGAGGAAATTCGAAGCTTGCAGCGGCTGCTGTAAGGAAAATGAATTCCACAAACATCGAAGTAAGGAAACTCTAAGTGGCACCGCTCAATATCTATATAGGAAGGCCCCTGACTACAATGCAGGATTTACAACTTCTGTCAATGCTGAAGACGAGGTTGTCAAGGAACTGTTGCGGCATCGCGGTCCATTCGTCTTGTAGCGCCAATCGCAGCTGCGTAATCGTTGTTGGCGGTTGGTGACGTGCCGCCAAACGTCTCTCGAGAAGGTCCCACACGTATTCGATTGGATTAAGGTCCGGGGACATTGCGGGCCAATCCATGCTTTAAATTTATCTTCACTCTCCAAGAGCTCTACGACAGCTACTGTACGATGAATTGTAGCGTTGTCGTCCATGAAGAGGAACTCAGGACCCACAGCACCTCTAAACAGACACACGCGAGGCAGGAGAACCTCGGTACAATAGCGGACACCAGTGACTGAACCTCCTTGGAAGATGTGGAGGTCAGTACGGCTACCAAGCATGATACCTCCCCAAACAAGAACTCCGCCACCTCCAAACCGGTCGCTTTCGATGATGTTGGAGGCGTGATTGCGTGTTCCCGGCTCTCTCCAGCTGTGTATACGTCCAGAATTGCTAGTCAGGCTAAATCGGCTCTCATCCGTAAAGAGAACTCGAACCCATTGCTGATGTGTCCAATTCTTATGTTCCAGGCACCACAGAAACCGCAGTCACCGACGAGAAGGCTTTAATGGCAGACACCGTACAGGTCGTCGTGCAAATAGACCACTTCTGTGAAGCCTTCTGGCCACGGTAAAACGCGATAACGGACGTCCAGGTGTTTGTTGCATGTTCCATGCGATTTATCCCGCTGTCTACCGTCTGTCTCTTCTCGCCTGTAGGAAAATTAACCGGTCGTCCGCTGCCGTGGTTGCTCGTGGACGACCGCTGCTAAGCTCTCGGACAGCTGTTTCTATCGTTTGAAATGATCTTCAAGCTCGTGAAACGATGCTGTGGGCGATCCCGTACTCCTCGGCCACACTAGTCACACTTCGACCTTCTTCCAACTTCCCAATGACGCGACCTCGGGTAAAGTCATCGAGATGTAGTCTACTGGATTACCTGTTGGCCATATCCCACGGTGGCAGCAACACGACGTCGTTCAAACCGATGTACACCGTGCAATAGCTTTCACCGGATTGCTGAGCTTACACCGCCCGTGTGTTTTATACCCTTTTGATCCCCCCCCCCCATATTTCATGCTGCATATATGCGCATGCCCTTCCGTACCGGACCCTGGTCTATCTCCTGAGTGGTCTTTCGGTCCGTTCTGCCTGCTCGTTCCGCTGTTATGCTAATTTCTCCTCTTCGTCGTTAATTTTTGCACAACAGTGTAGTAACTCGTATTAAACTTCTTGTACATCCATTTAAACCATTCAGAAGTATTTAACCCGTCTGCTATCAATAAAAGATGGTGTTAATGTTAAGGTTGAAGGGCTGTGGTATTCTATGACTTTATAGTCATACAAGAATTCCCACAAAAACCTAGTCTTTATATTCGTTACGTTGATGACATCTTGGTAATTTGGCCATATACCATAAATCATTTACATCAGTTTGTCAACGCTATGTCTGCTCAATACGCCTCCATAAAACTCACGATAGAACTTGAAAATAATTTCGTCTTACCTTATCTTGACTTTTCGAATTACTCGTAACCCTTCTGACAATTCCCTTTCTTTTGCCGTTTATCGAAAACCTACTTCCACACCCACTCTAATTCTGCACAATTCTGCTCACATTTTTCAGCACAAAATTTCTGCTCTGCACTTCCTATTTAGAAGAGCATATTCACATTCTTCTAGCCATTTTGCCAGAGCTCACGAACTTCAATGGATATCATCACTCGCTAAAAACCATGGTTACCCGGACAACGTTGTTAAGGGGGTGCACAATAAAGTACGGTTTTTCTATGTCAACTGCTTTAATTAGTGAACAAGTGCCTAAAAAGTATGTTGGATCTGTTGATTGTAATCCACATTGTAAGGGTCGCCCGCAATCGAACTGTCAATTATGGATTTATGTACTTTTAATATTGTGATGAACACGTGCGGACGGACGTTTCGTTCCGACATTTTGTTGTTTCAGATAAGAACTGATATTCTTCACCACCCACGTGATACGATTATAATCCTATGGGGGATTAAGAGAGGGGTGCATGAACACCTGGGGCATCTGACCTTGAAGAGTCAGCTGCTCGAGTGTTTCTGTTAAGCAAGTTGTCATACTGCTTTTGTATACGTGCAAGGTTGTAATCCCCTGCGGGTATCCGACGACATTCCTGAGTACAGGTATTTCACGTGCTGACCGGAAAAACCAGTTTTTCTTGCGCATGCGTGATAGAGGACAGAAAGGGCGAGGAGGATTAAGTGACACAGTTGAGCTTCGGTCGTCAAGGAGAGAGGGTCCTGGTTTTGGACACCAGTTTCTGACGGAAGGACTGCGGTTATCGCAGACGTGCAGCGTGGTGAACGGGAAGGAGGATTCCTTCGTCCACCGGGTATCGCGGAAAGAATTGTGGAAAGGTAGCACGTGGTCAGCACGGGAACCTGAGCGGAAAATCATCGGAAACCCGTGAAGCAAATGTTATCGGAATAATAAAGTCTTGTTGCTGTTTTTATTTCCGTGTACTGGACTGTGTTTGTCGAGGTAATTATTCTTCTACACAAGGACGCCTTCAGCCGCCTTGATAGCCAGATTGTATAGTAAAGGCGAGGCGGTAGCTCGCTATACGGCGGGAAACAAAAGGTATTATCTAAGAATTGATATGTCTGGCCCTACAGCCAGAATAAGTGGCGCAGTCTATCGGTAGGATCAGCCTGAAAGCGAGCTCATGAATGACGTGAATGACGACACGTGTGAAGAAGGAACAACTGACTTTTTGTGAAAATTCCTGTGACAGAACTCTGACGACGTGCCGACCGGAAGAAAGAGACACCAGCGTGCTAGCCGAGATAAGGTATCCATCGTGTCGACTAAGACAAAGACAGTGTGCACCTCAGCGTACGGAAATCCCAAGCAGGACGAGGACTTACAAGCAAGACAAGAGAAGAAGCCTGAATGCTCCGGTAACGTACCACATTTTTTTTCTGAGATTATTTCTGTGTCTTTGCCGTGCATTTGGTATAATTTAGGTTAAGAGTAGAAGTTCTCATCATGGTACTAGAAAGGAAAGGGAAAGCTAAGAATTAGATATTCTCAGAGTAAAGCATTGTAAAGTAAAATTTTGTAACAGTTAATTTTATGTCAGTTGCTAGAGAATGCGAAGTGTCAAAATATTTTCATTAAGTAATAAGTGTTTAGATAGGTCGAGATTTCATGTTTACGATTTAAGAAATTTGAAGCTAAAATAGCGTAGTGATTTTTTTTTTTTTTTTTTTACGTGTAGTGAAAGAGGCAGAAGGAATATAAGTATTCTGAGTAAAACAGGATAATAGATGTTCGGGTAATGCATAAAGGTAGAGATAGGTTAGAAACAAAACAAGAAGCAGATTAACCTTCGATGATTTAATGCGGAAGTTTGCATGATTTCTTTTCTTATTTCTTTGCATGAGTGTATTTTTTGAATGTGTATTGTAGTGTATTATCATGACTGAGCTTTTGGAAGGGAAAGTTGAGGATAATTTAGACGCGGACAACGAAGATAATAGTATTCTTAGCGATTCAGAATTAGATTCTAGTAAAGAAGTAAGCATTAATATGGAAGACAAGAAAAATAATCCAGCTAGAATGGAATGGGAACTTCAATTTAAAATGCTTGAGATAGAAGAGAGAAAGGCTGAGAGGGAACAAATAATGCTAGAATTACAATTAGCGGATAGGAAAGAAGAAAGGGAATTTGAGTTAAGAAAATTAGAATTAATTAATGAGAAAGAGAAGGAGTCTATTAAAAGTAAAAAAATGAGGGTAAGTTGGCCGACTACATGAGAATCTTAGAAAGAACTTTACCCAGAAGTCCCAGTAAGCCGGAAGAAATTCTGGACTTCTTTGATTCGTTAGAAAGGGCATTTGTATTACACTCAGTACCGGAAGAAATGAAAGGTCGTTTGGTGATAGCCTTATTCAATTCAGAATGTGTGAACCACTTATTTCGTCGTTTGACTATAGAGCAGTACGATAAGTACGAAATAGTTAAGGAGGCAATTTTGATGGAATGCCATTTGACTCCGGATATTTATTTGAAACAGTTTGAGAATATTAGTAAGAACAAAGGGGAAAGCTACTTGCAGTTAGCGGGACGTATTAAGAGGACCCTAACCTACTACATCAACAGTAGTGAAGTGAAAGAATTCGATCAGTTGGTCAATTTGTTGGTATGCGACAAATTCAAAACTTTGTTGTCCCAAGAACTGAAGACCTACATTCTTCAAAGAGGTTCCGTAGGGAAGTTAGTTCCTTCGACAGAATTAGGAGAACTTTGTGATTTATACGAAAGTCACGTGGGAGCTATGGGAATAGAAGTAGGAAGATGTACACCCAGTCATCCCTTGGTAACGTATTTCAAAGGAGGTCAATCAGAAGCCTGGAAGAAGGGAAGTTTTCAGACAGGCGGAAATCAATTGAGAGGAAAGTTTTCCGGGACAGATCAGAGCGTCGGACATAAGCCAGGTTATTCAGCAGCGAGGTCTATGGTAGGGAATCCTAGTTTGGATAAGGGAATTATATGCTTTAGATGTGGAGTAGTGGGGCACCGTAAAGCAAATTGTAACCAGAAGGCATCCCAGAGTACTCCCAGCTCTTACTCTCAGAATTGGAGGAAAGATCCCCCAAATAAGGTAAACAGAGTAGCGATGGGACAAAAGAGAGCCGAAGATGTTTCAGAGAGAAGGATAGAGCCGGTAGAGATAAGTGATGATAAAAGAATGACAGCTAAGGTAGATAGAGTTTTAGGCCAAGAAGGAAGTCAGAACGAGGTAATAGAAATTCCGGTAGGAGAAGTGAAGAGGGTTAAGTCGGAATGCGGAAAGAGCACCGAAATCCTTATTGACTCAGGCGCGGAGGTTAGTTGTGTAAGAGGAGGGTTACTTGGCGAAGAGCTGTTGGAACCAAAGGGTAGAATAATTTTAAGAGGCTTCGATGGTAGTAAGGGAGAGTTTGTCATTAAACAATTGAATCTCCGATTAGATGAAGAGGGGTTAGAAACAGGAGAAGCGCCAGAAAGTTTTTGTGAAGTGATGTGTGCAATTGTTCCTAATCTGGTAAACAAGGTAATTATAGCAGCGGAGGATTACCAGCGCATGAAAAGTTTAAGGGAAGCTACTCCGATGTGGGCAACCTCGTGTGAAAAGGCGTTAGAGTTAGGGAATAGGCCGGATGTGCATCCAGAAACTGAGACTGGCGAAGCGCTAATCGAAGAGGAGGATATTCTAGGAATGGAAAGCCCGGCGATAACAGATACTTCAGCGGAGGAGGAGCAAGCGCGCTTGGTAGGTAAAGCGTGGCTTGAAGGGCAAAATAGCCCCAGGATATTAGCGCTCAGTGCTGGAGGCGGCGAGAAGAATCAGCGAGGGCAACAGCAGGTCGACCAATCAAGAGAGGCAAAGAGAGCTAGCGAGGGAACAGGAGATAGCGTTACGGATTTGGATACGAGTGAAGCTCAGGAGAATTCAGACAGACGCTTGTTTACAGAGCAACAAAAGAGGTGTGTGACGTTAGCAGCCGCTAGGAATGAGGCGGAAAATGGCAGAGGTGGTTATCTCTATACGGATGGAATGTTGTATCATCGGGAGCAAGTGTTGGGACAGGTTACGCTACAATTGGTAGTTCCTGAAGAGCGGAGGGCGCAAGTGTTAAAGCTGGCACACGATTCGGTTTTTGGCGCGCATTTAGGCCACAAGAAGACCCTAGAGCGGATTAGATATTCTTTCTACTGGCCTACCTTGAAGAAAGATGTGCGTAGATATTGTGATGTATGCGAAGCGTGTCAGTTGAGACGTCCCATCACGAGGGCAGACAGGGTTCCGATTGAGGCAGTTAGGAGACCCCCCAGACCATTTCAGGTTGTTAATGTGGACTTAATCGGACCGATTGAACCACCGTCGAGCAAGGGTCACCGGTGGATATTAGTGATGGTAGATCAGCATACTAGGTGGCCGGAAGCCGTATGTCTGACTTCATTGAATGCCCGGAGCACGTGCGACGCACTACTGGAAATTTTTCAGTGCACAGGGATTCCGGAGGTAGTAGCGATGGACCGGGGCACAAATTTTGTGTCGGGGTTGACACAAGAGATCCTAAGGCGTCTAGGGTCGACTCCTAGGTTCTCCGTCCCGGGAAATCCCGCCTCGAACGGTCTTGTCGAGCGATTCAACAGAGTTTTGAAAGGAATGCTGCATCATGTGATAAGGGAGGAGCCTCGGCAGTGGCATAAGGCTTTACCATATTTATTATGGGCCTATAGAGAGGTTCCCAATGTTACAACGGGCGCGGCCCCGTTTCAGTTGCTATATGGGCGTGAGCCCATTGGACCGCTGGCCATTCTGAAGAAAAATTGGGCGGGGGAATGTAGGCTGCCCGTTGGCATATCAGTATCAGCGGAGCAGTACCTGCAGCAAATGAAGGAGCGCATGGAGAAGGCGGCTCAGCAAGTGGAGGAGGTGGCGGTGGAACAGCAGCGACGGTATACGTCGTATTATAACCGTCGGCTGCGACAGAGGTCCTTTCAAGTGGGAGACCAGGTGATAGCCCTGATCCCGGACTCCAAGAACAAGGTGTATGCTAGGTGGACCGGCCCAGTACACATAACTGAGAAACGGGGGTCCAATAGCTATGTAGTTGAACCAGGAAACGGGCAGTTTCGGCATGTACACGTGGGGAAGCTAAGAGAGTTTAAGCCCCGGATCAGTGTAGTCGGAGTGATTTTTGAGACCGATGAGGAGTTCGGCAAAATTAAGGAGGCTCCGGTGAGGAAAACGGAGGAAGCAAAAGAACCTGAGGAAATCAGGATAGATAGGGAGAGGATAACTCGGGAGCAACTTAGGGAGTTACAGGAGCTGGTGAACAGCTCGAAGAAGTTCTTTTCGGGAGAAGTGGGAGAGACGTCAGTGGGGAAGCACGCAATTACACTCAAGCCGGAAAGCGTACTTCGTACCCAGCACAGGTACAAGGTGCCACAATCGATGCAGAGAGCAGTGGAGGGCCAGATCCAGGAGTTGTGGTATCGTGGGATGATTGAAGAATCAAAAGAACAGTATAGTCATCCGGTAGTATGCGTGGCTAAGAAAATGGAGAGGTTCGGATGTGTGTAGATTACAGAATGTTAAATTCTCACACTGTTCCGGACGCATTTCCGATGTCTCATATCCCAGATTTGTTGGCGAAGGTGGGGGCAGCCCGGTATATTACTACGCTTGATATGTTAAAGGGGTACTATCAAATCCCAATGGACCCCGACAGTAGAAAGTATACCACTTTTGCAACGCATAAGGGGCTCTATCAATGGAAAGTAATGCCCTTTGGGTTATCAGGAGCGGCGGCTACTTTTCAGAGAGCCATGAATAAGGTTTTGACCCCGCACCAAGACTATGCGATAGCGTACCTGGACGACGTGGCTATTTTTTCTGGCTCATGGGAGGAGCATTTGAAAGGAGTAATTAAAAGTTTGGAGGCGGCAGGCTTTACGGGAAATTTGAACAAATGCTGTTTCGCCCGTACGGAGGTGAATTACTTAGGGCACGTGGTCGGCTCGGGCCATCACCGGCCGGACCCCGAGAAATTGCAGGCCATCAGGGACCTTTTTGCCCCCTCAGACTAAAAAGGAAATACGTAGCTTTTTGGGATTATGTGGGTATTACCGTGATTACGTACCTAACTTCGCAAAGATAGCTAAACCTTTAACAGATTGTACAGGGAAAAGGGCGGCAGATAGGGTAGTTTGGTCGGAAAAGTTGGAGGAATCATTCAGGACTCTGAAGGAAAATTTGTGTAAGGCACCGGTATTAAACACCCCGGATTTCAGTAAGCATTTTATCTTACACACGGATGCGAGTTCCTTTGCGGTGGCATGTTGTTTGAGTCAGAGGGATGAGGAAGGCAACATTAGGCCAGTGGCCTATGCTAGCAAAAAATTAAATAGGACGCAAGCCAGATGGGCGGTCAGCCATCAAGAGGCGTACGCCATAGTATGGGGTTTGCAAAGGTTTGAAGGGTGGATTTTCGGTAACCGGGTCGAAGTTATGTCCGATCACAACCCCCTTACTTTTCTCACCCGTTCCGCATCGCAAAGTTCAAAATTACAGCGTTGGAGTTTGGCTATTTCCCAATTTAATTTATCCATATCTCATGTCGCGGGCAAGCTAATTCCTCACGCCGATGCGTTGTCAAGACTCAGTTTTAAAGAGTAGGGCAGCGCCATGGTGAGAATGTTTCACGGCACAGGTGGAGATCCACAGAAGGTCTCAGGGTGGTACAAGTGTATATGTTACATAACGTGCGAGAAGTGAAAAAGTGTATTATGTTGTGTCACCCAAGATCAGCAGGCAAGGAAGAGACTGACTCGAGAATACGGCAAAAGACCGTATCTCTCGTTCATTTGGTGGGGGCCTGTAAGGGTCGCCCGCAATCGAACTGTCAATTATGGATTTATGTACTTTTAATATTGTGATGAACACGTGCGGACGGACGTTTCGTTCCGACATTTTGTTGTTTCAGATAAGAACTGATATTCTTCACCACCCACGTGATACGATAATAATCCTATGGGGGATTAAGAGAGGGGTGCATGAACACCTGGGGCATCTGACCTTGAAGAGTCAGCTGCTCGAGTGTTTCTGTTAAGCAAGTTGTCATACTGCTTTTGTATACGTGCAAGGTTGTAATCCCCTGCGGGTATCCGACGACATTCCTGAGTACAGGTATTTCACGTGCTGACCGGAAAAACCAGTTTTTCTTGCGCATGCGTGATAGAGGACAGAAAGGGCGAGGAGGATTAAGTGACACAGTTGAGCTTCGGTCGTCAAGGAGAGAGGGTCCTGGTTTTGGACACCAGTTTCTGACGGAAGGACTGCGGTTATCGCAGACGTGCAGCGTGGTGAACGGGAAGGAGGATTCCTTCGTCCACCGGGTATCGCGGAAAGAATTGTGGAAAGGTAGCACGTGGTCAGCACGGGAACCTGAGCGGAAAATCATCGGAAACCCGTGAAGCAAATGTTATCGGAATAATAAAGTCTTGTTGTTGTTTTTATTTCCGTGTACTGGACTGTGTTTGTCGAGGTAATTATTCTTCTACACAAGGACGCCTTCAGCCGCCTTGATAGCCAGATTGTATAGTAAAGGCGAGGCGGTAGCTCGCTATACGGCGGGAAACAAAAGGTATTATCTAAGAATTGATATGTCTGGCCCTACACACGTATTGTAAACCTCCTTACCAACATATGTTCTCGTCATAAAATACAATTTGGAATACGATCATGCAATCTATATACCATTATCCGCAACGATCGTGACAAAATTGACAAAGGGAAAAAATGGGGTGTGTATGTTATTCCTATGCTCGACACTATCTCTGGTGAAATAAATAATCGTTATGTGGGTTCTACCAAAAGAAATTTGGATTTGAGATTAAATGAACACAGATATGATCTAAAAATGAATCACCAAAGCACCTCTTTTGCAAGAACCATAAGTGCTGGAAATTCCATCCCAGACTGGGACAACGCTAAGATCATAAACACGCCTAACTCTGTTTATTCCTTGTTATTTACAGAAAGCATCTATATTTCGGCTTATAATACACATTGCTGTAATGACTAATATTCTTATGTTTTACCTGAACCTTGTAGCTTGTAGCAATCTTGTTGGGAAGGACAGCACAATAGCAATTGTTTCTGTTAAATGATCTTCATTGGCTAATTATGTTTTTTTGAGTGTCTTGTTATCTGGTATATCATGTGACATTGACATTACCTTTCCCATGATGCATCTACTATACGTACTTAAGACCAGCATGTAACCACATGGTGAAAACACATCTGATGAAGGTGTCAATGTGACATCGAAAGTGCTCATGTGTTTTTTAAACTGTATATAGATTTCGTTTTTTAGCTGAATAAATATCATCGTGCAACAAGACGGATTTCTTTTAATACTAGTATTCATGCACGAATTGTAGTGTCTACCATCTGGGAAATTAATATCTGCTACTTCTGTTTCATCACCACTCTCATTTATAAATAGACACCACTCAGGTAACCGATTCGTCCACGCCGTTCGAGCGATGACCGATGAGATGACGCTTTAAGGGAGCCTAAGCCTCCCTCCAGACGCTAGTGAAACCATACTAGCGGCGGCATTAATTCTGTTGTGAATTCAAAAGCACGATGTTGAACTTATTCTTAATTCATTTGCAAGAGTACATTATTCGCTAAAGGGTATGTGCAATTATCTAAAATTCTGATATTCTCCAGTTCACGAAAACTGTTCCCAGAATGCCTACAAATCCAGTTCTTTGTTACAGATTCTCTGGTTTTATTCACGCCAATGATGTACGTATTTATCTGGTGTACTATTAGTATTACGTGTGAAAACGCTTTATCTACAAAATTAAGAATAGCGTCAGTGCAAGTTTGCTGAAGTACAGAATTCTGTAACTTTAATCCCTTGTAATAATTGGCTGCTATTCGTCTCGGGAATAAATTTTGTTTCGAAAATTAAAAAGTGTAATATGATTATTTGTCCGTTCTTCAAAAAATATATGAGATAAAATGAAAATTTGACTGTTTGTTTTGGTGACAAATGTAATTACTGATATTTCTCCTCCGTATAGAAGAAAATGGATACTCGTTTAAGTAAGTCACACAGCACCAGGAACTTGGACATATTAAAATTCGTAGATGTTTCACCACAAAAACAAAGAAAAAAAACTTATTCCCAATTTTCTGATAGTTAAATAAATAGAGAAATAAACCGCTATTTGACCATAAAAACATAAATGGGGAAAAAGTGAATATGACATTATATGATTTTGTCAAACAAAAAAATTCATTCTGAAACTATGACAGGCAGAAGAAAATTATTATTAAATTTGTTAAGAAATATCTTTTTCAAGTACCGATTAAGATAGAGACTAGGGGTATTTCTGAAATTCACATATAACAAAGACATAAGCACACAGTTCAGTTAACGTCTTTACTCAGTTTATTTTGTTCATCATAAAATTCACTGTAATCTTCCCATCTACTCTTGCAAAATTCCTCAAATTGTGTGTTTGCAAGACAATTGTTTTTCAGTTTTTTCTGCGCAAACTTCATTTTATATAACTTACATACATCTTTGAATTATTTGCCATACCTACCTCGAATTCTTTAAAACGCTTAGCGAAGCGTTCGGTATGACATTATTGAAATAGAAATCACAAAACAGTCTTTTAGGGTATGCTAATATCAGGATTCGGTTAACAAACGCAGTGAGAATGCATCGTCCAAACAGAATTTAGGTGCATGATACATTACGCAGGAGAGGCCATAACAATAGAAAGGGGAATTGGCAATTTCAGAAGAGCACCGATTTTAAATTATAGGTTGAATTGCTGCAGTCCCTGCAGGCTCTAATATTCGCCGAAGTTAATGTATTTAAGTTATACGTTATTCGTCAGTAAGTAGGCTTTGTGTATAACTTTTCATTTTGTAGCGAAAAGAAACAATTCCTCCTTTTGAGCCTTAGAAAATTAACGAAAACAACGCACTCTATTTATTGTAAACTTCCGTTTCTTCTGTTCCGTTAATAGCAGCCAAAGTAATCCAGTGGGGAAGACAGATTTGTCAAACGCGCGCTCCCATAAACAACGACGATGTCCTTATGAGAGTTGGGGATGAAGGCATTGTTTACTTGTTTGTGGTACCATTTTTCTTCTGAAAAATAGAACCTCTGTAATTAGTGTGACCTTCCCACTTCAAAGTATGTTCGGGGAACTTTGCCACACTTTTCCTACCGAAATATTATGTCCTTCAGCCTACATTCTGTTCTACTGTTTGTCTTCGAGGTACCCGTCTTACCTTTCTTTTCAAACCAATATAGCTTCTCGTAAAATAAATTCTTGGTCGCTAAGCGATAAGATGCAAATTTTGAAGCAAGTGGATGACAATCCGCATTTGGCGAATGTGGAACTAGAGCACATAACTACTCCAGAAATTGTATGAAAATGAAAGGCGATTAAATCAAGGGATAATGTTCTGTGAATGGTAAGGGCATCACACTTTTGCTTTCTAGGGTAAATACCGTATTTTTAAAATGTTGGTGTTTGTTTTTTCTATAGTAACATCGTTAGAAATTGAAGTATCCTTTATACGTATTTCACAGTTATATGTTTTTTATTTCGGTCCTACAATAACGTGTAATTGATACTCTACTGTATTATATTTGTGAAAATGAAATTTCACAAATCAATAAAAATTGCACCATATTTCCATTTCTTTTCCAACCTAGATTATAGCCGTATCATTAGTAATATGTGACAAAGGTTCACTATAGTACTAGAGAGACTTTTTTATGAGTTTGCCCTGTTACTACATTTTAATAACTCTACCTGTTGACTACTTTTTTAAAAAATAGCATATGCAAAATTTTTGAGAAGTTATCAAATGGTGTAAAGTATGTACAAAATTAACAATGCCCTTTATAAATTAGGTATGCGGTGCACCGATAAGGCCACGGAAGGTCTTTTCAAACCTTTTTTTCAAAAAGGCCTTCATCAGACTACTTCTTTAATTAATTCCACGTGCTTTATCTCAAACATATTTTCCATTAGTCAAAGTAAAGTGGGGAAACTCCTGCCACGGATAAAAACGTTTGAGAATTTAGAAATTTTGCAGATTCATTTATAAAAGTTGAATCAAACAAAAGTGCATTAACTACATTTTAGTTACCCATTTGAAAATATAAAAAAAATGTTATTTTAATATATTTGGCATTACTGATTTTTTGCTGCGACGATAAAAAACAGTAATGCCAAATATATATAATCTAAGAATTTTTAGAGACAGATGTATGGACCCTTTTTGAATAAAATGATTGGATAATGAAGGAAAGTGGGATATGTAGTATCAATATGCTTTACCTGACATTCTCTTATAAGCTCCTACTGGTTTATGATCCCTGGATAAAAACCTACGCAATAATGCCAAAACACAATGTGCGGTGTGTTCTCTACAGGGAATACTATCTTTTACCAAAGTTTCACCGTTCACAATGCGGTCCAGCATCGAAGGGCCCGATTCCACGTCCTACAATGAACGCTTTCCTGCTGTCGACTCTTAGCACTTTCTGTTATTCGGTCAAACTGTACGGCACAAACCTTGCGGTAGTTTTCATTTACCTGAGATCTTCCCTTAGAATCAGCATGATTATTTCACGGTTAATACGGAGTGTGTCCTCAATCATCCGTACCGTCATTTGGCTGTCTGACTTCACCAGAGCACGTACATTCTCCACCATTTCCTCAGAGCGGCAGGTTGACAGTCTTCCAATTCTTAGGTCATCCGCAACGTCTTCCCTTCCTCCCGAAAGCGAGCATAACATTCAAAAAGGCGACCACGGGACAGCGCATTATCCTTGTAAACAGTTTTGATCATTTCAAAGGTCACCGTTGCTGGCTTCTCCGACTTGCAGCAGAACTCAATATTTACTTTATTCTGTCTGTTCAAATCCATGACAATGGTCTTTGTGGTACGTTTCATTAACAATCTTCAGAATCGGACAGGTCTGGGTTTTCTTACATCTTCATGTGTCTTGCAAGAGAGGGAAAAACAGTTACAATTTGACCCATGGAACATATTTTTACCACTACCAGTAAGAGAGTAATAACCACTGTCTTGGAACTTTATTGTCAAACGGTGTATATATAGTGTCAAAATAAAAATTTTATTTCTTCTTGTCCTGGGTCACTGAAATTTATTTTCGTCAATTTATATGCCGTTCTACAATGAAACATCCTTTATTGCGTCAGGTGGGACTCGGAGAAAATGTTTGTACTCCAGAGCGGCTATTGTATTGGGTTAGAAAGAAAGCAATGTGCGATGACGAGTTTCGTGAATTCGCAACACTGCCTAAGGGGCACAATTGCCACTGACATTGCGCAGCTAACCGGCATGGCATCAGAAGGTAGTTGCTTTAAGTTTGTGGCAGTCAGCCGTCAGAAGCGGAAGAGTATAAGCGCCAGTCAACATGGTAATGAACAAGAAGAAGGTGGTATGCTGTATGAATTTCGCTGTGGTAGAAACACGCTAGTCCTGAAAGGAACAAACATTACCAGTGTATATCCCTGCGTTACATCTCGTCTCCAGTGCTCTCGTTGATTCAAACGGTTTCGAGCGAGAACTTTTGACCTGTGAAACCATCCGAAAGCTGGGAGAACCACAATCGTGGATATGAACATGCGGAAGATCTTAGAGAGGACTAACCCATGTATGACCACAAAGCCAGTCAGCAGAACATCTGGGTAATACCTACAGAATCGTTAGAAGTACGATCTCGGAAACGGTGCGGTTTGCGTGTTGTTCATGTGCGGCTTTAGTGAGTGCGTGTCAAAGTGGTGCACAAATGGCCAAATGACGAACCGTCGTGAAGCCGTGTGCCGTCCACAGGTTATTGATGCCAGTGGGGAACTGAGACTGTCAGGCATTGTTCATAGTGACCGCAAGGACACAGTGTGACAAATCACCCGCAGCTACAAAAGTGGTGATCAAGACCATGTGTCACATCACGCAGTTCATCGCAGTCTTCTACGCATGGGCCCGCATAGCCGAAGACCTAACAGGGTTCCCATGCTCATTGAACATTATTATCAACAACGCATAGAATGGGCCCAAGATAATCGAGATTGGACCAAGTATGATTGGAAGAAAGTGGCCTGGTATGACGAATCATGATTCCTGGTGCATAACGTAGACGGTCGAGAGCGGATATGCCGATTATCAACGGAGACTATGGCACCTAGACGAACTGTTGGGCGGTAAGAGGTCGCTGGCGGCGGTTTTATGCTGTGGGCGATGTCGTTTTCTGAGATTTTACGACCCATTATCCCATCAGCCCAATCCTTGACAGCTGTTATGTATCTGAACATTATTGCGGACCAGGTTCATCCATTTATGGCAACTGTGTTCCCTGCTAGTGATAGCGATTATCAACAAGATAATGCGCCATCCCACACTGCGCTAATTGTCAAGGAGTGTTTCGAAGACCATGCTGGTGACATTCTATTAATAGCCTGCCCTCCAAATTCACCATACATGAACCCAATAGAACATTTGTGGTTCGACTTGGAAAAGAGGTGTCAGGCTAAATCACCTCCACCCCGAAATGTACGAGAACTGGAGGGCCTGATGTTGACATTATAGTACTAGACACCACAGGAAACCTATCATCGCCTCATTGATTCGATGCATCGCAGAGTGGTCGCTGCATTGCGGGCCAAGTGGGTCCTACACCTTGTTAGGTAAGAGGTCATACTATAATGAATGATTTATTGTTGTATTGCTTATTCAACGAAGAACAGCATTTAATATTTCAAGAAATTCCCTTTGATTTTTATGCTAAATATTGTCGGCATTTGTAGACAGTAAAAAATATTCTCATTTTCAAATGTTCATCTCAGTTGCAATTTCAGAATATTGACCTGCGAAAGATCTCAGGGTGATGTTTCCACTTACTAAAGAAACAATCTCAATAAAACTAAAAAATTATGAGAACTGCCAAAAAATTTCAAAGTGTCCCATTACGCTACTGACAATGTTTTACTTAAACTTCTATGTAGCGTTCTGCTTCCATGATTGGTAGTGTCTGAAATTAAAGATAGAATGCGTGCTGGTGTAAAACATTTAGTACTAAGAGACGTTTCGTTGATAATCATAAGTAATGGTCTCCATGTTAAAATGTACTCTAAGGGGTTTCAAGCTTAAGTGAAACGGAAATTGTGTAATTATCCATGCAACCGTTGCGCAGATAACAGCTTTTGCTTCTGACCAAATGTCAGAGGTGGATCCCTGCTCGAATCCTGGTGGAAAATGAATGCAGTTTTGTTTTACATCACAATCTCTATCGTTTATCATTATTTTGGAACCACTGGCACTATATTAGGTACGATAGACCAAACCAATGTTTATAACGGTATATATTATTTTAATGAAAGGGAAGTCAACCCGAATTACAAATAGAAACAATCCGTTACAAAAGGTAGATGTCATGTAGCAGTGCATTGGAAATTCCTGTTCTATTTAAAGAAGTGAGCAGTACCACGATTGACTCAGTGTTACCTACCGTCAGTGAAACAAATTTAAAATTAAGACATTTATAAGGCAAAGAAAATATACATGTAGCCAGAAAAAAGGACCACCGATGTAGAACCGAAATTTTAGAATTTCCAAGGGGACAAGAAATGACTCAAAAGGAGACCATGTGCGAGATATGTGGGTGAAATGCGAAAGAATGCTGGTTTGATATGGTGTAGATCGGCAAGACACAGAAATTAATAAAAGAAATTTCGGAAGACCTACATTCAGCAGTGGATATTTAATGGTTGACAATTCTGATGGTGTATTGAGTATTATACGTGCTGGAGTATTGTCTATGTTACCGTTGATAAGAAAAGTTCAATCATAAGTTTTGTACCTCGAAATAATTATTTTTGTTTCAATCAGATATAAATAATAAGTGATATCAAATTTATGTTGTTATAAGATAATCTGAATTGAAGAATCTGTGCAACAGTGGTTTAAAGTACAGTTTGAAAAATCGAACGGGCGTTCTTCTGCCTAAGTGGGTATAAACATTTAAACGATGAAACAAAAACAAAGCAAGCAGCTTAGACCAATTGCAAAGTTGTGTTTAATTCGCAGAGAATTTGTGGTGATATTTAGCAGAAACATTTATATGTGAACAATTACACACTATTGACGTATATTTGTTTCTGCTTTGTAGAAAAAATGCAATTGTATTTCATTCCGGTGTTTGTTATGGCTAAAGATGACACAACAAACATTCGTTTCCAGTAATGTTGAGCGACCACGATGTAGTGTTACATTGATCTAGAAATTAATATGTGCAAACACTTTATTCGAGAGCTTTGTTTCAAGAAACATTACAATCTCCAAGGGAAATATGATATTATGTCTTAAAAGACAAGCGTTTAATCAATGCATCATTCCAGTTCCTGCTTACACACTGTAGTTCAGAGACATTGACCTTAAGGAAAACAACTGAATGAAGCATGGAACGATGCATACTTGGTGATAGCATGTAGATCATTTCTCATCGACGTTTCATTGATGAGGAAACTACAATAAAGCATGGAGATTTTGTATGTTTCAGGTGTTCCTCATCTTATCATTTCTGAATGTGTGTTCCTCATTTACCAGAAATGATAAAATGAGGTACCCGGGATTCAGAAAAGTGGCAAGAGTTGAAGACATTACATTTGATAAGAAAGTTCAATTATAGTAAAATTCATAAAATGACAGCAGGCTGGACATATTGCCAGAAAAAAATCATCACCGATGGATGTTCCAGTTGAGCTAAAATTCGAAAGCATGCCGGAGTGACATGGAGGAAAGTGGCTCAACGCAGATGGTTTTATGTACACATGTATCATTATCGTCATCAAAGGAGAAAATTGTATCAAAACTAGAAATCATAGAAAATTATTCCATTCGTATTTTGACTGCCATGATTCTCTCTCGACCAAAATACGAACGGTTTCAACATCATCACATAAATTCAAAGTTATGAAAATAGGAAATGATAATTCATTATGGAACAATCATTTGTATTTATAACATGCGAATTTTCTTCCTGAAATCAGTTTTACTTCTGTTCTGATCAAGATTTTAACTCCACAAGAAGAAACTTTTCAACAATTATATGGTTATGTCACATAAAGCAATTAAGAAGTAATAAAATTAAAGTTAATTTAGCAAATATCTTCTTTTATATGTGATCAAGTGATTAACAAAAAGATGTAATGTTGCTTTACTAAATTTGTCTTTTACCTTTTGGTGTATACCTTGAAAATACAATTACGTAAAGTATAATAGTAGAATTGTTTTTCTTGTTTCTGATCAACTCTAAATGAATAATTTAAAGTGTTTAAAACTCTTACTAAATATATGCATGTGATTTCTTCTGTAACAAAAAATGGTTGCCTGTTTCACTTTTTCGCGACTCATACATATAATTAGATACATATACATATATTTTTCTGCGATCTTGATGTATTCCATTAGAGACCAAAATGGCAAAAGAGCGACAATTTGAATGAAGAATTATTACATGTCATACATACATATCAATAAACTGTTCTCTCAGATACATAGGTTAGTTCCACAAAGAAATACACACTACCAGATAAATGTTTAACTAAATATTTACTTACTATTGCCGTATCAAATTTCTTCATTTACAACGATCTTGACATACAACTCAGTCCTCACTGGCATCCATCACACGACGTTCACAAGACCTTCTGTACTTCATACTCACAATCTTTCTTTTTCCCGTTCAGACACTCTTGAATCTGATACTCCCCTGATTTCCTTGACCTAGCTCTGCACTTCCTTTATACTAGTTGGGCTAAAAAATTATTAGAAAGCATCTCATCACTCGTTCATTCAACATAGCCAAACCAATGAAAAATATTAGTCTCCACTTTGCTAACAGCATTTTGCTTCACATTACGAAACTGCAAAAAAATCATTCCACACACGATCAGAACGCGTCTTACCAGACACCTCCCGTAAGTACCGCATTTCTCTTGCATACAAACGACTTCCGTGTATCTTCTGTAATACCAAGGTTTCACTGCCATACATCAGAGTAAGAATAATTGCACTTTCATAAACAGTCATGCGGGGCTCACATGAAAACTCATCGTTCCGATGAAAAGTTTCCTGTAGTATATAGGTTTCACTGCCATACATCACAGTAAGAATAATTACACTTTCATACACAGTCATGCAGGGCTGACATGAAAACTCATCGTTCCGATGAAAAGTTGTCTGTAGTACCTAGGTTTCACTGAAATACATTAGAGTAAGAATAATTACACTTTCATACACAATCATGCGGGCTCACATGAAAACTCACCGTTCCGATGAAAAGTTTCGTCTGGTACCTAGGTTTCACTGCCATACATCACAGTAAGAATAATTACACTTTCATACACAGTCATGCGGGGATCACATGAAAACTCATCGTTCCGATGAAAAGTTTCCTGTAGTACCTAGGTTTCACTGCCATACATTAGAGTAAGAATAATTACACTTTCATACACAGTCATGCGGGGCTCACATGAAAACTCACCGTTCCGATGAAAAGTTTCCTGTAGTACCTAGGTTTCACTGCCATACATCAGAGTAAGAATAATTACACTTTCATACAGAGTCATGAAGGGCTCACATGAAAACTCATCGTTCCGCTGAAAAGTTTTCTCTGGTACCTAGGTTTCACTGCCATACATCAGAGTAAGAATAAATACACTTTCATACACAGTCATGAGGGGATCACTTGAGAACTCATCATTTCTATGTAAACCTGCCAAAGCAGCTACGACTTTCAATCAGGAATTTACGCACCCACTTATTTCGCCATCTAATGTTTTCTCCCTGTCAAACATGCTTCCTAAATACACCCCTGGCCAACCACTGTGCCATTTAGACCTACCCTGCATTCAGTACTAACAGTTCCTCTCTCAAAATCCATAACTTTGGTTTTTCCTTTATTTTGCTCGTGTGGAGTGGCATTATAATCGACGGCCGCACAAAACTCCAAAGTTCGCAGGATGAAATTGAATGTTGAGCGCTTTGTGGATGAGATCTGAAAGACCTATATCAAAACTTTTTGGGAATTTGTTAGACTTCGGTTCCTTTTAAGGTATGATCACCGTCGCCTGCAGAGGGCTCAGTTTGTCAATGATCGCTTGGAGAGAGGATATTGCGAGTATGGACTGGTCAGCCTAGTCTCGGTACCTAAATCCTATGGAACATGCTTGGGATGCTCTGCGAAGAAAAGAAGCAGTTGGTCAGCCTTCTACACTACACACCTGCCTTCCCTATGAATTGAATTATTTGCCTCCATAATTCATCAACAACCTGGTGATAATTATGTTTATTCGATGCGAGAGCTGCTTGATGAACAAGGTTGTCACATTCCTTATTAAATCATTTTTAGATTACATTAACGCATCTCACCTTGATGACATTTGCGAATGTAACCCGGTATCTGCAAAATGCGCACTCTTTTTCTGTTGTTATATAATGCCTATTTCCCTAGTGATTTTGTCTGTTTATATCTCTATCTACCGTTCGCGTTTTATTTTATTTCCCTCAGAATACCTTCCGGACTTAAGGTTTGGAAAACAGTGAATTTCAGGGCTTCGCAAAATAAAACAAACTTTGAATATCTGCTGTGAGACTGAGAATATGCTTCTTCGCAATATAGATTCGGAGGAGAATGACCATTGGATAGCTGAATGTATCACAGAAACATCTATCCGACTTAAAATACCTTTATATTTTAAGTCACGTTTTATAAAATAACTGTGAGGGAGAAACCTTTGTTAATAAATTGTAGCTAACTGTTAATCCATGACCTAATTATTTTCAAAACACATATGTAGAATATTTCATAGAAATAAAAGTTAAGTTAATCCGGTTTGTTTGCCGCTTTGTACTGCACAGTCCCGTAAAGCGTAATTAGAAGCACATAAGGACAGACAAGTTTTTAACTTGCAATGTAGAAAATCAATCCACGGCATTTTAACGAAAACATTTGTTGTTAACACTTTCTTCATTTACGGTATATTTCTGTGAAATTCATCTTAGTGTAAGTATATTTAAGTAAAAGCGCTTTTCTCAAAGTGATTAATAAATGCTGAATAAAAAGTATGGGAATTCAAAATATATTTTCGATTTTCTCATTAGACCTTTCTAGGTTTCACTGCCATACATCAGAGTAAGAATAATTACACTTTCATACAGAGTCATGAAGGGCTCACATGAAAACTCATCGTTCCGCTGAAAAGTTTTCTCTGGTACCTAGGTTTCACTGCCATACATCAGAGTAAGAATAAATACACTTTCATACACAGTCATGAGGGGATCACTTGAGAACTCATCATTTCTATGTAAACCTCCCAAAGCAGCTACGACTTTCAATCAGGAATTTACGCACCCACTTATTTCGCCATCTAATGTTTTCTCCCTGTCAAACATGCTTCCTAAATACACCCCTGACCATCCTTGTCACATTTACGCCAAAAATCGGATTGTCATCTTCAAAATTTGATTTTATAAATATTAAAATTGAGGAATGAAAGTGTAAAACAAGGAATATGTATGTGTTTTGAAAACGCCAAATGGGCTTACGTCGCTGAGTAATAATTGATGTCATTTCCATTAGGCGAGCAAGTTTTCAGACATTTTTCAAACAAAGTCGTGGAAACACACCATCAAATGCAACTTTACTTATCCCACAGCAAGGCGTTTATTTATTCCTTAGCGACAAAAATAATCAGAGATATGGCGTATGCAGGGAAACCCAGATTTTACGCATTTCTAGGGACCAGCATAAAGCCATTAGTTGAACGATGCGGGAAAACCTAAAACCGAAGTAGGGGTAAAATAAACTTTACAGCCTTACATACTGTGTACAGAAATAAATACAAATGTACACTAATAGTACAGTACTATACTAGCACATAGTATGTATTGTAGACACATTTATGTAAGAGCCATGAAATGCAATATAACAAAGAAACGTACATTACATAATGTTGGCTTGGAAAAAATTGGTTATTTCCTTTGCTCTCTTTTTTAGTGTCTTGCTCCAGCAAAGCTTTCGGAATAACTGAAAGGTTTTGCAAGTGCTTTTTCTTGAGAATCGTGACCAAGGAAGACGTTTTTCACAAGATTGAATCCATTTAATTCCGCTTAGAATAAAAGCATACGTTCCGAAATTTCGCAGTGCTCTCATCAGATCACTGACCTGTATAATTGCGGTTTTTTTTCACAGGACAGTACAGAGATTGAAATTTGAAAACACCTAACCATTTCAGAAAATGTGAATAAAAAAACTGGAGACACTATGGCATTGAAAACCCACACGTCCACCTGGTTAATTTTCCTTGACGCAAGAATTATCCATTCTAGCTGTCATGAATTGCGGAATGTCCTTCTGAGGTCAAAGTACAACTCAGAATTCTGCTACATCGTAAACCACGTGAGAACATTGAACGATGTCTTATTTGATATTGAAAATTTCGTCTATAACATTGGGATTTTTTCATTATACTGATCACAAACTGGCCTTGGAGAAAACTTCGCATGTGTTATACCCTCTGCAGCATTTGTTTTATACATGTTGCATTGGCAGGGAGTTTATACACAGTATCTGCACATTGTTTTCAATCTGCACTTTCACTCATTGTAAAGACATAACACCACACGTGACTAGGAAATATATTCGCAAAATATTATGTATCGCTAGAAAAAGGGCAATCGTGGTCAACAAGAACCATTACTTCTGTTGTTGTTTTTTTGATAGAAGTATAAAAATTGTCAGTAATTTCTTTTAAATTATATATTTATACTTGGATTTTTTAAAATTTTCTAGTTGAAACTCCATGTTTTTCTCTATTGTGAAGAGGTTGGCACCTTTCCCGCTTTCAATAATAAGTGTAATAAAATATTCTTTGTATTATGAGAAATATGTTTTCCTTGATTGACGGTGTGGTGTGGAATCAACGCAAAACGCATAATCGGACCCATATTCATCAACAGCATTGTTACTGATGCAAGTTATAGGCAGCTACTGGCCGAGCAGGATGGCGCACGTCCACATAGAGTTGCTGATGTGTTTCCCTGGCTCCTGGTTACAGGACAACTTTCAGGACTGTATCATCGGTTTGGACGCTGCGAGGTTCGTTGGACAGAGCATTAAATGACCACCCTATAGCCCTGGCCTGAACCCACGTGATTTTTTCTGGTGGGGTAATTTGAAGGACCGAGTCTTCAGGACTGGTCCCAAGACACTGGGGGACTTCAAAAAAGCCATTGCAGACGAAATCCAAGCCATCAAAAAAAGACGTGTTGCAGCATAATATCGGCAATTCCCAGTCCCGTCTTTATACGATGGTTTGTGGGGACGATGGCCATTTTGAAAATATGTTCTATTAATTTCACCTATTGTTTGAGTCTCTCTGAAAGTTTCATAAAATTTGATCCAGTAATAACGAAGTTGTGTCATTTTACTTTTTTAACACTTTTTCTTGGCAACCCGGTACATTCTCACAGCTAAATTATCATTTCAATCAGACGCCTCCTCCATGGTGAGCTGAATTTTAAGGCAATGAGTGTATTTCTTTAAATTGCTTCAGACACACTGAGTGACCACTAAATTATGACCACGGACCTATAATTGGTAGGTCCGCTTTTCGCCCTCAAATTTGAGGAAATCTGCTAGGCTGTATCTGCAAATACCACTATAATTTTGATTACAGACACATTTTCTATTACCACTTACACACACAATTTAATTTAAAAAATCGGTATAATGATCGCGCAGTTTTGCAGAAAAGCTAAAACACAGAATACAAAGCCTTTATGAACGTTTCAGTTGCTGCATAAAATAGAATCAATTCTCCCTCATTATAAGAGATGGGATCCTAGTGTGAAAACAAAGATGTTGATCAGCAATTTCTGAGCAAGTTCGTTCTCAGGAAACTGGAAATTTCACAAGGAATTTTGTTCACAATTTTTCTTTTCCAGATATTAGGTATTGAATCCCAACAGGAAAGTTACTTACATAAAGTGAATTTCTTCTCTTGGTAATTTAAAGGTAAAATTTCATCCCCAATCTTTTTCAAAAAAATGGAGGAACAGATTTCCAAAGAGTGAAATATGTAGTTATTATTTTTGAATTTGCTAAGTACTTTGAGTATGACAATGCAATGCGACACAGCCACTGAGTTTCACAGTTAGTGCATACGCAATATGCTGTATTCGACACTTGTTTTCCACAGATCCAAAATAAATGTGTTTCTTTACAAGTGATTCTGACAGGAAACAACTGAGCTGGATATATATGAGTGCTTTTTGCTCTAACGAAACCATAAGTATAATTTTTGTATACATTGTTTTTAAATAAAAGAGTGTGAGTATTTGTTCTAAATAAAGATTTCAACAGAGTGCGAACATTTATTTTAGAAATCATGCTTATACCATATCAGAGATCATCCACGAAAATCCTTTGTCTTTTGTTTTGCCACTAACTGCGCATGAACCAAATCTCCTGAGTCCCGCAACGGTCTGACGTTTCTGCGTTTACAGGGAATACTGTTGTTACGTGTAGTACCAGCGACAGGCCTAAAACTTCAGGCTTTACCGGATGTTCTTGGTAATGGAAGGAATCTTGTCGGTAATGTTAGTTTAACTGCACGACGTCATATGTTCTACACAGATAGTCGATTGCCTTAGAAATATTATGCTGCCACTGGAACTTGGACATCAAAGGAAACGATATATCGAAGACGTAATGCAATTGCTTTTATGCTAGGAGACCATGGCTTCACGGTTCTGGCAACTTCATTTCTCGAGCTCAGAAGAATAGCCTAATGTTCCTTTTGCAGGCGACTCGAGATTTAGTCTGCAGAAATTACTCGTCCCCATTTCATTTGAAGGAATCTTAGAAGCCGCAACTATCCTAAAAAAGTCCAGTGACTAAACGTCTTCAGGTACGGTGGTCTACTAGTGCGGATTATAGTTATACGCAACGGCAGAATGTCACTACAAGTCTTCACAGGAGGCAATGTAATTGCTGAGCGCTATGGAATCGAGAATCTGGAGCGCATTATCAAGCTTAATCGAGGAGCTTTTCGCTCTCATTTCCGTTTAATGGACGACAACTCTCGGCCACACATGGTTCAGCTTGTCAATCATTTCCTGCAGAGTGGGATATTCGGCATATGAATTGACCAGCAAAGTCTCTAGAACTGAATCCAACAGACCATCGTTGGGTATCTGTGAGACCCTTCGTTGCACCTTGTAAAAACCCTGGCCCAGCTAGCTACCAGGCTCTTTGAAAACGTACGCGTAATTCTTTAGCTACAGATTTCATTAACAACCTTCTGATGAGTATGGATGTTCTTGTCAGAGCTGCCTTTCCTTGCACGCTGATCATATTTCTTATTCAGACATTTTTAGGTTACATTCTTATATAAATAAATAAATAAAGTATCGCTCTTTCCACGTTCCAGAAACACATAGCAATCGAAAAATTGTTTTCAGCAGCCGCCGTGAAATTGAATCTCGGAACTCTCGATATCTAGCCGAGAGCGTAAAGTTTACACTATTTAACGCACTCGGCTAGATATCGAGAGTTCCGTGATTCAATTCTGCGGCTGCGGCTAAAAACAATTTTCAATTTTTCGATTGATATGTGTTTCTGGAACGTGGAAAGATCGATGTTTTATTTATTTACTTACTGGCACCACGTATTTGGAGGATTTTTACATTCTTATATGTCCCTTTGGTGATATTTTCTGTTCTGATCTTGTGTATGCAAAATGTTCGAACATTTGTCTATTGAAGCTCCCAATTTAATAGCGCATTAGACAAACTTAGTACGTGAAGGTAACAATAACTTTTGAAAAACTAAGCTGTCCACATAGTGTTTGAGTACGGAGCATATATAAGGGGGACGTAAGTGAAGATTACATCAAATCAACGTAAAACAATCTCAACGATAACCAGATCATTGTGGTTTTGTGACTACAAGGGTAGCTGAACTCCAAAACCAGAAAGAAACACCCCAAATTACTGTGCGGAATTTCCTGATTCAGAGAAGTACTGCCTTTTAAAATTGGAGTTCTTCGCATATTTGCAGTAACTTCTTCCGAGAAAAAGTATTGTTCTGGATTGTAAGAACTGGTGTTAGACGCAATATACCCAAAACAAGGGTTTTCAAAATAAAGCTGGAACTAATGAATGCGGGTGTGAAATAAAATTTAAAAACATACACATAAGCAAAAAATACTTTCAGGAATTCCTTCATAGAAGGAATGAAATTTTCCCGGTATTTACCTTAGCAAAATGTTGTTGTTTCTTGGTTTAACAACCATGTGAGCAACTCAATGGGATATAAGCACTTTGCAGTCCCTAATTGAGAGCCACGGTTCCCAGGGAAGGAAGACAGCCAGTGCAGTAAGGCAAACACAACATCCATGCATCACCGAAGTTCGAACCCGGATACTTCTTGGACGGATTATCAGAAGTCAGCGATTTGAGCAGTACGTCACCGGTGCGGTGCGGCCGTGTCAAAATCAATAACTCATTCTCTCGTGTTAGAATTGTTAAAAATAAGAGGAAAACCTGCTGCGAATTTTGTAAATAAATAAATATTTACCGAGATTTGTTGGAGCGTTTTGTGAGATGACAGGAAAATTTAAACGGCAGTCGTGTGCTTCTTTGCGAATGATGTACTGAGAAAATTTGGGTTTATCCGCGATTATAAAAAATACTTCTCAAGCACAATGCTCCTCGGATATCGTGAGGACACATATCCAAAATTAATTACAATTTAATGGACGAGAAACACTATTTATGTTTAAAATACTAGTAATAAGAATTAATCCGTCTTATTGCACGATGCTATTTATTTAGTTAACACCGAAACCTATATGCAAATTTAAAACATGAGTGAAAATGCTTCAAATACGTGGCGTCAGTGAATAAACAAATACGTCACTCTTTCCACGTTTTACCAACACGAAGCAATCGAAAAATTGTTATTCGGTCACGGCTGGGAATCGGGTCCCAGATCTCTCGATATCTAGCCGAACGCGTGGATATTTATAGCCATATATATAGCCAATATCTTGCCGAGCACGTTGACTATATATAGCCAATATCTAACCAAGCACGTTGGTTATATATAGGCAACGCGCACAGCTAGATATCGATAGCTCTGGCTGTATTATTGGATCTGGCATCATAATTCCAACAAACCTAGGAATCAATATCGCGCTCGGCTAGATATGGAGAGATCTGGCTATAGATATTGGCTATATTGGCCATATATATAGCTAATATGGCCAATATCTAGCCGAGCGCGTTGGCTATAGATAGCTAACGCGTACGGCTAGATATCGAGAGATCTGGGATCCGATTACCCAGCGGTGACCGAATAACAATGTTTCGGTTGCTGTGTGTTGGTAAAACGTGGGAAGAGTGAGGTCTTTGTTTATTCACTAACACAATGTATTTGGAAGATTTTCACTTAGGAACTCGCCCTTTGGATTTAACTGCTATAAATAATTTATAGCCAGTGCCATAACGCCCACCAGATGGAAATGTCTCAGTAGCTGAGCCAAACTTACGGATTTATGATGTCAGAACTGACAGAAAAACACACATAGCGCAGTGGATTGTTGGCCACCTTGGTGTACGGCTAATACGCTTGGCTAGATATCGAGAGATCTGGGATTCGACTCCCCAGAAATGACCGAAAAACAATTTTTCGGCTGTTGTGTGTTGCTAAAACGTGGAAAGAGCGATGACTTTGTTTATTATAAAACAACAGTATTTTCAGAGTCACAGTGACTCCTTCATCAAATGTGATTACTCTCATGTGATCACATGATCATCTTAAATACGTGAAACAAATGCGTCATGGAAAAGGTAATGTCACTGTCACATGATGTACAAGATAACAAGACACTCAGGAAAGCATAATTAATTAATTAAATTACTCAATAGGTACAGAAATTATTGTACTGTCCTCTCTAACCAAATTCCACCAAGTTTCGGGTAAAGTGCAAATATAATTTTCATTATAGTAACGTGTACCATAATCTGAAATATAAGGAGTTTCCGTGAATAACAAATAATAAACACAGTTAGGTGTATTTACGATTTTAGCGTTATTCCAATTTGGAAATGGAATTTCCAGCAGTATCTGTTTTTGCAAAAGAGGTGCTTTAATGATTCATTTCAAAATTTTACCTATGTTTACTTAATCTCCAATCTATTTAGGTTGAACCCACGTAATGATTATTTAGTTAATCAGAAATAGGATCGAGCAGAGAATAATATACATGCCCCACTTCTTCATGTTATTAATTTTGTCCTGAACGTTGCAAAAAATAGAATGTAAATTACACCATCGTATAACAAATTGTATTTTATGACGGAAGAATATGCTGATAAGAAAGTCCGCTGATCCAAAGTAATTTTTAGCCACATGTTCACCAGTAAAAGTAGTTGACATAGCCAACCTTATTTTATTTTGCATCCTCCTCATAACGTCATCCGGATAACCATGGTTTGCAGCAAAAAAGGAAATCCATTATGGTTCCCGAGATAAGGCAGATGGGCTAGAATAATGTGAATATGCTCTTCTAAAGTAGAAGTGCAAAGCAGAAATTTTATGGTGAAAAGTGTTACGAATAATTTGAAAATCCAAAAACGGCAAAACGAAATTATGTTCAAGTTCTATCGTGAGCTTGAAACTTGTATACAGCCTTCGTTTTTAACTAAATAAATGTCATCATGCAATAAGACGGATTAAGTATTATTTGCAATATTTTTTTTACAATAATTCAGTACAATTCGTATAGATGGTGCAAGAAAGTATTAATCTTCCTATGGGACTCCTGCTACTTGCTATTTCCTAAAGGCGGCTGGACCTACGGCGTCACATCTTTTTCGCGAATGGGAGAGCTGTTGCCTAGCATAGATTCAGTTGACAAATGTAGTGTTAGGTGCAAGACACGGTAACCGTATGATAGGTTTATGAACGATTGGGGTTGTCACAATGTTTGAACCTTCGGTTCGTGTTCTTGTGTATCGATTCGATTAACAGTCATCCAGATGGTTCAAGAAATTTCTCTCACGTGACAGAAAGCTCGACGATAAACCAAGGTCAGGTATTCCGCGAACCGTGGATTTGGGGGCCGCGCACCACGCCGTAGAGACAAAACCGACAACCAGCAATCGGAGATTATCAGGCAAGCTGGGTATATCACAGACTACAGTGGTTCGTCAACTTCAGGACCATCTGCCATTATAACCATAGCATTGAAATTCTGCTTCGAGAGGAGTTAAAAGTATAATTGTCCTCGTCCGTGAAGTGAAGTTTCCCAATGACAAATGACATGCTGCGACGTACCTGCCAGCAGGACGCAGACGACATAAAGGCAGATAGGAGTCAGAATGAACGTCTGCGTAGCTCAGTTGGTAGAGTGACTTGTTCCGGAATAAGCGGACTCGGGTTTGAATCCCGGCGTAGACCAAAAATGACGGAGAAATTTACTTCGTTATAATGGCGCCCGAACTATCCGGATGACCCGACCGTTCAAAATCTCGCACTGGTGTGATGTTATTTCCACATCGCGAGATAGAAAAAATCATAGAATCTCTTCTCCAGCGCTTCGAAAAATAAATGTGTGTGACGTTGCATTCCACACACCGGATTGACTGGGAGTTCTCAAGTGCACGTTCTACAGTGGATGGCTGCCTACAACGATTCATGGTCACGGCTGACCCGTGGGCCATGCTCCCGGCCCTCTTTCGGGGGCGTGGGGAGATGTGACGTACCTGCCAGCAGGACGCACACAACATAAAGGCAGATAGCAATCAGAATGAACGTCCGCGTAGCACAATTGGTAGAGTGACTTATTCCGGAATGAGTGGATCCGGGTTTGAATCCTGGCGTGGACAGAAATGACGGAGAAATTTACTCCGGTATAATGCTTAAATTGGACTAAAAACTGTGGACACATTTCATTCGCATTAAGAGGTACGCAAGTGGTGTTAAACGGCTTGCACGATATTTTCATAAGGTTTGCGAAAATGATTACTGTAACCTAACTAAATCTAGTGTATTTATAACGTTAGAGTGATGTCAGGACTTTTATGTGAAATAATATACGGAAAGCATGTAGTACGCTCAGGTTTGCAAGTGAAAAAACAAGATAAATGAAATATTTTAAATCTATCTATTCCGCGCGATTTATAATTCAATAAAAACGCTGATTGGTCCTGTAGAAAAAACCTTAATTTTTTTCTAAGTAAAGATTTATCAGATGAAAAGTACGCAACTCCAGCAAAATTTAATATTTTATACGATATGCGAAACAAGAGATATAAAGATCTATATAGATTGCAATCAATTTATATTCGAACACGTCTTCGTAATCTAATCCTAATATTGTCATTAAGTCGTAAATTCCTTTTTCTGCAGTGGTAAGTTGATATTGATAACAATAGCCATCTCACTGTCAGTTGGAATATTAACAAATTTGGTTACTTACAACAATTCGATACAATTAGTTTACCTGTAAATATTTTTATATTTCTTTGACCGATGCAATTTTTCCCTTCAATAGTAAATATTTACATATTTCTTTGAAATGTTTCCTTTAATAATAAGTATATCCTCTGATCAATATAATTTTTTTCTTTAATAGTAAATATTTCCGTACTCTTTTGATCAATATAATTTGTTCAATACGTTTTTATTTTGCTGCATAAATTTAATTCTTACAGCATATTGTATATTAAGTTTTATCTTATGATATATATAAATTCCCTTTAAGTTCTGGAACATCTTCACGAAAACACGAACTACTTCCAGATTTTAAGAATTTAGAAACCCAATTGTTTTACATCTTGTAACTCTTCAGGGTTCAGAGTGATCACGTAATTATAACCTGCAAGTGAAATTTACAAATCTCATTCGTCTCATAAACCAACTATAGCCGTTGTACAATATTATAATTTATTTTCCAGAGAAAAAAACAGCAACATTCATTAATTAATAAGGATAGAATACAAAGTTGATAGAAGTGAATTTAATGTATAAAGAGCAATATCGACATGGGATTTTTGAGAAACAGGATAAAATTCATTTTTCCATATTCTTTAGTTTATATAATGAATATTAACATGTGCAAACATTCAAATTTCTTGCTCATAGAATTGAAGACCATCATCACGTTTGTTGAACAAATGTCTAATAATTCTAAAGAAAAAAGGGTTATAGAAACAAGTTAACGCACAGTAACAAATTTTTCCGAAATATTTGAAGTAACACAACACAATCGAACTTATTCAAAGACCTTGTAAAATTTCCAAAATTGGAATTAAACGAACATCTCTTGTGTGTATTTCGGCATTGCTAGGTAAACCACAAGACGGTTTGTAAACAATTTTGAAACAAAATTTGATCATACAGATTCTACCTTCGAAAGGATGTTTGTTCATTTCTTTTATCCCGTTATTATTATTTCCAAGACGTAAAGTACAGGCGTTTTTAACTTATTTTTTTCCAAAACTATGTATTCCTAAAAACCATGAACTCTTAGCTAACTACCTCACTTTATCATCATTTCCTTCTGAAGTTACTATAATTCTCTAAATATTTTGCCTTTACCTGATCCGGTCAATATCTCATTCCGTCCCGTAGATACTTTAGAGCTGGAACAAATTTCATGAGAAAAATTCGTTTCGAATTTGAAAAGCCATACTTTCCTCCTGTATCTCCATATTTATAAAATGAACGATATCTAAAAATAAATGTTTAAATATCATATTTCTTCATCTAAGGTAAAGCATACTCACTTTAAAGGAATTATGTGCTTTGTATATTGAAATGATCAATTACTGGCATACGTTCCTTTTCGGTATCATTAGGTGTGGCGAAAAACTCATTCGTAAATTAGGATACACAGCATATCCACCATGGACATCAGCTGAATCGGAAACGTTGAGAACATTTTTGGTCGTCGGATTCGACTACTATATCCATTTGAATATGTATGCTGTAGCATCCCCTCAAACGTCACATATTATGAGAAAAATTTATTGAACATCTACCTGTTGACCCTCCTCGAAGTGCGGATTCATTTGGTGTTGGTGAGATGAAACAAAAGCAAGAGCTGGACATGAGCATCTCTTTAGTATTTAAGCACTCATCTTTTGTCTTTAGGTTTCTCCAGCTGAATTTGTTGATGGAATCTCTACTAGCGCTGAAATATTTATCCAGAATGTCTGATGTAAAGTTTTTACCGCTTTCAATATACTAAAAAATTCATGTCTGTTGAATATTCATGTCAAATAATTGTTTTAAAGAGCAAAATTTTGGCTTACTCTTAATCGAAAATATTAATGAATGAAACGGGGAAACAGGAAACAAGAGACTAAATTTGTTATTCAGCCCCTTAAATTTCGTAAGGTGTTTTGTTTGCTTTTTTTAAAATTGTTCAGAGATAGAGAAATGTAGCCTTTTCGAGATAGTAATACCGACCGTGACAGGAAATATAGCCTGACATGAAAACCCACTTATTTTCCGTGGTGTTTCTGCAGCTTAGGATTCTCCACCTCTCATATACATCTTTTTTTTCTTTTTTTTAAATACCTTTGTTCATAGCGATTATCGGAATTTGTAAGAGTTACAAGAAAATAAGGGAAAACGTAGGTCGGTATATCGGAGTTAATATGGTGAATGCCTTTGCACCGCGGATAACAGGAGTTTATTTTCGGGATCATGATATAAAGTCGATACATATTCAGCAGATTCTGAAAAACGCAAATATTATGAAATAACTTTAATACCGTTCATAGGTTTGTTGAATATCGAAGAGAAAGATACATAGTTCAACTGATAAGAACTTCTCAACTTCTATACATGGTACGGCCATAAAACGTTTTAGCGCAATCGATATCGTTGAATTTAGATTTTATTATACAGTTATTTCGTTCCATGTGTATACGATGAAAGCCTAGGTAACGTATGAAAGCAATTCATAAATGAGGGTTAACCCACATAACAGGAAGGATTAAAGAACGGTCACCTTAAAATCAACGTATTGATATGGAAGAAAGAAAAAGAATAAGACAAGACAGAAAGAAATTAAAAATAAATTTTATACAGAAAGAGAGAAAGATATAAAGAAAAAGTGTGTAATGAATATAAGTAATAAAAGGAAGAAAGGATTTCAAAGCAAAGGAAATAAAGCAAAGAAGAAAAATATAAAGCAAAGAAGAAAATATTAAGAAAATAACAAAGAAATAAATGAACAAAGTAATCAAAAAATAAATAAATAAAAGAGAGCGAGAATACAAAACCACCACAGTAAAACTGTAGGACGTATGGAATTTCGATACCTTTTTAACTCTTCCGAACTTTGGCTAGGAATATTTGAAATATTTTTGACCCTGTTTGCTTAGCACAAATTATCCCACAATGTTACCAAGAAGAAAGTTATGGAAAATATTTACTTCTGTTTTAACTGCGCACATTTAAAGTGATATATTGCAGCGAATATGAAGTTGTATTAAATTATTCGGAACAGGTTTTACAAGAAAAAAAATTGTCGGGGTTTAAAGTATTCCTCAGAGATTGGTTGAAGAAGAAGACCCAATTATGGTAACAATATATCGCTCTATGTAAGTGTGATAAGGAGGATACTAAAAGCCGTAGATATTTTTAGAACTAATTTCTGGAATGAATTGCTCTAGGAAATTTGAGAAATAAAATATGGAATGAATTGTAACCAAAAGTATCAAAATGTTTGAAGTGAAATTTGATATTCGGCAGTGAAACCCACCTTAGAAATACAAATTACTTTTATACATTGCAGAAGATGCATAACACTCCTTCACTTTAAAACTATATTACTGTAAGCTGGTGAAAACCAAAAAATCAGATCAGATGATATGTAAAGGATTTTAGGACCCCAAGTCTTAAACAACCCTTAGAAATAGGAAGCTAGGAGATTTGAGCTAGAGTGCCCGATAGGAAAGTGACATGGAAGCGATGATGAAAGGGGGAGGAAGACGCCCTTATTTATTACCCGGGGGGGGTCAGTACCCCGGGTCCGACGGCTTAACGTGCCCATCTGTCGCATAGCGGATATTTAGTGGTTCGAGCGTTCGTTCCTGACTGGGATAGAACCTGAGGTCTTCTCCGTGGCAGTCACGCAAGGCCACCAGCGACCCCCAAAATCACAAAATTTCGGAAGCATGACTAATTAAATGAAAGGTTTTTAATAATTTTCTCTATAGTTGTGATAACTTCTCTTGTATGAAAAACATTACAAGAGACAAAGGTACTTGTAGAAAATTAAATTCATTATTTTTATGTCATTTAAGTTTATGAATGCTTACAACAAGAGCATCACTCCCTAAAACTTGATATATATGAAGTAAAAATTTCAAGAATGAGAAAACATTAAACGTACAGGTGAAACTTGGAACCTGAGTTATCACAAAAGTTTGGAGTGAAGGATAATGATTTCCTGGTAGCAACTGCATTTTGTGTTTCGAAGCAAGCATTATGTAATTTTTAGTTATCGTTCGCTGGAGACTACATAAAATGTAATACACATGTATGTACGCGCTTTTAAAACCTTTAACGTATCCCTCAACTGCCTTAAAGCGGACAATTCATTTAACGTTTATCAAAATTGATATAAATACCCAAACAATTTCAGTAATACCGCCATTTTTAAAAATTGTAACGAAATTTACATGTCGGTCTAGTACGTTGAAATGCAGTTGTGGCCGGGCCATCATCTCCTACAACTCCCAGCTGTATATACCGGATGCTCAAATTAGTTAGGCTTAGTACTTTCAGTCTCAGTTGGCGATTAAACTCGAGAGATTTTCTGAGGTATCTACATATAGAGCAATTTCGCTTTCAGGGCCTTACAGTAGCATGGTGCTAACGTATTGTTGCAACTCTGCGAATCGAACAGTGATCTGTGTTATATATTACGCGTTACCAAGAAATTATACATATATTTTTTGGCGTTGCACTGCTGTTGTTCCATGTCTCCCTACAAGACTACCCAAACGACGGTGTTTTGCCTCTTAGACAAGCTACATAATTACACTGAAGAGCAATTGAATTAGAAATACCTGTCCAGTAACGTGTAGCACCACCTTTCGCCCTGATGACGGAGGCGATTCATCTCGGCATGGACTCGACAAGACACGGGAAGCGTTAGGAAGCCATACGGGTCCACGACCGCCTGAACAAGCTCACAGAGTTTACGAAGATTTGATGGAGGGGAGTCAGAGCCTCGAACATCTCTCTCAATGGTATCCCAGATGTGCTCGATGGGATTGAGGTCAGGTGTCCTAGTTGGCCAAGGAAGCGAGGTTACGTCGGTGAAGTGTTCATCCAACCATTCGGATACGATTCGGAAACGATGGCACGATGTATTGTCTTGTTTCAGCATGAGGTCCCCAGTGCTATGTTGAAGACACACAAATGGGAGCAAATGGTCGTCCTGGATATCCCGGTAACGTTGACCTGTGATGGACGATGTCACACGTACCAGGGGTCCCATTTCAGTCCAGGTAAACAGTCCCCAGACAAGAATGCCACCCAGACCAACTTGAAGAGTACCCTGCTGGCAAGAAGGATACATTGCTTCATCTCCTTTGCGCCGTACTCGTATCCTGCCATCCGCATGTACAAACGTGAATCTCGACTCATCAGTCCAGGCAACATTTTCCCACATGTCTAGGGTACAGTGGCGATGTTCCCGCACCCATGCTAATTTTTGCACCCTGTGTTGTACGGTCAGAAGCGGTACCCTCGTGGGACGATGGCTTCTGTACCCCATAGAAAGGAGAGCAGATGGTTCTGGATGGTGTTGCTGCTTACATGTTTTTGTGCAGCAGAGTTAAATAGCCGAGTGATTTCTTGCACTGTGGCCCGTCTATCCGTTGTTACAATGCGAGCTAGCACTCTGGGCCGACATACCCCAAGTCCGCATCCAAAACCTCTTTCGTTCGATGCCGCGGCGTGTAGCAGCCGTTATTGCCAGCCATGGAGGCCACACGAACTATTGATGTCTGCGTGTCCCGCAAGTCGCACGGGCCTGTAATCTCAATCTTTTCATCCTTGTATCTGTTATTATGTGTCCAGTAAACACAGCTTTGCTATCTCGTGTCCTTCTTGGTGTTGCATTTTGGATGGCCAGCAGTGTATATAGGCTCGGCACGGAGAACTTTGAGCATTCATGTTCAGGGGCATAAGTATGATACTCTAACTTTCCGGAATAATGCGGCATTATCTAGAGATGTCGTAAATGGAACACTGCAAACCAGACTGGGAGAACATTAGACTGCTGAACACCCGACGTACGTACACTCCCTGCACCTTGCTGAAAGCCTGTACATTCTGTACATTGAAGCCTTGGGAGACAGATGCTGTAATAATAACATGCCAGTGGACATACCAAAGGTTTGGAAAAACAACGTAGCCGATTTGAACTTTAAATTATATTTATTAAAATATATTTAATAAAACAATAACATGTGAATTTGACAATTTTAACAGTGCAACACAATTTTTATTATGTGTAACTAAAGTCGAAATTGTATCTATTGTTCGGCTCCAATGGCAACACCTTAACCTTGTTACGCTTGGAAACTATACCATGGTGCATTACTGCGCTCATATAAAAGTCTACGCGAATGCTGCATTAACCTCTGTTCCAACTGATGATGGGGTAAGTGTTACCCCGAAAGTGCTAGTGGAGGTTTTAATGGTTTTAATTTGTAAATATATTTCATCGTTTAATTAAATATCGTACACAGACGGTGGTATTTGTTTTGTATAACCTCGACCGTTCTTTGGTTTATGGGCACGTTTCATGGGGTATATAAAAAGTTTGTATTGAAGTATTAGGTACTATAACATAGCTGGATACAAGTACATTCTTAGCGCTGTTAGTCCTAGAAACTTATCATATGTGCAAATATTCACTCCATATGCATGTTTCAAACACGTGCGTGGAGTTTTAGACACATAAAGGGAATCCATTACAGTTGCCTTCATTGCGACGGAATCCATTGTTGGTTTGTATTGTCATCTCGTGCTTTTTTGATCTTTAGAATGCACTGTTACTATTTAAACGCTGTCTCGATTTTATTGCCTTCCCATCGGAACAGTGGAGGACTAAGCCTTTTGAAAGAATAAACATATGCATTTGTGCACCCCATTGCATGCGATGGAAAACATTTTGCTGAAGCTGATAAAGGATGTCTCTTGGAGATGTAATTGACTTAAGCAGCATGTGCAGAAATATCACGTTTATCAGTAACACTAATGGAATACCTGCCTGGCCATTTCTATCTGAAACAAAGGAAGTTTATCCGTATGAAAGTTTCTCAAATGCAAAGAAAGATAGTTCTAAACTAGGTTTAGATACCCGAACCCACAGCGCGCAGAGCCTTTTGGCAGGTTAAAATTTAAAATATTTAGAAGCGGGAACAGTATTCCCTGACAGGATAGTATGACAGAAAAGCGCGGAATATAGAGAGTTCAGGAAGTATACGGTTACCTGTTATGATCTGAAGTTGTAAGCTGCCCTACATACTTACCTGAAACAGCAAGCCATTCCGAGCAACATCTCTTCCCGCAGAAAATCTCCGGTAAACACCGCTAATCAGCATTTAGTTTTTATTGCATGATATAAAACTAAATGAAATTACAATGTTATATGAGTAATGAGAGTGAGCTGGAATAGTCCAAAGTATTCTTTTTCTATCAAGTTAAAATGTTTCTTTAATAAGGAACTTCAGCAATGTTCTATTCGGGTGCGTGCTATATAACAACTACAAAAAATATACTTTTATACTGAAGGCACATTGTTAGCACTAGGCTATACAACAAGAGTGGCCTAGTGATAACATTTGTAGGTGTCCTTTCATATAATTAAAGATATATATATACGTGCATAGTGTTATAATACGTTTCTGCAGAACATTAAAAAAAGAATAGATTTAATAATACTCGAATATATCACGCGAAATTACAAACATGATTTCCATAAACACAATAAACAAAGTCATACAGACCGATAAAATTTCGCAGTTTCTCTTCTGATTTCAAAAGTGTCCGGTAAATCCCAATAGCTATTTCAATCCTAAATCAATACTAATTTACAGAATGTATTTAACTAAACAACGTCTATGCAAATGATTGGGGAAAGTAATGATACCACGTGTAATATCCTAAACAAGGACGTACACCCCTGCAAAATCCAACATAATTGTGTTGGAATGTATTGGCTGTTTAGGAATATTTACATCTACATATAATTTTGAGAGATCATCAAAATTCACGTTTTCTTTACTGCATTATGAAAATGAGTTATAATACTGGAAGTATGTTTAGCATTTATACGTTCAGTTTTATACAAACAAATATCGTTTGCGCGTTGGACTATATAGAAAAAAAATGCTCATACTTTCTCCAGCATAAATAATTTTCAAGCATGTCTTACAGCCATTCTTCCAAGCGGAGCCGCATTTGAATTCCGGTTAAGCATGGTTTTGTGTTTGTCTTACAACAGTAGCTCCCTCGCTTCCCGAAACCAGTAGTCCTAAATTAGAGACGGGCGAAAAATTATCCTTTATTAATTTCTCACCGTGATCGTTAATTCTCCAAACCATAAAACGTTTCTCAAAATTGCGAGGTAAAGGTTATCTTACTCTGCGCATTTGATAGCAGAAAATTTGAAACAATGGAATACGTACCTATTGAAATTATTATCTCAAGTGTTAAAGCAAAATTTAGAAAAACACATGAAATAAAAAAATATTGTTATTCGCACTTTTATTTTTTAAGGCGCCCAAGATTAACAGGAGTGAAATATGAAATTATCAATCTGCGAGGAAAGCACTTGCATATCAAACGTTGTTGAAATTTTGCTCGAAAATGCGTTTGTTACCATTTTAAGCACAAGCTCGAAATTTGAAGGGGAAATCATTGGACTTCAAGAACTGTACGATTGAGGTGTAAATTTGTTAATTAACTTGTGGGAAAATAGGGATTATGCAGTTTTTTTTCCGTAGTTTAATTCTTCAGCGCATTTTCTGAAACAAAAAATACAACAAAAATTTTCTACATACCTTTCTATTGTTTTTCCTTTCTTGACTCCGTGTTTTTCTTTGCGCAGATAAATTAATGCATCTGCACGTTCAGAAATTAACCGTTTCTCTAGGATATAAATCCAATTAATGCAGAGTAATAACTGAAGGTTGTTGAAATTTTGCATAAAACATTTCCAGTTTGGAACTGTCAGAACAAAAACATTCGAACAGGATTTCTTTGAAACCAAGGTAGGCCGCTTGTTGTTAATTTCAATGAAGGGACCAGATGATCGTTATTCGTGTATAACTGTATCTGCAATGCTACTTTACTCATTCGTATATAGGTTCTTTGCATAGAGTCCTTTTTCAGAGTGCATGGCAATTGTGTGATCATAGGAGACACACCAAGAAATTACGGCAAGTGGAATATTGGAAAGTCTTGCATTTCAAATCATCTAGCTGTAGAACCTGTACCTGAAAGAATTAATTTCAATTTCATTTATGAACAACTTTTAAGTGATCGATGGACCATCTGATATGCATGTAACAATTCAGTCATTTATCGATAAACAACAGAAGAAGTAAGCTATACAAAATTGGGCTTGAAAGTGCATTTCGAATAATTATGATTCTGAAACCAGGGCGGTCCCTGGGTACACGATGGAAAAGCTAAACATTGTGCTTTCATATTGGCAGTTGGGAATGCTTTGAAGACATTAGTGAAGTAACTAAAGATAACTTGGTAGTGTTAGAGTAAATTACGACGTCACGTGTAGAAAAGTAGTGATAGGAAAGTATGGAGGATTTTATTCTTGTAATTATTCTGGCGATAATGTTAGTTTTACTTCTGGTCAGGATTGAAGAACCTGCCACTTAAGACTAAAAGCCGATATTGAAATGCGTGGGATATGGTGTAGATTATTTTGTCCTTGTTTTATTCTTTCTGTTCATTTTTACGGTAGTGCTGTTTTATTACCATATATAGTTAACTTATACGATTCAGATTCCTTCGTACTAAAAACCAGAACCTACATTATTCAGTTAGAGTGTACACGGTGGAAATTGCAAGGGAATTATCTTCTTTTCATTAAGATGGAATTCCCATATACATATCATCATCATCATCATCATTGTCAACCATTATCAATCCACTGCTGGACGAAGGTCTCCCCAAGTTTCCTCCACAACAGTCTGTCTTGTGCCAGTCTCCTCCATGTCACCCCTGCATACTTTCGAATTTCATCCACCCATCTCCCATGTGGTCTTCTTCTGGGTCTTTTCCTGTCCCTTGGAATCCAATCTAAAATTTCGGCTGTCCATCGATGATCTGTCCTTCTGGCAGTATGTCCAGCCCATTGCCATTTCAGGGATTTAACTCTGATCACGATGTACATGCTATTAAATAGTACCTAACGAAAGACGATGGGAAACATGTCATTCCCGAAACTCCCAGTAAGTAAAGCATCTTTCCGACACACAACTCATTCCTTTATCGCTTATGCAATAACCAGCTGTCACTTTTTCACCGAACAGAAGAAAAAAATTAAAAATTTCCATACACGGAGAGAGTGTTATACTTTTCATCCTGTCTACATTCGCTGCCTTTTCGAGAACTCGTTAATCCGCTGAAAGCTTACAATTCGAATACGAATTTCAAAATTAAATTCACACGCTAAAGATTTTCATCACCAAGTTTGATGGACTCTATTAGTTTTGACCGTCAGAAAACGAAACATACATACAGGGCTGTAAGGTCAGGTGATGCGCAACATCACAGCCTCTTCTTGACAAATCTCAACCTCGCCTTCTCGTGGTGCATCCTGTTCCCACTAAAGGGACTCTGACGACCGACAATAGCGGTATAACTATACCATCAGGATTAGAGGAAATGCTACTACACACTCACCAACCCGCTTGGCCAGCGGTGTGAGTTATGGCCAAACCCCTCCAAAATGACTCCATAACTTAAATTTTGGCCCTCAGTCTCCGGCAGCTGGAGTGTACCTGGCCACGGCAACGGCCAGTGCGACATGAAAGCAGAGGGTGCTAAGAATCCCCGGAGGTCCGGACTAGGCTGCCATCTGATGCTGACCTTGGGTACGTATAATGGACGCTCCCTACCTTCTGATTTAATGCTTCTTGAATTGGAAGACGAACTACAAAGGATCCAGTGGGACATCGTCGGGCTAAGTGAGGTAAGGAGAAAAGGAGAAGATCTCATTGAACTGAAAAGTGGACACCTCTTCTACTATCGTGGGACAGATACTGGCAGAACTAGAGTTGTTGGATTTATAAGAAACAAGAAACTGAATGATAAAATTGTAGAAGTTGAAAGCTCCTCTTACAGAGCTGCACGACTTGTTATCCAACTCTCGAGAAGATACAAGGCTCAGATTATTCAAACTTATTCACCCACCACAAGTCATCCTGACGAAGAAATTGAAGTATTTTATGAGGAAATTCGTCATCTAAAAAATAAAGGTAAGCAGCACTTGAAGATAATTATGGGAGATTTCAATGCAAAAATAGGACAACGGCAACAGAATGAAACTTCAGTAGGTAAATGTGGTCACGGCAACAGAAACCAGCGTGAAAATACTTTCGTTGAGTTTGCAGAGGCCGAAGGGTTTTTCATCTTGAACTCCTTTTTCAATAAAAAGCCACACCGGAAATGGGCATGGAGACATCCAAATGGGACGACAAGTGAAATTGAATTTATTATGTGTAACAAGAAATTCGTCATAGAAGACTGCAGTGTGCTAAACAAGTTAAACACAGGTAGTGACCATAGATTGGTATGATGTAAGATGCACCTTAACACTAAATTCGAAGGTGTCAAGCTCATAAAACAAACAAAATGTATTGACATAACCAACCTTAAAAAACACCATAATACCTTCAAGTTGGAACTCAAGGACGTATTCTCAGCTTTAGAAGGCCTAACATCAGAAGAAGTGGATGATTCTGAAGTTAACAGAAAAGTAAGCAAAGCTCTTATGGAAAAAGCAACAACATTAGCTGGGTCTAAGAACAAGTTGCATGTGTACAAATTATCCGAAAAAAACAAAATCTTGATGCAAAGAAGAAGAGAGAAGAGGACAACTAAATAAGATGTGACTCCCAAAGTGGAACATACAGAGCTATGCAAGACAGTACGATAAAGTATCACTGAAGACGTAAAGAAATTTCACTGTAAACCAGTGAGGAAAGCAATTGAAAACAACCAAAGCCTAAAGATAGCAAAGGGACATCTCAGTATGGAAAAAAAACAGATGATGGCACTGAGAAAAAGATGGTTATGTAACAAGAAATAGAGGCGAAATTTTGACAAGACTGAAATATTTCTACTCCAAATTATATAAAAGGGATGATACATGAACTCCAGACATCATGAAAGGTACCAGTACCAGAGTTCTTCCAGTCCTCCCAGACGAAGATGCACATGCAATAAAGAACATGAAGTGGGTAAAAGCTCCAGGAGAAGATGGAATTACTGTAGACATTATACAAGAAGCAAGTGGAGAAATCGAAACAATACTCGCCAAAATTTTCAATCGATGCCTTAATGAAGGGAATATTCCTAAGGATTGGAACAACGCTCCAATGATCCTGCTACATAAAAAGTGTGACATTTAGGATCTCAGGGACTACAGAACTAACAGCGGCCTATCAGTGGTTTATAAAATTTTCACTAAAGTTCTTTCACACCGTTTGAACGTAACACTGGACATATCCCAACCGAGAGAACAAGCTGGATTCAGGAGTGGCTACAGCACAATAGATCATATCGACGTACTTAGAGAACTAATTGAAAGAGCGAGGGAATATGAACTTCCGTTGTGCATGGCTTTTATCGATTATGAAAAAGTCTTTGATTCGGTGAAACCATCAGCAGTTACAATGGCTCTGAAATCCTGCGGTATTAAAATGCATACATTAATATTATTAATAACATCTATGAAAATGCAAGTGCAAAGATTCGGCTATTTGAAAATGCAACACACATAAAAATTGGAAAGGGAGTGAGACAAGGTGACACCATATCTCCGAAGCTCTTTAATGCTACATTTGGAAAATGTCTTTCAATCACTGAACTGGCAAAACAAAGGAATAAATGTTAATGGAGATTATATCTAACCAATATACGTATTGCTTATGACGTAGTCCTTTTTGCAACTACCCCATCAGAGCTGCAGAGTATGATTCAGGAACTTGCTGACACGAGTAACGAAGTGGGATTAAAAATGAACTTCCAGAAGACAAAAGTGATGTTCAATGCTTTTACAAGAAATGAAGTTTTATCGATTAATGAAGAAAAGCTGGAGATAACAGACACGCACGTTTATCTTTGACAGGAGATACCAAGTGAGGGTCACATTGATAAAGAAATTAATCGGCGTACAAAACTTGCCTGGAGAGCTTTTGGAAGAAACAGCATAATTTTCAAGAGCAATATGCAATTATGTCTTAAAAGAAAAGTGTTTGATCAATGCATCCTTCCAGTGCTTACGTATGGTGCAGAGACGTGGACCTTAACTAAAAGAGACATACAAAAGGCTGCAGACAACTCAAAGCAGCATTGAGAGGTGTATGCTTGGTGTAACCAGGAGAGATAAGAAGAGGAATTCGTGGATCTGAAAAATGACAAGAGTCGAAGACATTATGATCAGAGTTAAATCCCTGAAAAGGCAATGGACTGGACATACTGCCAGAAGAACAGACCATCGATGGACAGCCGAAATTTTAGATTGGATACCAAAGGACAGGAAAAGATTGAGAAGAAGACCACATGTGTGATGGGTGGATGAAATTCGAAAGTATGCGGGAGTGACATGGAGGAGACTGGCACAAGACAGACCGTTGTGGATGAAACTTGGAGATACCTTCGTCCAGCAGTGGATTGATAACGGTTGACAATGATGATGATGATGACATGCTTAAATAATATGCCTCGATTTAAGGAATGTTTCCAGCAGTGGTTGTCATTCTTCCTTGAAAACGATGCAAACTATTCATGATAAGGAAGGATGTCTTTCTCAATCGTAAACTTTTTATCCTGAAAAGTCCATCTCGTTTCGAATATTTTATCAAAAGGCATGCCGAAAATTTTCCACCCTCTTAGGTATCTATTCACTTGGTTTAACAGTACACAATATCAACAAGGTGATGACCAAGATAGCTTGCAAACACATGGAATAACATTAAATAACATGTGTTTTTCCCAAGCGAAATAAATATGTCTGACTGCCATTTTAGAAGTTTATGCTTCACGTGTTTTGATCCACCTTAAACTTATACAAAATACACTGGCTTCCAAAAATAAGGATGAGACGGTTTTTCGAATGTAAAGTCGTGCAGAAGGGCTCCACATCGACACAAATCATACCATAAGATCCCTAAGATGAAAGAATATGGGACACGTGAGCAAACCCGTCCAAACGAGGAATCCAAAGGATACAAAGGTACTTTACTGAAAAAGTAGCTACGAGCACAACTGGACAGGAGACGGAAACGTCCATGTGACAGGTGGCTGCTAAGAAAAATCCAGTCTTTTGTAGGGGATATGATCACCCCAGACTACGTTGCAGGATTTACAACGTCTGTCCATGTTGAAGACTGGGTTGGCAATGAGCCGTTGAGGCATTGGGGCCTATTCCCCTTAAGGCGCCAATCGCAGCTGCGGATTCGTTGTTGGCGGCTGGTGATGTGCTGTCAAACGTCACCTCAAGAAAGTCTCACAGGTGTTTGGTTGAATTTAGGTTCAGGGGACTTGCGGGCCAATCCATGCGTTGAATATTTGCACTATCCAACAGCTCTGGGACAGCCACTGCACGAAGCGGTGTAGCATTGTCGTCCGTGCAAAGGAACTCAGGACCCACAGCGCTTCTAATCTGACGCACGATAGGCAGGAGAACATCGGTAAAATAGCGGCCACTAATGACTGAACCTCCTTGGAAGATGTGGAGGACCGTACCGCTACCAAGCATAATACCACTCCAAAAGAGAACACCGCCACCTCCAAACCGTTCCTTTTCGATGATGTTGGAGGTGTGATTGCGTGTTCCCTGCTCTCTCCAGATGTGTATACGTCCAGAATCGCTCGTCAGACTAAATCGGCTCTCATCCGTAAAGAGAACTCTACTCCATTGCTGATGTGTCCAGTTCTTGTGTTCCTGGCACCACAGAAACCGCCGTCTCCGATGAGCAGGCGTTTATGGCACGCACCGTACTGGTCGTCGTGCAAATAGACCACTTTTGTGCAGCCTCACGGTCACGGCAAAACGTGATAACGGACGTCCAGTTGTCTGTGGCATGTGCCTTGCGATTTCTCCCGCTGTCTGCCGTCTGTCTCTTCTCGCCTGTAGGACAATATACCAGTCGGCCGCCGCCGTGGTTTCTCGTGGACGACCACTGCTAAACCCTCGGACAGCTGTTCTTCTCGTGTGAAATGCTCGCCAAGCTTGTGATACGATCCTGTGAGCGATCCCGAACTCCTCGGTCACACTAGTCACACTTCGACCATCTTCGAACTTCCCAATGACGCGACCTCGGGTAAAGTTTCCCAGATGTCGTATGTCGTCTACTGGATTGCCTGTTGGCCATATAACACGGTGTCAGCAACTTGACGTCGTTCAAACCGATGTACACCGTGCAATAACTTTCACTGAACTGCTGAGCGTACACTGCCCGTGTGCTTTATACCCTTCCGACACCCCACCTCCTCCTACCTGATGCTGCATATATGCGCATGCCCTACCGAACCGGACCCTAGTCTATCTCCTGAGTGGTCTTTCGGTCCGTTCTGCCTGCTCGTTCCGCTGTTACCTTAATTTCCCTCTTCGTCCTTAATTTGTGCACACCAGTGTACAACCCTTGTCTTTTGCCACTTGAGGAAACTAATGCGACTATATTCAGCTAAAAAATTGTTACAAATAGTGTGTTTTCTAGGAATTAAGCAAGAAAAATAATGAAGTCGCAAATGTAGCTTACGTGTATAAGGAAGAAAATGGGACATCGGGGAAAAAAGAAAGAGCTTTTTTTTCTTTAAGTGATGAACGAATTACCATGATATTACTATTTTATTTTGGGATAAAATCTAGAAAAGGATCAACAGCAACATAAAGAACCACTTTTTAATTAGAGCTATGACCAACTTGCCTTGATACCGTTGGTGCATTGCAACATTACTTGATACAAGCTAGTTCTTTGTTTGGTGTAATCGTCCACAAACGCCGTTGCCCACGTTTCTCCATCAGTAGTGTTCAGCAATACGGAGACAGCGGACTGTTTGCTGTCTTCTTTCTGCTGCATCCTTTTGGTTCCCGATTGACGCAGCGCCCTTAAAGTTAAACAATGTGATATCTCAGGATACAAAAGTTAGAAGCTACAGCCTTCATACAGATTTTTAATAAATAAACTCTCAAAGTGCCCTTAACATGGAAAATAGAAAAATCAGGCGTCTGGTTGACTTTTTGCTTATCTTTTGTAGAAACTACCTATATTTGCTGAATTTGATGCTTAAGATTACTCACAATAGAAAAAGAATGCTAGAAGTAGAGGACGAATAATCTTCACACAAAAAATGTAAAGTCACTGAATTTTCGAATAATAGATTTACTTGCTGTCGCATATTATTAATTCAAACTCATATCTTAATCGGAGGTCTACTGTGGCATGCAAATTAGTTTCAATTTCCATTTTTAAAAATAACTTATGTGTTTACGATTTGGGCACACAATGGTGACAACTTTAATTGAAATCCAAGTGTGACTGAACAGGGTGATATACCTCTAAGGAAAGCCATTACTCTTCCTGGTCTTCTGCTAGTGGTTAAAACGATGAGATTCTAGGTTATCTACATCGTATTTCATTTGCAGAAAAGAATGTCTTGGAGACATGTACTCAGTTAGGTTTCCGTTTGAACAACCCTGTTTTGCATATATGGAGCGGTAACGAAGTACCTCGTGATATCCACGTTACATGCGGCTACTGTGAGTTGTGTACACCCATTCTATGTATGTAAGCAGTAAATGTTTGCTAGTGATGGGAGAAACGTGTTGAATTAAGCCAATTTGACCAGGCCAGTTAGTTGAGGCCTATAGGGCAGATGCCCGTTTTTCAGAACCAGTCACACTTTTTGGCTGCTACCGTACTACTATATCAAGAACGTACCACGACTCAATTAACAGTGCCCAGACATGCAGCAATGGTGCTCATATTGTTCCTCCACGCGCAGTTGATCCTAGAGATAACCGTCGGTTATCACAACTGGTACCTCAACAACGACGTGCAAAAATCAAATAATTCGACGATAAGAACAACAGCAGTAACGTTCCACCTATCTCCACATGTACTACGCAGAGTACATTGCGATGGTCCCGCTTCCTCCTAATGGTACGACGTCCTGGTGCACCGTTGCGATGGCCGAATTCGCTTATTGAAGAAACAAAGTGGAACCTCCTTCCTGGTTGCACATTTCTGGTTCAAAAGGCCGCTGAAACTGGTATTCTAGTGTGAGTAGCTTTTTATTAACAGGTCCTAGGTCTGTTAGTTATCATACTACAAACACTGAATGGCTGACGCTACAGGACCTGCTAGCAGACCATCTGCTTTCGTATCTGCACAAGGTTTACTCGAATCACTACGCCACCTTTCCCCTGACCATTGCACCATGTAATCTGTCTCGTATAACTACTGAATAGGTGGAAGAACACTATAACGAATTCGCCAACTTGCCTTGGCTACCCAACTCCCCTGACTGTAGCCCACTTGAAGGATATGCTACAACGGTTAGATATATTTTATATATGAATTGTTCCCCACTGTGCAACTCTTATCCTATGGATTCCATTGTAGGTGCTATGTAATTGTGCATTTCTTTTTATTTTCTTAAGGGCAATAAAATTACCTGGTATCTAAATACGTTTATGCAAAAATCAACATTTTTCTGGTATTTATTAAGAAAAAAATGTATTCTTCTCAGTTTAGCGTATGAATAATTATAGGTATCACCCCGTTGTCTTGAGTTATGAGTTTCTTTCAGGAACGACACATAAAAGAGTGAAAATTTCGTTTTTTCCTCTATACTCCACATAACACAATGTATCAGTCTTTTCGTTAAATCTTAATTACCTTTTTTTCCCAACATTTCGCACTTTTGTTTCGTTTTTTTCCCAGTGAATGGAAAACAAAACATTCGTCATTCAGAAAGGTTTGTTTTCTTTCTCTTAATTGATATTTAAATGCAGATATTATCTGTTCTATGTCCACAATGTATTAAAAGTAATAACATGTCGAATATTTTGCTGCAATCATTTAGTTTGAAAGGACGTATAAGCTAACACATTATACATCAAAATTCGCACTCAGCTTTAGGGAGTTTTTGGCCATGTCTGAAATAAGGAATGCACCAAGTAAAGAAAACTAAGATACAAGGAGAAAGTACCTTGCAGATCTTCAGAGTCACTGCTGTTTGTGCTCGAGCATCTTCCTGCCATTAGCAACTGGCCCTAGTTAGGAAACTTCATTCCTTATCATGCCCCACACGACTTTCCTTGTGCGGCTATTCAATAAGTGCAATAATTGTCCGACGCAAAGTTGCATGCTCCCCGATTTTGAAGAAATTTTCCATGAAGGTTTTGTGCGTCTTCGCCGCTTTCGGGCACTCTTATCTCCGAACACACATGTAAATGCATGCTCACCACCTGGAGGGTTAGGGGTTGAATCTTGTTTCAAAGTTATGACAATTTCCAAAGGCAATAGAAGCTTACGAGAACAGGGTAAAACATGGATTTATAAGTTTGAAAGACAGTGAAAAGCGCCACGAAAAAAAACATGTGTTGGCATAATCTAGGTTTTCGAATATGAGTTGAAATATCAAAATTTTCACGAACAGGAGTTGAAATATCTAAATTTTTACGAATATGAGTTGAAATATCTGGTTATACTTTTTACGCAATTACTATATAAAAGTGCAGTTAACAGCAAAAATTCCTATTCCCAATATTTTCTTTAGAAATTCTTTACCAGAAATCCTTCAGCAGTTAGCAAGGTGGAGACTAATATTCTTCGATGGTTTGGCCATGTTAAAGAGTGTGTGATGAGATGCTTACTAAGAATTTTTTTAGCCAAAGGGGCAGGAAAGAAAGGCAGAAAAGCGAAAGAAATCATGGGAGGATCAGATTCAGGAGTGTGTGCATGAGAAAAAGATTATCAGTATGAAGTGTAGAAGGCATTGCGTACGTCGTGTGATGAATGTCAGTGAAGCCCACGTTGTGTGTCAAGATCGCTGTAAATGATAAAGTTTAATACGGAAAATGTAAGTAAACAATCAAACATTTATCTGGTATCTTGTATTTCTTTGTGAAGTTGTCTTCTAAATCTGTGAGAACAGTTTAGCGATGTGTATGTATGTATATACGTATGCATGTATGTATGTATTTATGTAAAATCTTCACCAATCCAGTTAAACACTTTAAACTTAAGATGCCATCTACGCAAACATAATATTTCCAAAAGAAGTTGAAACACGGATTTGCTTTAATCAATGGCAGATGTTTTAAACACTTAGAAATTTAGACTCATCTTCCATGAATTCTGATTTCAGAATCCTTCGTACCTGAAGGAATAAAATTTTTGAGGCACAGTGTTTAATCACAGAAATATAATTTTCCTTTAACGAGTATTCTTAAGAATTCGGATAGAGTGATCTAACTGGAGAGGGTCACAAAATACATAAGACTATTTGCAACAACATGGAATACGTTTGAGTGTTAAAAAACGGAATAGGGCGAAACTGGGTAATCATGAATGTTCGGTTACATGTAAATACAAGCTTAAATAAGTTAACATAGATGTTAAATTTTGCATCTTAAAGAGCTGGTAACCGCAATTTCTTTATCTTTCATGGTAACAACTACCCCATTTAGAAATCAAAGTAATTAGACAAACAAAAGCGTAATGATTCTTGAAGAAATTTGTTGGACAGTTATTTGATGCTAAGTCTTATTTAATATTTACGAATTAAAACATCCCACAATTTCGTGTTTTATGTAAATATAAATTTAGATAATTTAACACATAAATATAAAGCTATGATTTTGCTATTCAAAACTCAATACTACGCAGAAAAAAGTTTGCGAATCACACCCATGAAGATTACAATACCCTTTTGACATAGCTTGTAAACATAATCGGAATAGGTAAAAGATGCAACTTACGCCAATATTATAGTCGAATTATTTTCTATCATTAACATAGTTTTAAAAACATTATTATAAAAAGAAAGCAAAGAGCAATGCGATAATTCATGTTGAAATATGGTGAAAATAATTGCAACTCATTGTATGCAGATAGGTCGTTTCTCACAGATCAGCGAGGTCTTAGCCAGTTAAGTGAACCGAGGTATTGCCCATGCTACTTAATGGCTTCTATGTTTCAGTTACTGATCCTCTCTATGAAAGTGGCCTTGCTGTAAACCTATTTAGTCCTATAGTTTAATAGGTATTTTTGGAGTATTGTGAACTAGAAAAAAGTTCGCTATATTTCCCCATGATTCAATCTGGAATCTTATTATATTTTAAAACATAAACCATACTAAATGCAATACGAGATTACACCATAAAATACACATTTATAAAGATGACAATCCGTTGTTTGGTGTAAATATAAGAAGGGTGGTAAGTCAGATAACATCAGAAAATTTGAAAATTTCGTCGCCCTGGAGCCGGAATCGAACCCGCTTCTTCCAGATAGTGCCCGGGTATGCTAACCACTACACACCCCAGAGAAACAAGTCTCAAGTTTTCGATTAATTTGAATATAATATGACAAGTATGGTAAGTCAGATAATATCAGAAAACTTGAAAATTTTGTCTTCCGGGTGCGGAAATCACACCCGCGTCTCCCAGATAGCGCACGAGTATTCGAACTACTATAGCACCCAAAATGACCAAGTCTCGAGTTTCCGATTATTCGGTTACTCCGACTAGCGAATCTTGTGGTGGTTATATTGATCGGAAACATGAGACTTGGTCATTCTCGGTGATTTAGTGTTTATCATGACCAGTGGTCCGATTATATGGTTTCGTCCACTAGCGAATATTGTAGTGCGATTAGTGTTGATCTTTCGTCCGAGATAGATCAGGGTTGGAAACCTGGTGATGCACGGATTTGTGTTTGCCTTAAGGCGGTGGCTCTCTCTCTTCCCATGAACCAGTGTCCCTGAATTAGAGACAGGCGACTTCTAATTGCCCATTGAGTTGCTTCCGGTGGTCGTTAAACCTCTATTAATAAAAAAAAAGACAAAAGAACTGTGACCACACTCTATCCGTGAAAGCTCTGATTCTGAATGCTCCCTCTAATTGTGAAAACTCTGATTGTGAATACTCACTCTATCCGTGAAAGCTCTGATTCTGAATGCTCACTTCCGGAAAGCTCTGATTCCGAATGATATATGCAACAACTTAAATTTTTGCAACTACTTTTATAAATTTCTGCAAAGTGCTATAAAGTTTGTTATTAGGATTTTTATCATAATAAAGAAACAAAAACTCTAATATGCAAACATTAATACATATTGTACAGTTTTTTTATAAGAATATTTAATTATGTCTAAATCTTGTGTAAACTCATAATGTTGAGGAACAATTATGTATTATGGATTCCAATAGCGGCAAATTGTCGTTCTTTGTGATTCTGCTTTTATTTATGTCTTTGCAAGCGAGATCTATTGGTGACTTAGCCAATGTTCAGCAATCATAAGGTTGAGTAGCTTTGGAAAGGAGCTACTGTCGGCTTGCAGAAAAACAGACCAAACGACCAGCACTGCCCTATGGATTGTATGTTAAATAAGAAATTAGAATGACAAATGCCGAGGAAATGCTTTCAGGTTTCCAAATGCTAGGAAACAGCATATTTTTAAACTACCACTAATTTGCGGTCAGGAATTAATGATTTGTAAATAAAATGAAGTAAACCTGAAAAAAGGTTTATTCAAAAGTAAGATAACTAATACCAAGTAATACACAAAAAGAACATTTTCAACATGTTTAGCACTCTACTTTTGAAAATCTTCTATTAGCTACATATTTTTTTTAGTGTCTATTTGCTTTCCTAATAATTTCAATTGATATCACTAAAAGAGTTAAAATAAATAAATAACAAAGATCATGTCTTTTAAATGCAATGGCGTAATCTGGAAGAAACTTCAATCAGACCACAGTTTTAGAACACAGGACAACAAACATTTTTTTCGCTTTGATGAACCGACTTGCCCTGTAATATCACTAAAAGTTTTTTTTTTAAACTTAGACTTCATGAACATGGACCTACAGCGTATGAATATAAATAAAATCGAATAAAATAGCATGATGACCAATAGAAATGAATAACTGATTATTAATTAATAACACATAAATCGAAACAATAAACAAATAATTCAACTAACGAGAACGAAAGAAAAGCAGGCTTATGTTGGAGGAAACGGGAGAACGTCATGTATCTATCAGAAATGCAAATGAGCTAAACGGAATTCGTGCATTAAGTTATGTGAAAATAAGGATGGAAAATGAGTTTTTTTTTTAATTATACCTCTAATTTATTTTCAACCACAATTTGAAGAAAAATGTTAAGTTGCAAGTAGTTTTCAGAAAAATAATAATTATCCTTTTCTTCAGATTCGGAACAGATTTCTGGATCGTGGAGGTGATTCTAAGTCAGAAAAAAGAAGGATTTTAATTATGCCAGCTATCTATAGAAACACAAGTATAAAAACATATCTAAATATTTGCATTCACAGACTTTTTTTTAATTTAATCGGAGCTTTAACGACCACCGTGAGCAAATCAACGGGCTATAAGCAGTCGCCCGTCCCTAATTTAGCGCCACTGGTTCCCGGTAAGGGAGAGAGCCAGTGCCGTAAGACAAACACAACATCCATGCCACACCGGGATTCGAACCTGACCCCTTTCGGACTAATGATCAGATGCTATCGGTTGGACCACTGCGCCACCGGGGTGGCAAAAACTTTGTTTGGAAAAACAGCAGATATATTTCAAAAGTTCCCATGTTACATCCTTATTTTAACATTACATAAAGCAATAACTTTTTTCCCTTTGTGCAGTTCCTCTTAGTCATATTCATTTCTTCCATTTCAATATTAACATGTTTAATATCAGAAACCACCAGCGTATATAATTTTTTCAAATATCAAAAATCTTGCTACTTATTTCTTCCATTACTGTTCAAGATAATTCAAAACATGATACTTTTAAATTACGAATGAAATTGGCATTAGGAAACTTTTTGGAGCATAGTCTTTCATTTCTTACTTTAAAATTTTATTTTCGTTTGCACTTTCATGCTCAGATTTTGTTACAGGACTACCAGCGAAACAAGCGTAAACAATTTTTTACAATCGTAATTGTTGTGTAAAATTTTACGTTCTGGATTCAAAACTGCCAGTTACGCAACGCTTTCGGTAATCACTGCTTCTTGCGGGGACTGCTTGTTGTGTGGAATTATTTCGTCCATCAGGTTTTGTTTATTTTAAAGCATCCTTCAAGGATAAACATTGTTCGGTGTTTAGGATAAAATTTTGATATGCGAATTCAATGATCATAATCTTGAATCTAATCACTACGCATTACTAAATGATTTTTCAAACATTTGGAAAAGCTTCTTATTAGGAGAACAGCGAGTGACATTTCAGCGATAATTCTAAGGAAACTGGATCTGAAGTACAACTGCAATCAGTTAAAACATTTAAAACTGACAAGTACGTAATTCGGGGAAAGCTCTTGTTCTTATGCATTATAATGATAAATGCCAAGTCAGGAGTTACCTTTTAGTGCAAAATTTAGAAAAAAATGATATTCATATATTTTTCACATTACCATTGAATTTTGCAAAAACAAACCGATATTCAAATTAGACAAGTTAGTAAAATCATGTAATGCATTGATTATAATACGCTTTCCAACATACCAGAAATCATTACTCAAGTTATGAGGATAATCGCTGTGGAATAAATCTCGCTCTTGTGCCCTGACCTTTTATACCATTTCGATGATATTCAGCAGAACCGGTTCAGTACACCTCCGAAATAACATGATCACATTTTGTCGCAATAGAAGCATTTTTACGCAAGTTATGATGCATAAGGACTATGGAATAGATCCTGCTCCTGTGTCCTAACATTTAACTCCATTTCGCCCATTTTCAACAGGATTGATTCCCAAGCAGGCCCCTACAACATACTAGCATTTCATCCAAATCGAAGCATTTTTACGTACGTTGTGACGCATAATGACGATGGAAGTGATTCCGCTCCTATGTCCTGACCTTTGATCCCATTTCGCCCATTTTCAATAGCGTTTGTCCCCAGGTGGTCCCCTACCCCATACTAAACTTTCATATAAAAACCTTCAGCAGTCTTGGTATGAATGCGATATTTTCTTAAACATATTGCCGTTTGTCACATATTTTGATAGTTTTATCATCCAGGTGAAATGACCTAAAAGTTTTCCTCTCACGAAAACAACTTTTGTTCATGAAGTTATATGCTGGGAGAAATCACTTCTCGATTTGATGGCTGGTATCATCAATACGAGGCATGTGCGAAGTGGAAGATGTTAATAATGCTGTGAATCTTCCAAGAGTGAAGGACCTTCTGGAAATGTGTTAGAACAATGTGAGAAATGGGGCGCTGAGGGAGCTCGGATGTGAAAATCTTCTAAACTTCCTTCTGTGACCGAATTTCTGAACAGGGAAAAATTGCATAAATCATTTTACCCAACCCATATTTTCATGCTTCAGCCTGAAAAAGGTGATATATCAATTGAACAATTTACTAGAGAGTGGAAAATTGCATTTTCCTTTCGTTCTGATAAAGTCCTGTTCATAATTCATTAAATTGCATTAAGCCTTTCATTTATCTAACACTTATCAAACGGCTCTTCTCTTCGATGAAGAGGCTGAATGAGTACATTACTTTTAAAATAATCCATAATAAACAGCCAACAAAACGAATAGAACAATCGACAAAATTTAGATTTTGATGTAAATATTACTTTGTACTTTGGAAGCGTACTTAGGTATTCGCTTTACAGAGTTACTTCTACAAATCATCGAAGTGACGGTAAGAAATTCCACATTACGGTGCTTAGCCGCTGAGAGTATCATATGAAAAGCGAGGAACTTACAGAAATCAGAATTGAGGACCTCTAAATATGTATAGTTCGCTCTAATATTATAATACCTAAGCATTTCAGTTGGGACAAAACTTATTTTGTATAGATGTGCCTTTACTTTGGGAATATTCAGAATAATCACATAAAAGTTAATATCGACCCAGTTTTTCATCGCGCACTTTTAATATATAAACTATTCAGCAGCATGTTTTTTTTAAAAACATTTTTAAAAATAACACGATGGGTAGACCTTGTAACGATTTTATGTTTAACACACTAAATTTGCTAAACGTTATTTTTTTGTAACAAACAACTTAAAGAGATAGTGTAAAAATATTTTTTACTTACTAAAGATTGTTACACATACAAAATAAATTGGGATGAATGATAATAAGATCTAAAACTTCTTAACTAGGAGCACTTGCTCTGTCATATGCACAGGTTTTTGAGGTTAAGAAATTTCCGGCGTATAAATTTTTCGGGAGTGCCACTCAACGTTTTAAATATTAAAAAGTTTGCAGTAATATAATCGAATATAATTAACTGTACATTTCATCATTCTAACTAATAGTTTGGATTAAATATAGTTATATGATGTTAGAAAGCTAGTACAAAACTAGAAAGGAATTTCAGGCTGTAATTCTAAACGCAAGGCATCTGAAAACGTCAAAGGAATGAAAATTCACGAAATATCGAAGAAAGAAATGAAAGTTCAGATTTACGATTTCAGCAGTAACGCGGTACAGTGCCATGCCGAATTTAACCGAACCATTGGATTTCTGATGCCTCAGCGATTGCCCGCTCATTGGGCAGCCAATGCATAAGTTATACACGTTCTGCATTGCAATATTCAGAAGGTGGAGCTTAATTTTTACCTTCAAAACCTGCATTGCCGATAAATATAAATAACTTTATTTTTTATATACAATAACACTGCTTCAGCCTATTCGGCTTCTCTGAATCAGTATTAGGTGGTACTCACACGGAAAAATGTTGGCAACAATGGTGAGGTCAGAGTGCGTGAAGTGTGCGTGTCCACAGGGAAGAACGAGATATCTAATATTGGAGCAAGCAGCGAAAATATGTGGTGGTGTGATGTAGTACTCGTGGAAGCTGCATTACGCTGAAGCGGTGTTTACTTGAAGTCTGAGTGTTCGAGTTGTGTTGTTATAGGTTTAGTGTTGGAGTATACTTATTCAACTATTCTGCTTACTAAATTATGTTAATCAGCTTTAAAATATTACTGCTGTTACGAAAAAGTGCTTCACGATGTTGGAATATCCAAATGAAATGCTGATAATATATCGATGGAATAGAAGGAAGAGCTGTAAGTAATTATTTCTTGAACTTTATTTGAGGGACTCCTGTTTCACTTAGGATGAGTGGATGAAAAGAATGGACTGTATGTAGTGCTCAGTAACCTACATATACACGGTTTAAATAGTAAAGAGCGCTACATATTGTTGATTGCTTCCCATGTAACGGATTTTCAATATTATTTATTATTTTGAAAAAATAATAAAATAAAGGGGGGAAATTGCCTATTATTCAGTCCTTAACGTCTGGTACGTTGTTGCAAGACATTCTAGATACCTAAAATTAATATTTCTAAAGTGTAATATCCAAAATGATTTTTAAAATTGTCACTAAACATGTAATAAAAATATATTGACCGTGATTGGAAAATAAAACACGAAACGTTGACTTACGGATGTGGGCGGTCTTTTAATACGGAAGGTATTAAAACATAGTTTGGGACACATCTCATTACTTTAAGTTTTTCTTTTCTTTAAAGTCATGTATTTGAGAAATATAGCAATGCAAGTACGAAACATATTAGCGAGACAAGAATATTCCCTTGATATGCAAAATATTTGGTATTCATTTTTAGTTTAATTCACCAGAAAACCGATAGACGGCCTAACGTGAATATCTCATCAGCCACTCATATGAGAAATACTATTCATGTTAGGTTGATTTTACTTTACTGTATTAAGAGGCTACAGCCTATGTTTAAAAGAAAACAACCATAAAAAACAACGCGCGCAACCCAGGATAAAAAATATTCTTATATCAAGAGAAACTTCACTATCGTAATGCTTGTTTCTTTATTTTTTTTTAAACAATGTAAAGTTTCCTAACATGGGGCTTGTCTTTTGATTCTGAACTAAGCTGCTGTGCTTTTCTTAAACGTTCTTTGGCGAAAATCTAAAAAATGTATACAATAATAGGAAAAGAAACCTTCGATTCATTTTTTAAACAGTTTCTACGTGTTTGCTTCTGTATTCTACGTTACTATTTATTCACGCAAGTGATTAATTTCTTTCAGTATACTCTGCTGTTGTTATATGATCAAATCTTTGAGATATACCCAGTTGTCAAGCATATATAAATAAAAGAATCGTATATGCATGGTATCGTATGTGTATTTACACATGGTGGAATTTTTTCATTAAAACGTTTTAACCGAACGCCCGGATTTAACCAGTGTTTCCTTTGATCCTGAAGTCATGCTATTAGCAGGAACTATTGGACTGTCGGAAAAGTCATGACGTATTTTAGTCATGTTTGATAAGGTCATTTATTGATAGAAAGAACAAAGATCAATCAATGATATAATGCCTGTTTTGTTTGATAAACTTTTGCCATCATTCAGTGAGCTGCAGAATGCCTCGTTCATAGAAGGACCTGTCTTTCGTGGCGAAAAATTGTACACGGTGCTGATTTACAGCCTCATCTGAATTGAACGTTATACCACGCAAGGACTGTTGAAGAGAGCGAAACAAGTGGATGTCTGACGGCGCAAGGTCAGGCGAGTATGCTGGGTTTGGCAACAAGTCCCACCCAAGCTTCAATAGAGTGAGGTTCAAATTATTTTGAATTCGGAGAAAATAGTGTACTGTGAACGTTACTCAATAAATGTTTAGTAGCTGAATCCATTTCAAGGCTGTAAAAAATTCTGCCTCGTTTCTTTAAAAGTTGTAACATACCACGTTATTTATAAACGAACAGTGTATTTTCGATAATCTGAATTCAAAATTTAACTAACCGCAGAAAAACCTATAAAATAATTACACATAATTCAACTGAAAAAGCCGTAAAAACTACAGCAAAATATCAGGATTAGCGCAGAAATACGTATACAATTTTAAAACATATAACTCACGACCGCTGCATATGACCGCGACATACACATACTTCCACCATTCTTCTACGTGATTCTACTATTAGTTACTTTACTGGTACGCAGAAGAAAAGGAACATGTCCTAAACTGTGATTCCAATCACGGTTAAAAATCACTGTTACTTTTGAGTAGCAGTCACAGTTATTGCTCTGGTCATTAAGTACTAGTTAAGCTTATATCTAACACATTTAAAATGTATTTATATATATATATATATACTACATTGTTTTAAGAACAAACTAAAAACAAAGTACAGGTTTCGAACTGATGATTTCAAGGAACTTTGTAAGAGCAATTACGAAGATAACAATTGCTTATGACATAAGTAAACTCAGTTAGAATGTTGATTCCAACTCTATTAATATATTGATTTTTATAAAATTTAACAAATCCTTATGATGCAATTTTGTACTGATTTGATATTATTTCTTGCTGATGTTTTTCAATAATTATCCTTTCCGAACAGATATTTTTTCCTCTAAATGACTTTTGTCGTCTGATGCAGATTATGTGATTCAATTTTTCCTTCTTTAGCATTTACGATATTTACATGTATGGTACAGACATAAAAAAAAAAAAACGAGCCACCCCCACTTAACTTTCGAACTGTTTCTCGCATCCAAAAAGAAAAGTACCGTTGGAAAGAACTTGAAGGGAACTATCATGTGATGTGAAGAAACATGCTAATTAAGCTAATTAACATGCTAATTAGCTCTCTCTCTCCAAATTTTTCAATATAAGAGGTATGTTATATTACGGGCATTCTATTCGGCACATAATAAAACCCTTAAATTTCATACGAATCGAACAATAAATACATGTACAGTGAGCTACGAAAAAATTGCCGCTAATGTTAAACTGCGAAAATCGTTTTTGATTTTTATCATTTAATCGAGAACAGATATAGTGATTCGGTGTTGCAACAGTAAAACACAAAGAGACCCAGATAATATGAGCCACTATACAAGATCAGAACGGGTATATTAAGGGAATTATAAATTATGAATAATGATCATGGAAAACAAATGAATTATGACCATATCATATGAATAAGTCATGTGATCCAAAATATTTGGAAACCTTTAAATCCAAATTTACAGCGTGATAGCGTAAAACTCTGCTGAGATATAAGCGAAAACTCAGTATACGTCCACAAAGGGGCCGTGCATAAAAAACATACAGTTCTCTACACACTGTAAAACAGTTTACCCCACAAACTGACAGACGTTTAGGAGAAAGTGTTTCTACGTGAAGTTGGTTGAAGGAAGCAGTAATAATGTTATACCCCAAATTCAGAGTTGCAACTTTCAATGACGAACATCATAAGTTATTAATTTTGCACAAAAATAACTTAACTTACGATATAGTTCGTGCAGTTACATATTTCATGTTTTCCTATTGGTTACATAGCTGACTCTTGTACATTGCTTAATTCAAAAATGCAAAAACACAAACAAAAAACCAACAGTACGTTCCACAAAACAAAAGCTTTGTACGTATTTTCTGTATATTTTTTACATAAATACCGTTACAGCTTCGCTAAATTATGAAACTGTGGTCACGGAAATGAAAACTGCAAATTGTTTCCTGCGCGAGTGAACCAGTGTGCCTGATTTTTTTAACGTCTTTTCTGAAAAACGACCGTGCTTATGTTATCAGTTTGTCCGTCCGTCCCCCTATGGACATTTCTCTGCAACTATTAATCCGATTTGAAAAAATCTTGTTGCATTCAGAATCTTCAATGTGCCAATGATGATGCTTTATTTCATTTTTTATTACGATGTTCAATATTGCCGCTACAGGGCGTAAACGCAGATGATGTCGAATTCAAAACACATTTTATTATATATATTTGCTTCTAAGCATCTGATTGAAAAAATTATTTTATCTTTCGATTCCATTTACGTCGAAGAGTACTTCAAGTTTACTTACTTTCTCAAATTACTCATATATTTTCTGCTATGGAGCGTAAAAGTAAATTACGTTTTCCCGATATCTCTTCTTCTAAAACTCCGATTTGAAAAAAAACTTCCTTCAGCGAATACAGCTCCTGATAAAAAATATTTTGCGTATAATTTCTAATTTTTGGTACAGAATACTATGGCCACCGGGGGACGTAAGAGTTAATTTTTGCTGCTGATCTATTTGCTCAACATCTGAGCTTCTAAAAGCTCAATTGAAAAATCGTTTGTAGACCGATACTACTCACGTCGACAAACCTTTCCGGAACATTTTCTTCTTAAAGTATTGCATGGTTCCGCCGCCAGGGGTCGTAGACGTATATCTTATCCCCCCCACCCCCATATCTCTGCTTCTAATGGTCTGATTTGAAAAATTATTTTTTTATTGGGTACATTTACCGCTGTAATATGTGTTCCATGTAATTTTCAAAATTTTGAAGTAATTCACAGACTTTCCGCTAAATGGCGTAAAGGTAAATTGCGTTTCCCCCGATATCTCTGCTTCTAAAACGGCGATTTGAAAAATTCTTTCTGCACCGGATACAGCTCTTCATGGGAAATCCTATGCATATAATTTCTGATTTTCGGTAAAAAAACAATGGTTTGGCCAACAGAGGGTTAAATCCGAACCTCCGCTTCTGATATATTTACAGCAAAACCTGAGCTTCTAAAATCTCGAATGAAAAAAATCGGTTGTGGGCCGATTCTACTCACGCCGACAGACCTTTTAGGAATATTTTCTTCTTCTTAAAATAATGCATGGTTTCTACGCCAAGGGGCGTGGATGTATATCGTATTTTTGTTAATATCCCTACTTCTAGGAGTCCGATTTGAAAAATTACTTCTTTTTTTAAATAGCGTTTCTGATGCGAAACGTTTTCATATAAATTTAAAATTTTCAAGGATAACATAGAGTAAATTGTGTTTTTCCCTTCTAAAATTCCGATTGAATTTTGCTTCTAAAATTCCGATTCTGCTTCTAAAATTCCGATTTGAAAAATTCTCCCTGTATCGCATACAGCTCGTGATGGAAAATGTTTTTTATATAATGTATAGTAGTTGGTAAAGCATGGTTTGGCCACCAGGGAGCATAAGTGTTCAATTCTGCTTCTGGTGAATTTGCTGCAAAATCTGAGCTCCTGAAAACTCTACTTAAAATTGTTTTTTCTTGGACCGATACCGCTCACATAGAAAATTTTTTTTATAATACTTTCTTGCTAAAATAATGCATAGTTTTCTCGCTTGTGGTCGTAGATGCGTATCTTATATTTGTCCATATCTCTGCTTCGAAAAGCCCGATTTGAAAGATTTTTTCTTTGTTGGAGAGCGCTTCCTGTCCCAAATGTGTCTCACATGAATTAAATTTTTCTTAACTCATAAGTCTGCAACCACATGGCGTAAGTGCACCATTCCGTTTATAGTAGTATATTCGGGAATAAAAAACCTATTGAAAAGCTTCTTTCTTCGGTCAGATACTACTTTTTGCCAGACTGGTTCCATTGACTTTGTATAGCTTTGATAAATTTAATTAGCGTCAGAACGGATTCAAAAGACGTGCTCATTGCACCCGAAAATTCGGTGTCATCTTTCTTGTTTTTTATATTGCAGATTTGCTTTTGTGTCCATTCCGTCTCGAATTATGGTATAATACGCATGTAATTGCATATTGTTTCGATTCATTGATATATTCCATTGTAGTTATGCTGGTTAAACTGTCTGTAATATACAAAACGAAACTGCCTTTCGCTGCAATACAGAAGACGAATCTGCGTGTGTAGCTTTGATATGCAAGAAAATTGCCTCTTCGGCGTTAGTCGTTTTCGACTACAGGTTAAGAAAATAACCGTAACCAGTAGCGTTTGGAGCATTAAGCTTACTCAGTGTAGTTTAATACGGATCTAATTGCATTTTTCGTTTCTTTTTCTTTTCTGTTTCATTTCTTCTACAAATGTAAATAAAATAATAACTGGTTATACTCTGCGAAACCAAAAAAAAAAAAAATTGTTATATTCTGAGAATTTCGTACTTTAAGGAAAAAGGAAAAATAAAGTTCCCAAATCATGTTTCTTCAGCATGCGCATGAAATAATAAAAACACACGGTTACCTACTGTATTGGAACTCTCAATTTTTAGACTTAAATGAGAAAAGAAACTGGTGTGACAATCAAAAATAAATATCGTAGATTCGCAAGGGAAATCTTTAAATTAAATTTCATCGAATCTCGGACCTGCCGGCCAAAGTATGCGGCTTTTCCGGGAGTTTCCACTGCCTCCTGAGCTTGGGGACGCCAATGCGTAGACGGTTTCCTGTCAAGTCGTTCCCGGATGCACTTTGTCTGTTTCTCCTCATGCTGTCAGTAGCAGAAAAATGCATTTCCCAAGCCGTCTACTCAACGTGGGAAATTAGACAGTTGCCCTTCCGAATCAAGAATAGAGAGATCCCTATAGCCAGAAGTGGCTATAAAAAGGGTTAACAGACAGAGAGACAGACCATAGGATTCTAAGTAAAAAATTCTGTATGTCGTTTATGAATGTTAAAGTGGAATTAAGATTCCTGACGTAACGCTTTCCTGTTCCAAAAGAGTTGATCGTGTGATGTAATGCATTTCTGACGTCATGTTAGAATGATTTAGATAAGATAGCGTCACACCAGCTGCTATTGTAAATTGGTCCTTTTTGCTATAAAAAGAAAATGGGACAAACATTCATACTTTCGAACAAAGAAAAAAACTTTATTCTTTTAAATTGACGCGTGGAATTAATACATGAGAGGTGCAAATTTAAATTACAAGACAGCTGATCCCATTAATTTGCATGTTTAGCACGATGTCTATGAAAGAAAAATGAGTTTTTGAGGTGGAAAGTAACAAATCATTTGGAATAGGTCGCACAATTTCGTAGCATTTTGCGAAAGTCATTTCCAAAAATTGGGTGATCATTGCGTTCCTCATATATTGCCAAATTTTTCCGAATGGGTGTCAACCTGTTCCGTGTTTGTTTTCAAAGCTCTTTCCACCATAAAATGTTTTATGATGTAAAATGCTGGTAGTTTTACATAACACATTCCGGACACTTCGTGGCAAAAGCATGGAACACTCTCGTAGCACATTGCGAATACATTTTCCGGAGATACTTTCTCGATGTGTTCCGAATGAGTTGTCAACATTTTCTCAATGTGTTCAACTAAGAACACATTGATGTGCTATATATTCCGAAATGCCACTAGGCAAGAAAAGAAATTTTCGAAATAGGGCATGGATCAAGTATCTGCATCATTTTAACTGTACTAATGCCCTAATTTACTTAAACAGTGGATTTTAGGTAAGTGAAACTTGATTTTAAACATGTCATGTGTCTTTTGTAGCACACAGACATTAATCTGTAACCATTCAGTAGGTTGACAGCAGCGCCAGTCCTTTTATATTCCATGGTATATTGGGTTGGTGGGAATGAAATGTCCGGCGCGAACGAGCAGTGGAGACAGGCTCACACCACAGAGGAATGGAACCACCCACAGGTGTTACGGGTATTACGTCACAGAGTTACTATAAATAGCAAGCATGTGTGTGAAGAACAAGGTTCATATGTGGTTTGCTTGAACGTAATGTGACTTGCAAAGGAAACATTCGGACGCCGGATTTGAGGGTCATCTTCCTGTATGAATTTAATCTGGGCCATTCTGCTGCAATTGCCGATCGAAACGTTAACAAAGCGTTTGGGCGGACCAATGACAAAAGGCATGGAGTTTTATACGTATTTACAGTTATATTTGATATTTATATCCTCGTTCTCTATATTTGTGCGTTCAAAATAATCTAAATAAAAAGAATGATGACAACTAATTTTTTGTTGTAATCATCACATCGTTTGAACCGTTTCTAACAGGAATTATTTTTTTCAAAGTTATTCTTCAAAGTATATGTAAGCATTTAGAAAACATCAGCCGGATTTTTGCAATCAGTAAAACATACAGAAATAGAAACATCTACATTTCTTCTAACACCATCTGAAACGTACGTTACAAAAATTAATTAACAAATAGCTCACAAAATGTTTCTCATAGGTGCAGGATACCGGAAACAGATTTTCAAATCAAACAGCTAAAAGAACAAATACAGAAAGAAACATGATAAAACTCTACGCCTTGTAGCTCAAGAATTTTGCATAATAGGAGAGTTGAAAATAATCTTGTAATGTTCTTCGTGGAAAAAGCAATGCTAAGGAAAAATAACTTTTCAAATTTTCAAATACGTCTCCCGCAAAGGTAGCGAAGAAGAAAGCATTGTCTCTTACACCTAATGGCGGGAAATTTTTGCATTATTTAAAGAGGATAATGTTCCACATCTCTATTGTCGCGAATAACATACAGTAAAAAAAAAAAACAATTTCTCATAGGGGTTCTTAGAAGTAATGATACAGCTGCAAACAGAAGTACACAAGTACCACATAGCGACAAAACTGTGAACTATAAAACTCTTCAAATACCAACCTAAAGTGTTCCACAAGGTAAATGGAATCCAATGTTGAACGAATTTTTTAAATCGCATATTTATTTATTTATTTATTTATTTTTTGATTGGAGGTTTAACAACCACCGTGAGCAACTCAATGGGCTATAAGCAGTCGCCCGTCCCTAATTTAGGGTCACTGGTTCCAGGGAAGGGAGAGAGCCAGTGCCTTAAGACAAACACAACATCCATGCCTGACCGGGATTCGAACCCGGACCCCTTACGGACGAATGATCAGAGGCCAGCGCCTTAGACCACTGCCGGACCTGTGCGTGGGAAGCTTCCTGATGCCTCGTCGCAGAATACGACAGTCATTCCAGCACGCTTCGGAGTTCGACAGAGGACGAATAGTGGCTTATCGCGACAGCAGTTTATCGTACCCAGACATCAGCGCCCGTGTGTGACGACATCTAGCCACAGTGAAGCGAGTATGGATTCGGTGGAGGCAGGAGCGACGGACTGAGCGACGTGAGCGATTGCCGCAGCCGCAGCACACCACCCAGCGAGAAGACGGGCATGTTGTGCCGCGGGCATTGACGGCTCACACAGCCACATCACGAACATTAACGCCGGAATTAGGGTGTGTTGCGCAACATCGTGTGTTAGCACGTACTGTTCGACGTCGTCTGCAGGAGCCGGACTTGTCGCACGACGCCCATTGCTCCGATTACTGTTGATGTTACACCAACGGCAAATGCGGCTACAGTGGGCCGTTGAACGCCGCACCTAGACTACAGATTGGCACGAAATCGTTTTATCCTACGAATCCCGCTTCTGCCTGCAACATGACGATCGTCGGATCCGCGTTAGGCGGCACCGCGGCGAAAGACTTTATGACGCCTCTATTATGTATCGCCATACCGGTCCATCGCCTGGCGTTATGGTTTGGGGTGCAATTGGATATGACACCCGCACCTCTTTGGTACGCATTTCGGGTACACTCAACGGCCACCGCTACATTTCCAACGTTTTACAGCCTGTAGTCCTCCCATACCTGCAGGACCTTCCAGCTGCCGCGTTTAATAAATACAATGCTCGCCCGCACGTGACACGCATCGTGCAACAATTCTTCACGGCCCACCAGGTGTCACTGCTGCCGTGGCCAGCCTGTTCTCCAGATATGTCGCCCATCGAACACGTCTTGTAGCTGATCGGCCACTGAGTGGCCCGGCAAGCATCAATCGCGGGTATGCCTGATTAACTGTGGCAACGTGTTGAAGTAGCCTGGACCGACATACCCCAAGCCCACATCCAAAGCTTCTTTTGTTCGATGCCGCGGCGTGTAGCGGCCGTTATTGCCAGTCATGGGGGCCACACAAACTATTGATGTATGCGTGTTCCGCATGTCGCACGGACCTGTATGCTTACTCGTTTCATTTTTGTATCAGTTGTTATGTGTCGAATAAATCTGGCTTTGCTATGTCGTGTCCTTCTTGGTATTGCATTTTGGGTGGCCATGAGTGTCTGTATAAATTCCCTTTGACCATATTGGATTGTTAACAATAATATCAAATTTTGAAAACCGTGAAACTAGTACTGTGGAAATATTCGTAATTTGAACAAACCACATGGGCACATACAGTTCGCAGATGCTGTCCTGAGGTGAATCCAAATTGCGGGCCGGTTAGCCGACATTCCGGGATCAGGGTAGGTGATGTCCCATTATGTTCCGAACGTGTTAGATTGGTGACAAATCTGGTAATTGGGCTGGCCACGGAAGGGTATCGACATTACGGAGATAGGCGTGTGAGAACCGTGCTCTGGGTTGGGCGAGATAAAGAAACAGATGTATATGATTTATTGCAATTCTACCTCTCTCTTACAAAGTGGTCAACAATTCTTAGAACACGTGCGGTAATATTATAAAGCAATAATTATAACACAATTAGCAGCATCAAAGAAAGAGAAAAAAGAACAAAAACAGAACAAGAAGAAATTAATCAATATTTGGTTAGTCAGTAAACTAAGAAAATCCGCCGGAGCATAAACTACGAGGTGGTGGACTTGTTTCCAGCTATAATATTACAGAGAGATCAAGGTGAAAAGACTGATATTTGGCTTACGAAATGCTACGCTATGAGTTCCTATGTATATATGCTTTAACGATATTCGTTAACTGTTTTTTCCTTTTGCTGTCCTTTTTTGTTTTTGTTTTGATCTACCTCTTCCTGCTTCTGAAGATGTGGATGACCATAAACACATATTCGGAACGCACGTAAAACCACCAGAAAGAGAAGTACATCAAAGTGGCTCAGGAGGTCAGGAAACTGACGTGTTTTACGGCGTAAAGATGTAGAATACTAGCGGCTTCCGTGCATACCTTCGAAGATATTGTATCACCGAAATTCACATCGCTAGACTTCTAATATTGTACCTAGTAATTTGCGTAAATGAGAAGCCCTTCTTTCCCGCATGCCGAAGTGTCGACTGGGAGGAAAGGTGTGGAGAGACTGGGAGACAGCCATTTAAACTTTTCTCCTATAACGAGCGTCTAGGAAGTAAGTGTTTCGATTCTTCATTAAACGTTCATTGGTGTGTCACCGATGATTACCGACAATGGTGAGTGTGTGTGCGTCCCACTGAATTACCATGCTTAAGAGTATCCTGTGATCGTAGGTGAAACCGATCGCATAACAAATTACGCACCAAATTTCAGTCACGGCAACTGCGCAAATGATAAAACCCTATCAAGTTGGCCGTATCTACTGATGAATATGTTTTCCTGCTTACATTATACGAAGCAGACGAAGCCCGCGAACTGAATAACGGAAACCAGCAGACGGATACAATTATTTGCAATAATTTACGTTTTCGCTTATAAATGTACCTCAAAAGTTGGATGAAATAAAAATATCAAAGCAAAATTCATTAGCTAGACTTGGATCAATCCTTCCCGTATTTCAGCCAAGTTCATTAAAGTTAAAGCTTTACTAATTTCTTTGTATTTTAAATACAATACTTACATGTATGTTGTTCCTTTTATTAATACCGCAGTTGAATACACTATTTTTAGGGCATAGAAATTTGATTTGTAGTTTTAGAATTTCCAGTTCCATTTCTTCGCCTACTCCATAATACTGGAATGATAAACAAATCCTTGAATAATTAATTTGATTTTCTAAAGTGTAACACAAAGTCAGTAAACACAGGTTCTGCCACCTATGTAAATTGTTAGAGTGAAATGTTTCCGTGGCTAAGACAAAGCCGTGAGGTAACAGCAATATACAGACATTATTTTCTACCTTCATGTCCGAGTTGGCCTCAAATGAAATCGGTTTTCGCTCAAATTTTTGTTATTTCAATATATTCTACTATGTAGCAAGCAATTATTACTATATTTATGATTGACATTTTCTTGGGTCTCATTGCGTTATGATTTTGATTGTTGTGCTGCCTGTACAGAAATGCTAAAATAGATTTGCTTTCCTGAGATTCGTGAAGCAGCGTATGCTACAGAACGCCATTCGACAGCGTTCTTTCACAGTGTTGTGTTTTAATAGAAATATGTAATTAAAGAACTGTTAATTATTTTAGCTTTTAGTATATATATAGAAAATGAAATATATATATTATCTACTCTGTAAAATTCTGTGAAGTATTTTTTTTGTTTAAGAAAAGATACTAGGTGAAGTCTTCATAGTAGTATCAGGAAATGTAACGGTAAATGCAATTCGCTGCTAAGATACTAAGACTGCATTTAGATATCTGATAAGACTTCCGTTTCACACTTGTTTCATTATTTTTTGTTTCAGGGTATATTGCGTACTATGAGAGCAAAGTGATTAGTGATTAATCATAAACACTCGTCGATATCTGGTTTGAGACCATTAGTTTGAGAGAAGAGACAGAGTCAGTGACATATGACAATCATACAATCGATGCTTTACCCTTGATTTCAACACGCACCCATCTCGCACTCATGCTAAACTTGAACTTGTTACCCATTTATTACTTGTAAAGAAAGGGCTACAAATATTTTTCAGTGTTGCCTACTGCATCCTGTTATTTTAGCTCCATTTAAATTAGAAAAAGTTCTCTGATTTGTTATTATTCCTTTTATTTCCGGATATGGTTATTCACGTTCCCGAATAGTTTCCCATAAAGATAAAGGCGGATTTCATTTTTTATAGAGCAGCATATGTTTGATTACATTTATTAGATCGATTGTTTCTCTGTTTCATGATATATTGGCCAAACTGCCCGATACAGATCTAAGGGAGTCAGGGGCGTAGGGAGGGGAGTTCTGGGTGCCTGGACTCGCCCCCACCCATGACCCTAGATGATGATTACGGATAAACTCTAAACGATGACCGAAAACGTTCTACAAACAGGCAGCTGCTAGGGTAATCCTGTTCGGCCACTTCCTTGATCCTTCCTGCTCCCACCCACTCACATTTTTCTCTCCGTTCGAGGCTTGCCAAGGCAATCAGCTGCGGAAGCTGTGCAGCTTTTCACTAGAAGAGACCCATTCCGGAACGAACTTTACCCAGCGTATGCTCTGAGATGTAAGGCGCATACGTAACCCGAGTTGATTCTGGAAGAAACTGCAATGTGAAAACGACACCGGATCGCGAATGAAGACTAATTCATTTCGTTATAGACAGGGAGGTGTGAAAAACCGGTTTCGTGATAGAGGCGCTCATATTCTTACAGTAAGGACCCACAGTCGCCTTCTCTTCTGCAAACATTAGGTTGTTTATTTTGACTTCTTCATCATTTGCTATGTCTAAACGTTTGTGTACCTTACATGATTATTTTTTAAAGAAAATTAGGAGTGAGGAAATTCCCTCAGAATCGGTGGGAAATAAAGCAGCCGCTGTGCGAGGGGCCTAGGACCTAGAATCATCTGAAGTTACAGAAGCCCCAACAACTTAAAAAAATCGAGTCCAAATGACGTTGCATTACTGGTAAGTAAAAATTTGAACAAGTACGAGAGATTTAACGCGTTACAAGACATTTGAGTGCCAGAAAGTAGCTTAGCTTTCCTTGCGACTGCTGTCAGGGGAGAAAATCTCAGATTCCAGATTAAGTGGCTGGAAAGATGGAAATGGTTATCCTACTCCCAATTGGAAGACAGAGATTATTGCAAATACTGTGTCTTTTTTTCCTTGAGTGGAGCAGGAATTGCATGCCAGCCACTAGGACAGCTATGCAAGAAACCGCTTAAAAATTGAAAATATGCTGTGGAGAAATATAACTATCATCAAACCACGAATTACCATAAGCAATGTTTGAAGGCTGTCCAAGATCTGGAAGATGTAGTTTTGAAAAGAGGTAAACCCATTGATCATAGGCTAAATGCTGCTGAAAATGCCGAAGTGGAAAGAAATTGTAAGCTCATTGCTCCTGTTATTCAAACAGTACTTTCGTGCGGCAAATAACGGCTGGCTTTGCGGGGTCACTGCGAGTTGTGAACTTTCAAATTAGATCAAGAACCTACTGAGAATGAAGGAAATTTTAGGTCAATTCTCCATTTCGGACTTAAGATGGCTACGAAAGGTACTGGCACGAGTGATTTTGTGATTATTCGTGAACACACTGGGAAAAATTATCAGTATATAAGTTCTACACTTCAGAACGAGATAATTGAAAGTTGCAATAAATTGCTTACAAAAAAAATTGTCAACATGGTAAATACATTAAATAGCTTCTCAATTTTAGCGGATGAAATTGCTGACATTTGGAGAACGGAACAATTTTCTTTAAGCCTTCGCTACGTTAACAACGAAACAGCAAAAAAAAAACGAAGTATTTTTGCAGTTTGTGCCAGTGAGTGGTAATAGCACAGGAAAAGAATTAGCTCAAACAATAATAACCACATTGGACAGATTTGATGTGGAAAACAAGTACCTAAGGAGTCAGGGCTGTGATGGAGCACAGCAATGGCAAGAAAATGTAATGGTGCTCAAGCAGTCATGAAAGAAAAATTCTCGTCTGGTATGTTTGTTCATTGTAGCTCAAACAGCTGAAATTTAGCCATTTCTGGGGCATGTAATGTTCAGGGCATTCGCAATGCCATGGATACAGTAGAAAACGTTTCTGAATTTTTCAATACCCCTAAACTTCAGTCATTCCTACAAACAAAGTTAAAAATATACATTCAGATTCCGGAAAGGAGAAACTAAAGCGTTTATGCCCAACAACCCAACAAGATGGGTAGATAGACATGATTTCGTTATAACCTTTTTTGGAGCTTCAGCCGGCAGTCTCAAATGCTTTAGAAGAAATGAGTATCTGGAATGACAGAGAAACATAATCAAAAGCCATTCATATTTCGTTGGCGATAAAAGATGTAGAATTCAACTTTAGCGTTAATGTCATTGTTGTGGTTTTTCGGTAATCAATTTTACTGTGCAAAGCATTACACAAAGAAAACATAGATTTAGTTGAAGCTATAAATCTTACAAAGGATTTAAAACATGAAATACAATCAATATGAAAAAATCTTGCTACAAATTTTAAAAAAATATTTCAAGAATTAATTGTATTATCAAAATTACTAGATTTTGACATCAAAGAACCACGTTTATGTAAGAGACAAATGAATCGTTTTAACGTAGACAGATTCTGCAGCAGTTTACTACAGAATCTCTGTTTTCTTGCCGTTTTTAGATTCGTTCGTACAAGAAATCGATCGAAGATTTCTAATGCATAAAACCGTTACTAAAGGTTTTCAGTGTTTACTGCCTTTTCACAATTTCTTATCTTTCAACGAGAACGACTTAGAAGAAACACTGCATTTTTATTCAAGTGAGCTGGATGACAGCAAAACTGTGAAAGCCGAAATACAGCTATGGAGAAAACGCCTTTATAAGGCTACTACATTTCTATAAGTACCCTTATAGAAAAGGCGGAGTTACGCAATACAACTGACGTTTTGAAACAATGCAATATTGCAATATATCCTAATGTACATCAACTGTTGCAGATATTATGTATTTCGCCAGTATCAACAAGCTCTGTGGAACGGTCTTTCTCAACCCTCCGGAGAATAAAATCTTACTTACGTAGAACTACCTCTGAAGACAGATTAAATGCTTTAGCAATGTTATATGCACAAAGAGATATATCCCTTAGTGCAGATGAAGTTATCGCTGACTTATCAGAAAAAAGCAGGAGACTCAGATTCAAATTGTAATCATAGGAACCACGTATGATTAAAAAAATAATTATCCTTAATTTTACATTTCTTAAGATCCATTTTACAATTATTGCGCATTAATGTTTTATTAGAAGCCATACTTTTGGCTTAACAGCTCTATCCAGGATTTCCAATTCAGGCAGCATCAAAATATTCTAATCCAGCGAATTATTTATTTTCATGTTATGATTTGTATATATATATATATATATATATATTCTATAAAGAAGATACCTAAGCAAAAAAATACATATCTAATTTTGACTCACACCTAGTACAACATAGAAGAGGTTATGTATCTACCTGTGTGATCAAAAGGAAAAAAGATAAAAAAATAAAATAAAACAACTGAATGTAGAAGGTGTCGAGAATACTGAGCCTTGGCTTTATCAAGGACCAGCAAAAACTCTGCATTTTCTCACTTCCACAAAGACCTAGTTGGAAATGGGTTTCTGCAAGGCCATAGATGCAAGTAACATTCCCAACTAAAATAGTTTAAAAAATATATATATAAGTCATGTCCTCCTTAGAGTTGCATGACCTAGCACTAGTTAACAATTTCGCTTGCATCCATTAACCTTCCTGGCCCGACCCATACTCTTCATCTGTTACTATTAAACAGAGAGAAGAAGATTAAAGGAACTCAAGCTGTGAGAGTGACATAATAATTAGAAATGATTTTCAACCATAACGAAATTCCAAGTTCGTTTGAGAGAGAATTTAAACCTGAAAAACAATGCAAAAGAAATCCAAATTTTACATTGCAATTAAAAAGGAAATGTTAAATTATAACGAACAGATTTTTGAAAGAAAACTTGAGTCTAAAACCCCCTACTCTACAACTTATGACAACACGAAAACGAGAATAAGTTAAAGATAATAATTAACTAAAGAAAACTTTGTGAAAGTTATATACCTTAAACAGTTAGTTGCAATATGTACAAAGTATTTCAGCAGTGCTTTAAGTGCATAATTAATTAGTTATTAAGAACTTAACTACTTTGAAAAAACAGCGCATAGACAGCGCATAGAAAAGGAACAAGCTAAGCCCTCTTCTGTTCCTAGGTACCCCAAAAGACGCTCAAAGTTACAAGGAAAAGAAAGAGTTAAAACCCGCAAAAATGTTAACAGACAAACCAATGCCTAAAAGTTGAAAAGCTAAAAAACGACAGAGAAAAGGTACATGAAGTACAAACATTGAACTTATAAAACCTAGAATCCAAAAACAAGGAAGAGAGCTTACCTCTTGTGTTACAAAAACTTTTCTCCTCACAAGAGAAGAACATGGCTGACCTCTTCTGCCACTCCCTAGACGCTGGGGGCAGTGAGGGTGGGGCTGATGGCCTCCTCATACAGCAAGAAACCAACGCGCGGAGATTTTAACCAGAGAAAAAAAATATATAAACATAAGACTGTGGATCTGTATGATCAGAAAGAGCAGAATTAACTCTCCAGAATACATGAGAAATATTATAAAATACACGAGCAGTTTATTTAATAATCTTTGCATGTATTAAATCACCTTAGTGAGCTTCTATAGATTAATCAGAATCTTATTAATTTTAATGTTGGTTTTTCTATTTTTAGTATAGCTATCCTAGTGATGAATAACTAGTTTTCTTTTTTATTTGTTTTTATTTTCTTTTATAAACGGATTTTTAAGCTTTTTTTGTGATTTTGTTTATATTATTTAATTTTTTGTTTTAATAGGACCGTCATATCCATAGCACTAAGGTTCCTTTAGGTAGTTAATAGGCATCCTCTAGCCAACTTCCTTACGGCTTTGATTGGTCAGAATCATATTATTAACTGTGTAGAAAATTAAAGCAGATCTGCCAACCTTACTCTATTATTCAGAATAATTTTTCTTAAAGTTCTTTTGATGAAAGAAGAAGGAATTTCGTTCTCTAGAAAACTTTCTAATAGTATATTAATGTGGTAATTGAAGTCCAAATTGTTGCTGCAAATTCTTGAAATTCTTAGGACCTGAGAAATTAGTACATTCTCAATTACTTTGGTTGAAATGTTATTATTCCAGTGTAGATATTTAATTACTTTGAAAGGAAAATTAACTCTTTTATCATAGAGGCTAATAGATGGGTTACCTCTGTTGAGCTTAATGCTTAAGTCTAGGAACTCAAGTTCCTGATTACTGTGGTTGGTTTTACATAAGTTAAGAGAGCTAGGATAGATATTATCAAAATCACTCTCTATAACTTCTGAATTATTGATACACAGCAGATCATCAATATATCTAAAAGTGTAAAGGTAGTTATCTGAGCAGGTGGGGTGATTTTTAATGAATTTATATTCCTTAAAGAACAGGAATAGATTAGCGATATGCGTGGACGTTGATGTTCCCATTGGAATACCGTTCACTTGCTTATAGAGAGTATTATTATATAAGATATGGTTATTTATTATGCAGCAATTGAGATAAGAGTTCCAAGTTCCTACATCAACAAATTGGTTAAGTTTAAATTCTGCATACAGCTCTTTAAAGGTAGTGATTATATCTGATAGAGGCAGATTAGTATATAGGTTTTCAAAATCATAACTATTAATATCTAGGGGACAAACTTTGAGTATAGTAGAAATTACTTCTGCATTATTATTAATTATCCAAAAATCTCTGTACATCAAGTTAGAACAGTTTCTAATGTGTTTCAAAACCTTCTTTAAGACATCTTCAAAAGCAAGATCTATTTTCTTTTTATGACTCCTTACTGCACTAGCTATGAACCTGAACTTCACAGGATCCTTATGAAACTTAACCGTTGCAAAAAGAAATGGAAATTCAGGCTCATATCTTCTAGTTTGTGGAATTTTAAGTTTCTTGAAGAATGCCTTAAACCGATTTTCTAACTGCTTGGTAGAATAACTTACGGGCTCGTATGTTACTCTATTATTGAGTTCCATAGTTAACAATTCAAAATAGAACTTCTTACAGATAATTGCAAAATTATTGCTAGCTTTATCCGTAGTGGTAAAAATAAATTGGTCTTGCAGCTTGGAGAGTGACCTTTTAGCTTCTCCAGAGAAAAAGAGATTTCTGTCGAAACAAAAGTCCAGACCTGCCAACTCACCGGTGAAGCTATTGATTATATTATATTTCCATTCTGCGAAGGCCTCAATAGGCTGATTGTACGTTAAACTGGTTTTTACGATGTATTTATTTACATCTTGAGTGAAGCTCTCAAGAATCCTTTCTTTGGAAATTGTGAAGGAAGGTCTGAATTTAGAGCCATACTCTAATAAATTCCTAAGCTTTTCATTTTCAACAAAACTCAAGTTTCCGGTGATAATATGGTTGTAATTCTTATCATAGTGAACTGTTTCTTTATGTTCATCACAAGAACAAGTAGTAATTACAGGAATGTAGCTCGAAGAGTTAAGTTTGTAGTTTTTAACTATTGACCCTAAGGTCTTAACATATTTAAAACTTACAATAGACTGGTGCCTGTGGATGGGAAAAAAATTGCATTATTGTAGAACAGCTTCCTTACATTGAGATTATCGTAGGCTTTATTTAGGAACCTGATGGTAACAAAATTACTGGAAAATTCTTTAAGAGAAATTTTATCTTTAAGAATATGTTTAAGAATGTCCAGAACCAAAGCATAAACATGCTTATCAACATGGTCAGCAGTTTCATTCCAGAATTTGAAAAAACATTTAAGGACAGAGTGCTTGAAGGACTTGAGAATTTTGTAAGTATTTTTAACAAAATTAGTGCCAGTTTTAAAGCCTTCCAGAGTTTTTAGCAAGTTAGCAAAATCAACTTTGCTTGAAGTGCGAAATAACCTCTGTCCTCTATTACCTCTAGAGCAGCTCTTATTATTAACAAGAAAGAAGAGTTCACGAATTGAAAATTTATGCTGATTATGCTTATTGTCAGATAGAGTGGAATTAAGGCCATAGGGATAAAGAGACTGATGCTGCAAAATTTCAAGGGATTCAGTTTCTAGCCGAGCATAGAGGTCAGGGATAATATGTAGTACCTGTATTTTCACTTTGTCAAAACCATGAGTATGGAAATGCTCTAATTCAAAGGTAGAGTACTGGTTGGCATTTGTGGAGGGGTTCACTCCTGAATTAGAGAACTTGTTTACTAGAGACCTGTGACCATTAATCCTAAGATGAAGAGGATTTTTACTTTGGCCAATATAGCTAAGGTTGCAGACAGTACAGGTGAGCTTATAGATGGTATTGTAGGCTTTGCAAAACTTGTTGGAGCAATTATCCTCAACATAAGAATAGAGGTTAGGATCTGCAGATTTACATGTCAAACAACGTTTGTCATTTCATAACTTTAGATTACCTTTGCCAGCGAGTTCATACACTATGGGAAAGGGTGCTAGCCTAACCGAGCGGGAGGACTTAAAATATCTGAGCTGACCTCCAATCCTTTCATCGTCCTTAGAACTCCACTTGGGCCAAAACATACAAATTCTGAGCATACCAACTAGGAAAAACTTTTAGAAATAAGCAGTCCAAGAAAAGACCAAACTCGAGTATAAACTACACTCCAAATTATTATTTTTTTTTTTTTTTTTTTTTTTTTTATATATATATTTTTTTTTATTACTATTTTTTTTTACTTAAGGTTTTTTTTTTTTCATTTTCTAATTTTTCTTTTTAGTTTGTTTTGGATGCAGCTTTTTGGAGTGTAGTTTATACTCGAGTTTGGTCTTTTCTTGGACTGCTTATTTCTAAAAAGTTTTTCCTAGTTGGTATGCTCAGAATTTGTATGTTTTGGCCCAAGTGGAGTTCTAAGGACGATGAAAGGATTGGAGGTCAGCTCAGATATTTTAAGTCCTCCCGCTCGGTTAGGCTAGCACCCTTTCCCATAGTGTATGAACTCGCTGGCAAAGGTAATCTAAAGTTATGAAATGACAAACGTTGTTTGACATGTAAATCTGCAGATCCTAACCTCTATTCTTATGTTGAGGATAATTGCTCCAACAAGTTTTGCAAAGCCTACAATACCATCTATAAGCTCACCTGTACTGTCTGCAACCTTAGCTATATTGGCCAAAGTAAAAATCCTCTTCATCTTAGGATTAATGGTCACAGGTCTCTAGTAAACAAGTTCTCTAATTCAGGAGTGAACCCCTCCACAAATGCCAACCAGTACTCTACCTTTGAATTAGAGCATTTCCATACTCATGGTTTTGACAAAGTGAAAATAGAGGTACTACATATTATCCCTGACCTCTATGCTCGGCTAGAAACTGAATCCCTTGAAATTTTGCAGCATCAGTCTCTTTATCCCTATGGCCTTAATTCCACTCTATCTGACAATAAGCATAATCAGCATAAATTTTCAATTCGTGAACTCTTCTTTCTTGTTAATAATAAGAGCTGCTCTAGAGGTAATAGAGGACAGAGGTTATTTCGCACTTCAAGCAAAGTTGATTTTGCTAACTTGCTAAAAACTCTGGAAGGCTTTAAAACTGGCACTAATTTTGTTAAAAATACTTACAAAATTCTCAAGTCCTTCAAGCACTCTGTCCTTAAATGTTTTTTCAAATTCTGGAATGAAACTGCTGACCATGTTGATAAGCATGTTTATGCTTTGGTTCTGGACATTCTTAAACATATTCTTAAAGATAAAATTTCTCTTAAAGAATTTTCCAGTAATTTTGTTACCATCAGGTTCCTAAATAAAGCCTACGATAATCTCAATGTAAGGAAGCTGTTCTACAATAATGCAATTTTTTTTCCCATCCACAGGCACCAGTCTATTGTAAGTTTTAAATATGTTAAGACCTTAGGGTCAATAGTTAAAAACTACAAACTTAACTCTTCGAGCTACATTCCTGTAATTACTACTTGTTCTTGTGATGAACATAAAGAAACAGTTCACTATGATAAGAATTACAACCATATTATCACCGGAAACTTGAGTTTTGTTGAAAATGAAAAGCTTAGGAATTTATTAGAGTATGGCTCTAAATTCAGACCTTCCTTCACAATTTCCAAAGAAAGGATTCTTGAGAGCTTCACTCAAGATGTAAATAAATACATCGTAAAAACCAGTTTAACGTACAATCAGCCTATTGAGGCCTTCGCAGAATGGAAATATAATATAATCAATAGCTTCACCGGTGAGTTGGCAGGTCTGGACTTTTGTTTCGACAGAAATCTCTTTTTCTCTGGAGAAGCTAAAAGGTCACTCTCCAAGCTGCAAGACCAATTTATTTTTACCACTACGGATAAAGCTAGCAATAATTTTGCAATTATCTGTAAGAAGTTCTATTTTGAATTGTTAACTATGGAACTCAATAATAGAGTAACATACGAGCCCGTAAGTTATTCTACCAAGCAGTTAGAAAATCGGTTTAAGGCATTCTTCAAGAAACTTAAAATTCCACAAACTAGAAGATATGAGCCTGAATTTCCATTTCTTTTTGCAACGGTTAAGTTTCATAAGGATCCTGTGAAGTTCAGGTTCATAGCTAGTGCAGTAAGGAGTCATAAAAAGAAAATAGATCTTGCTTTTGAAGATGTCTTAAAGAAGGTTTTGAAACACATTAGAAACTGTTCTAACTTGATGTACAGAGATTTTTGGATAATTAATAATAATGCAGAAGTAATTTCTACTATACTCAAAGTTTGTCCCCTAGATATTAATAGTTATGATTTTGAAAACCTATATACTAATCTGCCTCTATCAGATATAATCACTACCTTTAAAGAGCTGTATGCAGAATTTAAACTTAACCAATTTGTTGATGTAGGAACTTGGAACTCTTATCTCAATTGCTGCATAATAAATAACCATATCTTATATAATAATACTCTCTATAAGCAAGTGAACGGTATTCCAATGGGAACATCAACGTCCACGCATATCGCTAATCTATTCCTGTTCTTTAAGGAATATAAATTCATTAAAAATCACCCCACCTGCTCAGATAACTACCTTTACACTTTTAGATATATTGATGATCTGCTGTGTATCAATAATTCAGAAGTTATAGAGAGTGATTTTGATAATATCTATCCTAGCTCTCTTAACTTATGTAAAACCAACCACAGTAATCAGGAACTTGAGTTCCTAGACTTAAGCATTAAGCTCAACAGAGGTAACCCATCTATTAGCCTCTATGATAAAAGAGTTAATTTTCCTTTCAAAGTAATTAAATATCTACACTGGAATAATAACATTTCAACCAAAGTAATTGAGAATGTACTAATTTCTCAGGTCCTAAGAATTTCAAGAATTTGCAGCAACAATTTGGACTTCAATTACCACATTAATATACTATTAGAAAGTTTTCTAGAGAACGAAATTCCTTCTTCTTTCATCAAAAGAACTTTAAGAAAAATTATTCTGAATAATAGAGTAAGGTTGGCAGATCTGCTTTAATTTTCTACACAGTTAATAATATGATTCTGACCAATCAAAGCCGTAAGGAAGTTGGCTAGAGGATGCCTATTAACTACCTAAAGGAACCTTAGTGCTATGGATATGACGGTCCTATTAAAACAAAAAATTAAATAATATAAACAAAATCACAAAAAAAGCTTAAAAATCCGTTTATAAAAGAAAATAAAAACAAATAAAAAAGAAAACTAGTTATTCATCACTAGGATAGCTATACTAAAAATAGAAAAACCAACATTAAAATTAATAAGATTCTGATTAATCTATAGAAGCTCACTAAGGTGATTTAATACATGCAAAGATTATTAAATAAACTGCTCGTGTATTTTATAATATTTCTCATGTATTCTGGAGAGTTAATTCTGCTCTTTCTGATCATACAGATCCACAGTCTTATGTTTATATATTTTTTTTCTCTGGTTAAAATCTCCGCGCGTTGGTTTCTTGCTGTATGAGGAGGCCATCAGCCCCACCCTCACTGCCCCCCAGCGTCTAGGGAGTGGCAGAAGAGGTCAGCCATGTTCTTCTCTTGTGAGGAGAAAAGTTTTTGTAACACAAGAGGTAAGCTCTCTTCCTTGTTTTTGGATTCTAGGTTTTATAAGTTCAATGTTTGTACTTCATGTACCTTTTCTCTGTCGTTTTTTAGCTTTTCAACTTTTAGGCATTGGTTTGTCTGTTAACATTTTTGCGGGTTTTAACTCTTTCTTTTCCTTGTAACTTTGAGCGTCTTTTGGGGTACCTAGGAACAGAAGAGGGCTTAGCTTGTTCCTTTTCTATGCGCTGTCTATGCGCTGTTTTTTCAAAGTAGTTAAGTTCTTAATAACTAATTAATTATGCACTTAAAGCACTGCTGAAATACTTTGTACATATTGCAACTAACTGTTTAAGGTATATAACTTTCACAAAGTTTTCTTTAGTTAATTATTATCTTTAACTTATTCTCGTTTTCGTGTTGTCATAAGTTGTAGAGTAGGGGGTTTTAGACTCAAGTTTTCTTTCAAAAATCTGTTCGTTATAATTTAACATTTCCTTTTTAATTGCAATGTAAAATTTGGATTTCTTTTGCATTGTTTTTCAGGTTTAAATTCTCTCTCAAACGAACTTGGAATTTCGTTATGGTTGAAAATCATTTCTAATTATTATGTCACTCTCACAGCTTGAGTTCTCTTTAATCTTCTTCTCTCTGTTTAATAGTAACAGATGAAGAGTATGGGTCGGGCCAGGAAGGTTAATGGATGCAAGCGAAATTGTTAACTAGTGCTAGGTCATGCAATTCTAAGGAGGACATGACTTATATATATATTTTTTAAACTATTTTAGGTGGGAATGTTACTTGCATCTATGGCCTTGCAGAAACCCATTTCCAACTAGGTCTTTGTGGAAGTGAGAAAATGCAGAGTTTTTGCTGGTCCTTGATAAAGCCAAGGCTCAGTATTCTCGACACCTTCTACATTCAGTTGTTTTATTTTATTTTTTTATCTTTTTTCCTTTTGATCACACAGGTAGATACATAACCTCTTCTATGTTGTACTAGGTGTGAGTCAAAATTAGATATGTATTTTTTTGCTTAGGTGTCTTCTTTATAGAATGTGAATTCTGAATTTTCAAAACTGCTGCGTTGCGCGTTTTGATTTTCAGGTTATTTTGCACCCTTCGTTTTAAATTCTAAAATTTTTTCCTTAGTCTTCAGTTTTGCTCTTTAGTATATATATATATATATATATTTATTTATTTATTTACAGTTCATTATATCATATTTTACAATTTTTTAGATCAATTTTTAAATTACACACTTATATATATGCACTACCTACCAACAAGTAATTGGACACCAGTGATAGCAAAGGAAAACGAAGGTAATTGACTTTCAATAGTTGGTGGTGCCTCCACGAGTGGCGACAGCAGCTGCGCCCCTCCGGGGCATGCTCTCAACCAGGCGTTGTACGACAGCTAGTGGTATTTTCTTCCACTCGGCTTGGAGAAGACAGGTCAGATCTCTCATTGATTTCGGATGGTGGCGGCAGCCCTTAAGTCGACGCTCCAACTCGTCCCAGAGGTGCACGATGGGGTTAAGTTCCGGGTTCTGCGCAGGCCAGTCCATTCGATCAACCCCATTGTCACTGTATCAAGCCATGGTGGACTTTGCAACATGACAGGTGGCATTGGGATCCTGAAAGTAACATGGGTCTACCCAGTAAAACTGCCACAACGTAGGAAGAGCATGGTCATCCAAAATGGTGCAGTAGGTCTCGGCGTTGTGTCTACAAGAAATTACGACCAAGGGTCCCGTGCCATACCAGGAGAAACACACCTAACTGCACAATTCCACCGCAGCTTAACTTCACACTTGGCACAATACATTCCGGTGGGAGGCGTTCTCCATGCAGACGCCAAACCCAGACCCTTCCATTCGAACGGTACAGGATGAACCTTGATTCGTCACTCCAGAGAACCTGTTTCCACTGTTGAACGGTCCACTGTGGACGTTCTTTGCACCACGTTAGCCGAGCAGCGCTATTGGACTTGGAGATCAAAGGCTTGTGGGCGGCAGCACGTCCATGAAAACCGAGCAGATGTGCTTCCTTAAGGATGGTATTCATAGAAAGAACACTCACGGATGCCTGTTGAAACTCCTCGCTTATGTGGCCCATCGATTTGGTGCGGTTTTTCCAATTTCTCTTGCCAGCACCCGTCGGTCTCTAACTCCCAGTTTACTGGGTCTGTCGGGTCGTGGCACAACCCGAGTGTCACCTATCATCTTCCATTTACCAATCACGTAGGCCACTTTCAATTGTGGGTACTTTAACTAGCTGGATATGACACTCATGGATCGGCCATTTCTGTGATACCCGACGATTACACCTTTCTCGAAATCAGAGAGCTCCGAACTGCCTGGCATCTTGCATGCGACTGGTTGCGTTGTTGTTTCCCACACGATACTTAACGGCTGCAGCTGTGACGTGTATCAGGAGCACAGATATCGTCGATTGCAGGGGTGTCGAATTACTTGTTGGTAGATAGTGTATATTTTCAGGAAACTGAAAATATGTATATATATATATATGTAAGAATGGGATGTAAGGTCAGGTGATGCGTAACATCACAGACTCTCCTTGACAAATGTCAACCCCGCCTTCTCGTGGTACATCCTGTACCCACTAAAGGGGCTCTTACGACCGCCAATAGCGGTATAACTATACCATCGGGATTAGAGGAAATGCTATCCCACACTCACCAACCCGCTTGGCCAGCGTGGTGAGTTATCGCCAAACCCCTCCAAAATGACTCCACAACTTAAATCTTGGCCCTCAGTCTCCGGCAGCTGGAATGTACCTGGCCAAGGCAGCGGCCAGTGCGACATGAAGGCAGAGGGTGCTAAGAATCCCCGGAGGACCGGACTAGGGCTGCCATCTGATGCTGACCTTGGCTACGTATAACGGACGCTCCCTATCTTCTGATTCAAGGCTTCTTGAATTGGAAGAGGAACTACAAAGGATCAAGTGGGACATCGTTGGGCTAAGTGAGGTAAGGAGAAAAGGAGAAGATCTCATCGAACTGAAAAGTGGACATCTCTTCTACTATCGTGGGACAGATACTGGCAGAACTAGTGGTGTTGGATTTATAATAAACAAGAAACTGAAGAATAAAGTTGTAGAAGTTGAAAGTTCCTCTGACAGAGCTGCACGACTCGTTATCCAACTCTCGAGAAGATACCAGGCTCAGATTATTCAAACTTATGCACCCACCACAAGTCATGCTGAAGAAGAAATTGAAGAATTTTATGAGGAAATTCGTCATCTAAATAATAAAGATAAGCAGCACTTGAAGATAATTATGGGAGATTTCAATGCAAAAATAGGGCAACGGCAACAGAATGAAACTTCAGTAGGTAAATTCGGTCACGGCAACAGAAACCAGCGTGGAAATACTCTCGTTGAGTTTGCAGAGGCAAAAGGGTTTTTCATCTTGAACTCCTTCTTCAAGAAAAAGCCACACAGGAAATGGACATGGAGACATCCAAATGGGACGACAAGTGAAATTGATTTTATTATGTGTAACAAAAAATTCGTCATAGAAGACTGCAGTGTGCTAAACAAGTTCAACACAGGCATTGACCATAGATTGGTGAGATGTAAGATGCACCTCAACAATAAACTCGAACGTAGCAAGCTCATAAGACAAACAAAATGTATTGACATAACCAACCTTAAAAAACACCATAATACCTTCAAATTGGAACTGAAGAACAGATTCTCTGCTTTAGACGGCCTAACATCAGAAGAAGTGGATATTTCTGAAGTTAACAGAAAAGTAACCAAAGCTCTTATGGAAACAGCAACAAAATTAGCTGGCTCTAAGAACAAATTGTATGTGAACAAATTATCAGGAAAAACCAAAATGTTGATGCAAAAAAGAAGAGAGATGACGACAACTAAAGAAGATGTGACTTCCAAAGTGGAATATATAGAGCTATGCGAGACAGTACGAAAAAGTATCCCTGAAGACGTAAGGAAATTCAACTGTGAACTAGTAAGGAAGGCAATTGAAAACAACCAAAGCCTAAAGATAGCAAAGGGACATCTCAGTAAGGGAAGAAAACAGATTATGGCACTGAGAAAAGAAGATGGTTCTGTAACAAGAAATAGAGGCGAAATTTTGACAAGAGTGAAAGATTTCTACTCCAAATTATATGAAAGGGATGATACATGTACTCCAGACACCATGAAAGGTACTAGTACCAGTGTTCTTCCAGTCCTTCCAGCAGAAGTTGCACATGCAATCAAGAACATGAAGCGGGGAAAAGCTCCAGGAAAAGATGGAATTACTGTAGACATCATACAAGAAGCAAGTGGAGAAATCGAAACAGTACTCGCCCAAATTTTCACTCGATGCCTTAATGAAGGGAAAATTCCTGAGGATTGGAACAACGCTACAATGATCTTGCTACATAAAAAAGGTGACATTGAGGATCTCAGGAACTACAGACCTATCAACCTCCTATCAGTGGTTTATAAAATCTTCACTAAAGTTCTTTCACACCGCTTGAAGGTGACACTGGACATGGCTCAACCGAGAGAACAAGCTGGATTCAGGAGTGGCTACAGCACAATAGATCATATCCACGTACTGAGAGAACAAATTATAAGAGCGAGGGAATATGAACTTCCATTGTGCATGGCTTTTATCGATTATGAAAAAGCCTTTGATTCGGTGAAACCATCAGCAGTTGCAATGGCTCTGAAATTCTGCGGTATTGAAGATGCATACATTGATATTATTAGTAACATATATGAAAATGCAAGTGCAAAGATTCGGCTGTTTGAAAATACAGCACACATAAAAATTGGAAAATTAGTGAGACAAGGTGACACCATATCTTCGAAGCTCTTTAATGCCTCATTGGAAAATGTCTTTCAATCACTGAACTGGGAAAACAAAGGGATAAAGATTAATTGAGATTATCTAACCCACCTTCGTTTTGCTGATGACATAGTCATTTTTGCAACTACCCCATCAGAGCTACAGAGTATGATCCAGGAACTTGCTGACAAGAGTAAAGAAGTGGGATTAAAAATGAACTTTCAGAAGACAAAAGTGATGTTCAATGCTTTTACAAGAAATGAAGATTTATCGATTGATGGAGAAAAGCTGGAGATAACAGACACATACGTTTATCTTGGACAGCAGATATCAAGTGAGGGTCACATTGGTGAAGAAATTAATCGGCGTACAAAATTTGCCTGGAGAGCTTTTGGAAGAAACAGCATAATTTTCAAGAGCAATATGCCATTATGTCTTAAAAGAAAAGTGTTTGATCAATGCATCCTTCCAGTGCTTACGTATGGTGCAGAGACGTGGACCTTAACTAAAAGAGACATACAAAGGCTGCAGACAACTCAAAGCCGCATGGAGAGGTGCATGCTTGGTGTAACCAGGAGAGATAAGAAGAGGAACACGTGGATCCGAAAAATGACAAGAGTGGAAGACATCATGATCAGAGTTAAATCCCTGAAATGGCAATGGGCTGGACATACTGCCAGAAGAACAGACCATCGATGGACAGCCGAAATTTTAGATTGGATTCCAAGGGACAGGAAAAGACCCAGAAGAAGACCACATGGAAGATGGGTGGATGAAATTCGAAAGTATGCGGGAGTGACATGGAAGAGACTGGCACAAGACAGACCGTTGTGGAGGAAACTTGGGGAGACCTTTGTCCAGCAGTGGATTGATAATGGTTGACAATGATGATTATGATGATGATATGTAAGAATATATACCCGGTTCTGCTTTTGAACTAGTACAGTAGCGAACAAAAGTATTTGGCGGAATACTTTTTGACCAAATTATTTTTTCTGCTGGACCAAATCGGGTCATTTTGGGATATGATGTGTAATATTCAGTTGTAAACATGACTCATATGCAGATGGATCGGAGACCTTAACACAGATCCGGTACTGAGCTTAATCGCAAAGATCATTGAAATTGGCCAACAAAGTAGGTGTGTATCACATTCATTTAATGCAACGATAACGGAAAACAAGTACGACAAAACGACAAAACAATAACTAATACCTAGTGGGATAACCACGAGACTTAATAAGAGCTGCACAACGGGCCGGCTTCGAGTCCACTAGCTTCTCGACGGTGATCTGCGGAATTCGCGCCCATTCTGCAGACATCTGGTCGAATTTGTGGGCCCTATTCCAGCAGGTTTTTTCGGACATCGTCTCTCCAGCTCCTCCCTCGTGTGCTCGATGGGGTTGAGGTCTGGAGATTGGATTGGCTTGGCCAGTCTAAAAAGTGTAACCCGTTGCTGCTGGAAGGCTGCCTTCGCTACTCTAGAGGTGTGCTTCGGGTCGTTGTCTTGCTGCATGATCTATCCGGTTTGCATGTTCTGGTTTGTCCATGGGAAGACATCGTTGATGAGCATGTTCTGATAGCTCTGGCCGGTCATTATTCTGTCAATCGTGATGATGGGGTGCATTAAATTGCAAGAGAAGGTGCCGTAAACCATGAGCGATCCCAATCTGTGCTTGACAGTCGGCTGAATGAAATGGGGTTGAACCTCTGGGAACTTGGACGTCGTACGTATCGGATGCCATCACTTCCGAACAAGTTGAACTTGCTCTCGTCGGTGAAAAGCATCTTACCCCAGTCCTCCGCGGTCTAGTGTCGATGACGGCGCGCGAACGCGACTCTGCCTCGTCGAATCTTGACTCCGCTGAGTGGTTTCTTGGCTGGTCGTCTTCCATTCAATGCACCAGCAATGAGACGACGGGAGATGGTCATTCGTCTGTCGTTCAAGTCTTCGCTTTCGCTGAATTCGGTGCCGATGTCCACAGCAGTCAAGGTGGGATCAGCACAAGATCGACTGAGGATGCATCTATCCTGACGCAACGTAGTGGAACGAGGCCTACCACATCGCCGACTGTTCTCGACGGTCCCATTCTTCTTATAACGTTGCAGGATAGCTAAAATGGACTGGTGTCGGATCTCCAGGGCCCTCGCATTGTCGGTGACGCGCATTCCCGATTCCTTTATCTTCACGGCCGCCTGGCGAGCTCCAACAGGGATCTCCGCCTTTTTACCCATTTCTGAAAATCTAAGATTGACTTATTATCACACTACACATCACAAAATCCACAAAAATCACAAGAAAAACATTAATACATGCCGAAAACAAATGGGTAATAATTGGCGACTCTTGAATATGGCGCATTTCGAAAAACAAATTCGATCTGAGCGAAATACAAACTACGCGGCATTGTAACCTACGAATCAACACATATCATAACCCAAAATGACCCGATTTAGGCCAGTAGAAGGAAAATTATGGTCGAAAAAGTGTTTCGCCAAATACTTTTGTTCGCTACTGAAGATGTTGGACCCCCCCCCGCCCCCGCAAAGACAAAATTCTGCCTACGCCCCTGAAGGGAGTTAGTATTGTTCCTTGGCATTAGTAGTTTTTGGAATTTTATATTAGTGTCAGTATTAGAAGGGATAACACTTTCTATGTTGAACAAATAGGTAATTTTAAATTTATGGTTCTGGTGCCTACAACTTTTAATGGTAACATTTTATTGTTTTAATGAAGTGCTTCTTTTTTCTTAAACCAATTCCATGGTATATTGTTCCGTATGATACGGATATTTTTCCTTCTTTTTTTTTTTCTTAAAACCGTTTCATGCTGATTTTTTGGGGTGGCACAACTCAATTACGGAAAAGACAAGGTGTCATCTTGCAATGCTTGAGTAAGACGGAAATTCTTCAGCCTGATGGGCGTCCCGTTATGCTCATCCTAAGTATTTCTCACTGTGACAGCAGGGATAATAATTAAATTTTGTTTGATCGATAAATTTTTTTATTAAGTTAAAAAAAATCGCCGTTAAGGAATATGATATTGTAACCTCTTGTATCAGATTTTGATATTTTGATTGCATATTGTTTCTATATTCCAATAAACACAAGCTGAGGAATTTCTCATGTTTTTTCATAACAAACAGAATACTCGTGCTTCTATAAAACGCTAAAACCTGTTAAAAAATACAAGTAGGCTCAATTCAGACTGAGCCGTCAGTTTGGAACGTAGAACTACGACTTGTAGATCGGAGAGTTGAAATGAGCTAGTCGAGTGTGGTTTCAAGGCGTTTATTGAATTTGTTATTGCCAACATACATCTATGATATGAAATGCTTACTTAATTTTTACAAAAAATGCTGGATATATTGCGAACACAAAGCAGATCGATACACGAATTACCCAAAGTGGTGCTCTGACTTCTTAGGCTTCTTAAATTCCTGATCACTTCCTCTTGCCTGTCGTTTTCATTTTCTCCATGTTTGCTCGCGTTTATTCTGTGGATTCCGCGGCATTGTCAAAAATGTTAACCCGTTCAACCCAACACATTTTTTTAAATATTATTTCAAAACACTGCGATATGTTCTTAATAATATTTTATAGATCTCGTCGGGAGCTTTAAAACGATACCACACACAGACGTTATGCTCTCACGATTGTCCAGATAAACCGCGATACTATCAAAATTGTTCATCGGTTCACAAGAAAGCAATTTTAAAAATGTTTAATTCAAACAACTGCTAAATGTTTTTCTTATATTTAAATAGATCATCGAGCTCTTTTAAAACCACACCACGCACATCCGTGTTGTGCTCTCGGTTGCCGAAATAGACTGAGTCAAAAGTTGTGGCATCCCCAGAAATATTCCATAAATTCTCACTCGCACAGTGAGGGAAGGTACGTCGCACGTGCGCGCTGCACTGTGGAGTATGCGAATTGGACTTAATTCTGTTTACGAATATGTTAACACTATTAATGTGTTGAACGTATTTTTAACAATATAATGATTTCAATTGGGGCCTGTTTTTATCAGAAGCGGTCGGCCGTAATTAACCCCATACGAACCGTGGAGTTAGACGTAGTCCTACTAGTACTTTTCTGAAAGAGACAAAAACGATTTTTCGTTTGCACAGTTTAACTCAGGAGTATTTTTATTCAAAGCATAGCGAATATTGGTACCATAGATCATTGTAATGCAGGGTATAATGTAATTCTCTGTTGCTATCTTCTTCCAGAATAGGAAAATCAACAAAAATAGGATTTTCGAGTATTATCTTTAGGTGCTGATAACTGGCTTCTGCTGACACATCCCGATATTGTTTTAGAATGGGTTTTTTTGTATGGTAAAAATTGCGCGGTGTTGATGATGAACTTTCATCTTTTAATCATACTCTTTACAAATTTATTTGTACACATGTCTGGTAATCATCCTTTTACTTTCCTTTCTGAGTGTGGTCCTTTGGGAATGAAAAACATTTTTTTCCACATGTTTGGACTGTACTTGAAGGTGATTTATTTTTGAGACATCACAACTTTATGACAACAATAGCAAGAAATATCACAGACGATTTCTATAATACCTATTTAACTTACTTTTTTTGTTTACAGCAAAGATAATACGCGTATGTTAGGTTTATTTAACTATTTGCAATAAAATTCTATTTTCTGTAAGAGAAGAATTGCGAAACTTGAAAAGTCGGAAATTTTTAGTTACTGCGTGAGCAACTGAGTGTTTGACTGTATATCAGTAATGTAACCAGATGTGCCCATACACATGAGAGTGACATCCACGGATAGTAACTACAAAATTTAGAGAAATCAGATAGTTCAATTATTTATTTTCAAAGCGTGATAATTTTTCTTATGGAAGACGCTGTTCTTCGCTTTGTGAAATTAGTATGATAAGATTTCACGCTTATCTTCTCAAGATATCTTAATATAACAAAACAATTTTAAAATTTTAAAATTTTTGTTGTCTAAGAACTAAGAAGGCGAACATCTTCCAGAAAATGTAAGACCAAGTTTACACGAATCCTTCTTCACTGTCTGACGTATAGTCAAGATTCACCAGAGATTGAAGTGACTAATGCTAAACAAATGTTCTGTAAGTCCAAATCCGATGACACATCCCAAAGATGATATAATCGGTGAAGTAGTGCCAATATACATAAGGCGAAGTCTACGGATAGAAGCTGCGAAATGAAAGGGAAATTATATAGATCAATTACATTTTTTGAAATTGTGATAATTTTTCTTATGGGAGACGTTGTTCTTTGCTTTGTGAAATTAGCGTGATAAGATGTCACACTTATGTTTCCAAGATGCCGTAATATAACAAAACAATTTCAAACATTCCAAATTTTAATATATATCTTCTTAAGATACCGTAATATTACACAGCAATTTTAAAATATTTCAACTTTTTATTGTCTAAGAAGATTTACTTCTAGAGATATGAAACCAAAACATCAGTCAGTTCTTAATGTCTGACGTATAATCAAATTTCACCAGAGATTGAAAAGGTTAAGGCTAACCAAATTTTACGTAAGTCGAAATTTCGATATATCTATAAACATTCTTAAAAATAACCGTATGTTTATATTGCTGTATGCTGATGACACAATCCTGTTGGGTGTTGGTAGAGATTAAAAGTGAGTTGCGGAGTATGTTGTCTCGGACGAACGAAATATATGGGATATCCAAACTGAGTATAAATAAGGTAACAATCACGAACGTTATGGTTTTCGAGTGAGGAACTGTTAGTACTGGATGCAAGAGAAGTCTAACTGGCACAGTGATTGACTAGGTGAATGAATATTTGTATTTAGGAAGCATATTTAACAGAGATAATGAACGAATTAGATGGTGAAATTAGTAGGTGAGTGAATTCTTCATTGAAAGACATGGTTGCTTTGGGTGATTTTCTCAGGAACAATGGTTTCTCAAGAGAATACCCACATGGATGTGTATGAAAGTGAAATTATCCGTACTCTGATGCATGGCAGTGAAACCTGGGTATTGCAGAGGAAACATAGAAATCGTTTGTGAGCTGAACAGATGCGTTACTTACAGGAGTTTTTCGTAAGACACTTTGTGATCGTGTGAGGAATGAAGATGTGCTGCAGTTGTGTAATGTGAGACCAAATGGTGTTAGTAATGTGGAGGCTAATATTCGTAGGTGGTTTGGCCATATTAAAATAATTTCAGCCCAAGTGGCAGGAAAATGCAGAGAAAGGCCGAGGAAGTCATGGGATGATCAGATTCAGGAATGTCTGCATGAGTAAAAGATTATGAGTTTGAAGTATAGAAGGTCTTGTGCCTATCGTGGGACGGATGTAAGTGAAGACCGAGTTGTGTGACAAGATCCCTGTAAATTGAGAAGTTTACAGCGATCAGATACTGCCCCCCCCAATATACTTTGGACGACGGCTACGATGATTTCTTATTCAAAAGAACTTTGAAACAAAAAAGTGACATATTAGAATGAAACATTTCGAAAATATTTATATTCGAATTTAATGCCATTTTAAAATGTGAGAATTTATAACATTTCCGTCTACAACAATGATGTTAAAATAATGCCATGTCAGAGCGTAAGCCAGACAAGTATATATAGTATCCGGCTTCCATTCCCAGTGATTCACTTCCTGTTTCAGTAGATTCATTTTTTTTCGGCAACTAGTTAGGTAAATTTCAATTTTAATAATATGAGAGCAATTTCGGTACTCGACATCAGCAGGGAAGCAGGGTTTTAAATTTTCTCTTAAGAAAAGCTATGTACCAATCTTACCATGATAAGACAGAGAAAAAGCAAAAAGAATCGGAAATATTAGTTTAAGCAATAATTGGAGTTTTTAGCTACACAGTTGGTCAGGAGATGGACAATGCTTCAGAAAAAACTCAAAAAGTGTTAGCTCTTTAGGAGTTAATTACTCCTCCAGTAATATTATAGAGGCTCTGTTGGTGGCATTAGGTATGAAAATTGTGTAAAACCGGAAGTGTGTGCCTGTATTGTTTGCATTGGGGTGACTGTTGGAAACGAACAAACAGAACAGCCCCTCTGTATTTCTTGTAAGCATGAAATATATCGTAAACTATTGTGGTTTACTTTATACAAAAGATTCACTCAGTTCCTTAATGAACAATCGGATAGTCAATTGGCCACTGAATTAGAGCTGGAAAACACTTATTCAGTGATGCGTTTTTAAGTGACAGAGCCTTTTTCAGTTCTTGCGTGATTTCAGATTTACGTGAGCTTCGAGGGTGATCAAGAAAACACTTTCTTTGAAGTTGCATCTAGCTAGTTTAAAATTGTGTTAAGTGTTCCTCATAATATGTAGAAAAGTAGTGTCATGTGGGTCATTCTAAGTCCGCCCAAGATGCGAATTTCAAGAATTGCGCCTGAGGTGCCTTCGAGCACTCAGTCGGTCTACAAATGACGAAGGGTGGCCTCGTATAAGATTTTTAATTATTTTCCACGCATGTTCTGTGATTTACGACATATCAGCTCAAACAGGTAGTCTGAAAACTTCTCACCAAGAAATTCAATTAAGTAAATAAATGATTGCACCAAATGCTGAATTTGTACAGCTTCTTCCTCAACGGAAGACGGGATGGGATATGACGTGAAATTATATATATTTCAGCCATTTTGGGAAAATGAAAAGGAGCTGCTGCCCTTTTATTCCCGTAAACTCCCGATCTGTCATACTGTTCCGCTTCACTCAGACAATGATGCTACTTCCCTGTTGATGTGTCTGCTTCCAGTGCAGTCAGTCTCCATGTGAACGGTAGCGATGGTCAGCAATAGTATCCCGTCATAGTGAGAGCTATACTTTTTTTTTATTTTCCTGATTACTAAGAGTGGTGAAGAGGTTTTTGGAATGTTAATTGATGAAAAATTCCGTCATAGATAGAAGAGAAGGCAATGGAGTATGATATGGGCCCTATGTTTAGCTCGTGCGACGTTAGTGGAGACGCCTTATTGCAATTTTATTTCTGTGATACTGAGAGAGAACCCTTAACACAAAAGAGAGACAAGGTTTCAGAAGTTTTCCTGTCTTGCAGCAAATGAAACGCCACATATTTGAATTACAAGAGATAACTTACTGCTACAAATGTTGATGGATGTTGGCACTTGGTTGAGATATGTCACTTATTATACATCGCATATCATACCACAATTATGGTAAATTCAAGAGAACGTTAATCGGACAAACAATGAAGACTTTCCGCCTTGGAACTTAGAAATTTCATTAATGTTCAAAACCTTCAGACTGATGTATGAAAACAAAAAAATATTTTTTCCATATATGAGGCCTATATTTCATGAGCATTTTTACTCTCAAATGACTGGTATTGCTATAAAATTATCCAACAAGGACGTTCAAAGTTCGAATTAAATAACAGAAAATGGATAGGTCGAAGCCATTATACCTGTTCAAAGTTTAGTTACTTCAAGGAATATAATAATTCCCTTTAGGATTTTTGCAACTTCTTTTTTTCGAGACAAACGAAATAAAAATGTATTTTAATTGTAACTTTGTTTCCAAAATATTTACTGCAGGCAAAGCGAATAATGTTTCACATCTTAATGAGCTTTTAATGTAAAGCATTACCATAAATTTGCAGGATTGTTTTTCCTCAACACGCTTTTGCGTTTATAAATGTTTGTTATTTCCTAACAATGTTTTACAACTAAAGAAACATTCTTTTATACGTCATCAGTAAAACGTCAATCAGATTTTTTTCGAGCACATTTCCCTCTTGGGAAACGGTTGTAAACTTGTTTCTGGTTTTTCTTACATCTTTCGTTAAGTAAATTAATATATAAAACAAAATAAAGTATATATTTCCGACAGAAGTTCTTTGATCAAATCCAAGATCAGGTAGAAACGTGTTTCAGCTTTTTAAATAAACATATCTGAAATGACCATTTGTCTGAAAAAAAAAAAGAAATGTTTGGTTGTTAATAGGTTCAAAATTAACGTAATTTAGTTTATTAAAATTCACAAGGTCATTTAAGTCTATGATATTGAATATAATAAAAAATAAGGTTTTAATTTGTCGAGAATTTCACAAAAGTATCAGATTTTCAAAGAAACTTCCTTCCTTTTCTAGAGAAAATATTCTCTATGTTTACAATGAAAAGTTAACATTTGCCAACCGATCCTTTTGTATTCTTTTTCTTACACCAAACAGGAGGTAACATATGCAGGTATACAGTGTGGTAGAAATATTCTTCTTATGATACGTTGTCAATACATCATGGTAATTAACACAGCAATCAGACATTCCTGAATTGACGGTAATTACGGTTTCACACGTAATATCAATCACATCAGGAAACCGAAATTTCATCGCCTACGAGCCAGAATTTAACCTGTACATCAGAACGGTAATCGAAATATGCGGGTTCGATTCTCATGATATTATATTGCCATCTATGAGAAAGAGAACTGATGACTTCCATCAGCTTTTACCTTGTTCCGCGCAGCTCCCGAATATATAACAATAAACCTACTTCAATATTCGGAATGTAGATAAAGATTCTTTTAAAAAATATGCATAAAAGATTTAACCAAAATTAGAATTTACAGCATATTGTTTTATTATATGGGTATTTACCAACATTTCCTTTAAGTGCACGTCAGAATTATTAGAATATACATTTCCACAATGTAAGCGTCCGCATATACACTTCGGAATAATAATAAGCGAGATTCCATTGCTCTATAAACAGATACAGTACTGCCGCATTTTGCGCAAGGGTTACGTTCCGAAGAAACCGGGTAAAGCCGAAACTGCGTGTATTCAGAACCAATTACAAAACTGCATACGATAAATCACTTCACACGTTGTTTTTTTCGTTATATATCTACGGTATCATTCGCTTACATACACTGACGGAAAATAAATCCCAACACCAAGAAGGGGTTGTGTTAGATAAACGACAGTTTTTAGACTGTGAGTGTACATCTGTGAGATGACGTCTATGCAAATTTTGCGCTCGGCGCAAACGTGTGGCGCTAGTAGCGCCCCTTGGAACATGCAAAGCAGGTTTGCTGTAAATACGCGCAGTAACGTTCGTGAGCATTAGTTATCGTTGAGATTCGACGTAGTGTGTTGATATTAGTCAATAATGCCTTTAAGAAGACGAAGAAGCCATTATCAACAGCTCACGGAGTTTGAACGAGGTCGTGTAATAGTTCTACGAGAAGGTGGATTTTCTTTCAGCAATATTGCAGAACGATATGGCAGGAATGTAGCCACAGTGCATGATTGTTGTCAGCGGTGGTCAAGGGAAGGTACTGCCTCAAGAAGACCGGGTTCCGGCCGGACACGTGGCACTACCGAGATTGAAGACGGCCGTGTACGGCGTATGGCCGTGGCGCAACGTACTACGTCTGCGGCAGCAATTCAAGCTGCAGTTGCCACCACAGTGACACAACGAACTGTTACAAATTGGTTACTTAAAGGACACCTCAAAGCCAGACGCCATGTAGCGTGCATTCCACTTACTTCAAACCACTGCTTTTTGCGACGTCAATGGTGTCAAGCTAGAGCTCATTGGATGGACGGAGTGGAGATCTGTTGTGTTTTCTGATGAAAACCAGTTCTGCCTGGGTGCCTTTGATGGCCGTGTGTTCGTTAGAAGGAGGTCAGGCGAGCACCTGCAACCAACCTGTCTGCGGCCGAGACACACTGGACCTACACCTGGAGTTATGGTCTGGGAAGCAATTTCCTATGACAGCAGGAGCACTCACGTGGTTATCCCACGCACCCTGACGGCACAGTTGTACGTCGGTCTGGTGATTCAACCTGTTGTGCTGCCATTCATGAACAGCATTCCAGGGGTGTTTTCCAACAGGATAACGCTCGTCTGCATACTGCTGTTGTAACCCAACATGCTGTACAGAGTGTCGACATGTTGCCGTGGCCTGCTAGATCACCAGATCTTTCTCCAATCGAGCACGTATGGGACATCATTGGACGACAGCTCCAGTGTCACCCCAAACCAGCATAAACCGTCCCTGTATTGACCGACCAAGTGCAACAGGCATAAAACTCTATCCCACAAACTGACATCCAGCATCCCACAAACTGACATCCAGCACCTGTACGACACAATGCATGAACGTTTGGGTGCTTGCATTCAACATTCTGGCGTTTACACCGGTTAATAATGTACCAGCATTTTACATTTAAAATGGCTCTTCTCGCGCATACATTAAGCAGTGATCTTAAAACCTTAATCGATTAAATATGTTACCTATACAAATGTATTGCCGCCATTTCATTCCTCTACAACTATTTTTTCGTGGGTTTGGGATTTTTTTCCGTCAGTGTATATCTATTATAGTATAATGTCTATTTTACAAAGAACAATATATACGTACTTTTGTAACCGGCACTTCTCGCGCATACGTTAAGCAGTGATCTTAAAACCTTAATCGATTAAATATGTTACCTATACAAATGTATTGCCGCCATTTCATTCCTCTACAACTATTTTTTCGTGGGTTTGGGATTTTTTTCCGTCAGTGTATATCTATTATAGTATAATGTCTATTTTACAAAGAGCAATATATGCGTACTTTTGTAACTGGCACAGTTAAAATATGAGATAGCATGATGCAAATCCTTATCCATACCTACATAATTGTTGCCTTCACTACGTAACACCACTGCGGGGTCTTCAACGCTGAGGTCCAAACAGATGCATTAGGAACAATAGTTAGAGATTCTGGGCGGGGCAATGGGGTTGCCAGTAAAAGAAGTATTTTTTTCCTGAAGTTTTTTTTTTAATTACTTCGTCCAGAATATCGACGAAACCTTCACACACCAATCTGCTTGGCCATCTGAATAATATGTTTTGCTTCCTCGTTGATGGTAGGAAAACCTTTAAAGTCATTGACACAATCACACCCCAGTGGCCACCAGAACGCATTGATTCATTCTTTCGTAGCTCAATTTCCTGCGTGATATGAATCTAGCATTGGGCTGACCGCGTATAATTGAATTCGCGTAAAACGCGGCAGCGCAGTCTAATTCTTTTTTCCCACTCAACACAAACAGATCTTACAACTGTTTTTGCAATCATAATAAAAGTGAATTTATTATCCGAGGTTGAAAGAAAATCAGAAGTATCGACATGTTTTCAAATATTTTTCCCAACTGTAGTACCTGTGATACATTTTTAATCTTCCTGCAAAGTTCAGCTTATTCTCATTACAGTGTTATAGTGCTCAATATTTATGAATGCAAAAAAATAAAAAAAAATAAAAGCAGAGGTACATATCTTACGGTCAGGGGCTTCACTATATATTAGAGGTGGGTACAAAATCATGTCACGGTTACTTTGTAACGTTACTAAAATGTCACTGTTATGGTTTGTGATCAGCGACAAAAATCACCGTTCCAAAATCACCAGAATAGTTTGGTTCCTGAATTGTTTCAAATTCACGCTACTTTCCGGGAACGACAGGTACGTTGCAAATCAAGCGTTCACATTACAAGCTATTTTCGTTAACCCCTCCAAAATCACTGGATATAAAATATAGGCATTTCCAAGCTTTTTCACTCAGTAATCTCACTTTTAAATCACGCTACTTTTATTAACCGCTCCAAATCACTGATATTAAATATTGGTATTTCTCAGCTTTTTATTCAGTAATCTCACTTTCAAAGCTATTTATCGGACGGTGTTGTTGTTCTTTTATTTTAAGTGACATTTATATATGCTATTTTGCACACAAACCAACGTTCAATGAAGTTCTAGAGCCCCCAGATTTTTATTTTATGGCTCGAGCACAAAATTTCAGAAAAATGCAATTTGGGCCAAAAATATACCCGATTAAAAATATTTTTTTGTGTTTAGGTCTGTCTACAGACCGAATAAATGAATTATAAATAATAATTCCTTTATCTTCTACTTGAAAATGTTTCATATACAAGCTTGACTACTATCTGCTCTTCGGGAGTTAAGATTTCATATTTAATGTTCCTCCGTTGCCTAGCTATGAAAAGTAATTGAAATACCCGTGAAAACTAACTAAAATGCATATGAAAAGTAACTAAGAATACAAGTGCCTAATTAGTCTGTCAGTGCTAATCTCGGAAATAGCACGAACACGAATCCTCATGAGAACTGCGAAGCAAAATGCCGACTGTGAGTACCGATTAATAAAACTTTCCTGTTTATTGTGATTTCGCCACGTGACTAATTTGAGCATACAGGTACAGGTGTTCGTTCGTATCACAAACAGTGACTTTGTCACCGTTACTTTTCGGAACGTTACGGAAAAGTCGCTGTTAAGCCCATCCCTGTTATATATGCATTTGTCATCAATATTTTTAATCATTTTTTTGCAAAATAAATAATTGAAATGATTATCTCGATATACAGGGTGAAACATTTTAAACAATACAAACTTACATGAGCGAGTTCCATCAATCTTTCATCTCTAACATGCTGTTTTAGTAAAATAAATTCAGATAACAACAGGATTTAAGAAATAAGTTAAATATGCCAGAAAACGGAGCAAAACGTCAAATGTTTCTGTCCTACTCGATTGTGACGTAGCTTTTCTGTGACAAACCTTTTAGGAACATTTTCTTCTTGAAACAATGCATGGTTTCTACGCCAGAATGCGCAGATATATATATATATATATTGTCAATATCTCTAATTCTAAGAGTCCTTCTTTGTTGGATAGTGTTTCCGATGCGAAATGTTTATCCTATAAATTCAAAATTTTCAAGTAAATCATAGACTTTCCCCTAGAGGACACAAAGGCAAATTGCGTTTTCGGCGTTATTTCTGCTCTTAATTCTCCGATTTGAAAATTTATTTCTGTATCGCATACAAGACCTGATGGAAAATATTTTTCACATAATTACTAATGTTTGGTAGAGAATGGTGTGGTCACCAGGGTGCATAAAAGTTAATGTCTGTTTATGATGTATTTATAGCAAAGTCTATGATCTTGAAAACACGATAATTTTTTTTTTCTTGGACCGATACGGCTCATATGGATAAACCTTTGAGAATGTTCTCTTCCTAAAAGAATGCATGGTTACCCACCAGGGATGTAAAGTCGCATCATATTTATGTCGATAGTTCTGTTTCTAATAGTCCGATTTGAAAAAATATTTTTGTGTTGGAGAGCGTTTCCGGTGCGAAATGTTTCTCTTAAAAATTCATGATTTCCTTAACGCACAAGTCTGCAACCAGAGGGAGTAAGATCACGATTCCGTTTATAGCATTATCTAAGGGATTAAAAACCCGATTGAAAAACTTTTTTCTTCCGTCAGATACTATTGTTTTCTATACCGGTTCTATTGAATTTGGATAGCTTTGATAAATTTTATTTGCGTCAGAACGAATTCAAAAGACGTGCTTATTACATCCGAAAACTCGGTGTAATCTTTCTTGTTTTGTGATTGAATCAGAAACATACGAAATTGCATTTGCGTCTTTTAAAGCACTTGTGCTTTTGCAAATTTCTTTTATTTCTTTTGCCACAGTTCTTGGAAATTGGTGTATACTCAGTAAATCTTACCTTGTTCAGATGTGTTCAGACACAATAGGGGACGTGGATATTTCGAAAGGAACTTATATAAAAAGCGCAAAAGATGTTTTCCCATTAGAATAAAAAAAAAAAATGTATACTTTCAAACCGTGCACTCAGCGGGTAATTCTCAAAGAACGAAAAGATCCGAATAAGAATCGATTTCCTAACACGAATGGTTTTCTAAAACGGAACAATTCCCGACCAAAACAAACGAATGGGTCCGACATAGAATCGATTCCGTAGACATAAATCGTTTTGTAAACCAGAAGAATCACTGATTAAAACGAACGAGTGCATCCATATCAGAATCGATTTCCTAGACACAAATCTTTCTCTAAACCCGAAGAAATCTTTTGGTTTGCTGAATAAAAAGAATAGATTATTTAAAAAGAATCGTTCTGCCCATCTCTATTTTATAGTTGTGTTTGCCAAATAATAATGCATTAGACTAAATCCAAAGTTGAAACATGATCTGAAGCGTACGTCCCTTTCACTGAATTCCGTAAATTGGAGGATATCTCCTTTTAAATGTAATGTAGTTAAATTCAAATTCCTATGAAATTTTTGAATTATTTATGATTAAATATTTTTTTCTGAATGAAATACTGCAAGATAATCAGCATTCAATTTTTTGACATGAACTTAGCATTTGGATAAACAGAGACTTAATGGTAGTCGTGTTTTTGCTATTCGATGGATCATATAAATTTCCGTAAACAGAATGTTTCCTGAATTGTTTTCATTTTTTGAAAAATATATAAATTCCGGAAATTCAACGTTATAAACACTTTGAAGTTATTATTACATAAACATTTATCTTAAATTCAGACACAACACTGTGCGAATATTCGAAGACCAGAATTCATATAATCAAGTGATTATGTCTGAGTGATCCATCACTGAATATATTAAGTGCAGCTTCAAGAAAAAATCCTTAACAGGTGTGTCGCGCTTGATGAGATAGAACATTAAATTAAGGCTAAAAATTTCAATTAGGAAAGCAATCCTTGGTATTTATTGTAAAAATGAAATCTCTTGCGCCTTGGTTTCAAAATTTATCATGCCGTGACCAACTTGTTCACAGTAACTGAATTAATTTTTCTTCTAAAATATTAATGATGATTTGAACTGATAAAAGATACATAAATCACTTCAATTCATCCGATTTTGTTCTAACGTTTACTTACGTTAAAATTGTTATATAATTGTAAAATTGATGTATAAAATTGCTAAATTTTATACTACGTATGTAAACACAAAGGCAGCAGATATCAATTGGACACAATCAAAAAACGAAAAATATTTTGTAAACTTTAATTTAGTTGCTTCAAAGAAGAGCTATATCCGATAACCGCTAATTATTTGAGAATCTTTATCCATATTTAAAACTATTTGCTAGAGGTAAAATATTGGTGCACGGAATATCAGACACACTAAATTTAACTGTTTGTAGCTAACGAAATTCAGATTGTTTTGGAATATAATCGCTCAGGTTCCTCAATGTTAAAACCAGAACTTCGACCTAACTAGAACTCTGCGCCACCAATGGTGCCAATATTCCACTTCATTGCCAGTTAATATAAAGAAACCCACATGGCACTAAATATAAATGCATTATAAAAAGTGTCAAGGAAGAGTATCTCACTTCAATTCATATTATCACGATCACCCATTCACAGTAAACTGCTGTAAGAAGCTATCGTCAGGTTTCTTCTACAGGTCTTTATTTTGAGTCACCGCCTTCGATACCAGTCAGGCTTTCACACATCTATTTCCATGGCGTCTAATTCTTAGTGCCTTCTTTTCCTTCGGAATGTAATCTAAAATGCCAATTACTTCCCGATGTTCAAAACCTGTGTTATTATGTTCAGCACTGGAGTTCGAACAGAAAGGCAGTGTGCCGGAGAACATATTCAACAGCAAGTGTTAACAAACTTTAAAAATGGTCTGACTTCGAAGTAAAATCTGTAACTATGTTGAATGATATATATAGCTGTACCCATACAAATACAGTCGAGTCTCTATTTAACGAAGTCCCATCGTTCCACCTAAAAATTTTGTTATAAAGAAAATTCGTTAAATAGAAATTAGTAACTGAAATTGAAAAAACGAGAAGCAAACAAACACTGAAACTTATATCTCCTCTTTATGGTATTTAGCACATATCGTGAACTGTAAAAAAGTCCGTAATACTGCATTGTACATGTATATTATTTAAAACGCATTGTTTGTAAAAATATTCACATTTTTTTACAGATCGGAATGCACTTCGTAACAGACCTGTAACACTTTCTTGAAACTGTAATTCCCTTCGTATTGTATCAAATGCTTTTAGCATTTCTTCTTGTGAAGGTCGTTTAATAGCCTCTTCATTATCATCTTCGTCACTCACTGTAGGTTCTTCACTACATTTCCTAACATTTTGCAAGGTGTCATGCCCCGTAGGATATTCAGAGATCACAATGTCCTCATCAACGTTGAGAAAATTAGAGTGCTCTGTACCTTCTTCAACAGCTCTTATGTCTTTCAGATGCTGTCATTTTCCCTTCAACTCTGCCAGTTTCATTGTATTGGATTCAGTATTGCTTTTGAAGCCGGCGTTAACAAAACAGTTGTGTATACGGGATGAAGTCACATCACACTGACAAGCTTTCGTCGTCACCGATATGGAGATTCTCAAAATAATAGCATTATCTATACACTGAATGCTCTCTAACGCAAGGATAACCTTTTGTATTATCATTTTCCTGTAATGCACTTTAAGATTTTTAATTATGCCTTGGTCTAATGGCAGAAGTTTCAAAGTTGTATAGGCTGGAAGAAAAATAACTTTTATGTTCTTCAATCTGCATTTTGAAACACAGTCTGGTGGCTGTGCAAGGCATTTATCTATAAGAAACGCAATTTTGCGATGTTGTTTCTCAATTATTTATTCCATTTTAATAGCAACTTTTCAAAAATCACCGAAGTAATTCATGACTTTTTGTTGAATTCATAGTCCACTTCTAAAGATTTCGTACCTTTGAAGCATCTCGGGTTTTGACTTTTCCCGATTACTAACGATTTTAGGTTTTCATCACCAGTCATATTCGCACATAACAAAGCAGTTACTCTTTGCTTGCTATGTTTCCCTCCGAAACACTTGTCGTCTTGAAATGTTAAGGTTTTATTCGGTAGACACTAAAAAATAATCCCGTTTCTTCTAAATTAAAGATATCTTTTGCATCATATTCTTCCGAACGGTTTTCAGTTACTCTTTACCATTTTTCACACACCTCTTCTGAAACATCTGCGCTTTCTCCGGATATGGTTTTATTCGAAATTCCAAGTATCTTGTTAAATTTATCTAGCCACCCAACGATGGCTTGAAAATTTGAGTGTCCTAAATCCTCAGCAAAATCGATGGCGTTTTGTTGGATCATTAGAGCGAATAGAGGCACATTTTTATCTGGAGTCATCATAACACATTTTAAAACACCGGAATCGACATCTTCATATGAACATTGTTTAAACCTTTTTCTATTCACATTCATACTGCTTTAGTGTTGAATGATCGCAAAATAATTTTTTCAAATTGTAGATACTGCTTGCTGCTATACCATTCTCAATAGCCACTTATTTCTTCTTCATTCCTTTATCAATATCATGTAAGAGTTCCACATTATCAGAAAGACACAAACACCTTATTTTCGACATTTTCATCGGGTTAACATACAGGCGAGAGATACGCGCAGTGATTAAAAAAGATTGTGTCTTCTATAGAATCAGACCCACACCGGATACAACCGGTGCTTCCACCTTTGAATAAAAGCCTCGTGACGTATGCATGATTCTGCGCATGTCGCACCCCTCCCCCCTCAACAAGATTTGGCGGTCGCTGCACGTGTCGGCGCTTGCGGAAGACACGTAGGTGACACGAAATTCGTGGTGAGAACAGAGAGTAAAAAAACGAAGACTTTCACACGGGTTCCACATCTCGGAGAAAAGAACTGCGTGATCGCGCATCATTATAAACAGTCATGTGTCTGTGAGGTTTTAACTCACGCTTCCAAATACGACCTTTCAGCCCCACAAAGATGATGATTTAAGGCAGCCACTTCCTTCCCTTTGATGTGGTACAGAATGGATTTAGTTCTCCCCTTTTTACTTTTACGGTTGTGCACGGCCATATCTCCCAAAAGGAAAAATCGTAAAAAACAATTACATTTTAGTCGGTAAAAACTTTGTTATACAGAAATTGTTTTCGTAATATGGAGAGTAAGTTGCATGGAAGTGCTATTAAAAGTTAAGGTTCCGCCAGAAATATCGTTAAATAGAAAACTGTGTTAAATGGAAGTTCGTTATGGAGTCTCTACTGTACTTCTCATTTCTTAAAGCTCTTGATAAAAAGGTTTTACTATTTAATCCGAAAAAGTTTATATCTATAAAGAAAATTTTTATTCAAGAACTTAGTGGGGCTTTGCTTCTTTTACATTCAAGGACACCTTAATATGGTTCCTATCGCTACAGGTGGAGAACTATCGAAAGTTTTTGATAGTCACAAAATAACTATCAATAGTGTGTTGGCAAAGTTTTTCGGAAGGAAATTTGTTTTCTGGGATGAAAAATTACTTCTGAAGAATTTTTCTAATTTTCTACATTATCCGAAACCTAAGCTCCGATAAAATTTGAAACTAAACTTTTTTTTTTTTTAAATTGGGGTTTAACGTCAACAGTTCGCAACTCGATGGGCTGTAAGCATTCGCCTATCCCTGATTTAGGGCCACTGGTTTCAGGGCCAGTGCTATAAGACAAACACAACCACATCTATTCCTCAGGTAATTCAAATCCGCGCACATCTCGGATGAATGATCAGAATTATTAAAAGTGCTGATTAGTTTTCCATATTTGAAAATTTAGTGAGGTTAATTTTCATGTCCTTGCATATTACATAGTCACACAGCCAGCGTCCTTTATCGGAAATTAGATGCGATCTTCATGTCTCATCGGAGTGACAGATGAAGATGGCATCTAATGGAAATTAGATGCCATCTTCATGTCTCATCTGAGTCCTTGTTAATATTCATGTGGTTTATATTTTCACACGAAACGCAATTCTTGTGGGAATGATGTGTTTCAGTTTTATTACACCTCTTTCAACAATCCTTTACTGGAAATCAAAGCAAAGGTTCATTTTCCGTTAAATAAAGCGTTAAACATTTTCTTGTCCTTGCACATTTTAAATGCAGTCTGGAAATTTGGTAACCAGGTTAAATTTCTTTTATGGGAACTCTATATCAAAGAATGATGTGAAAGAGACCAAAGGAAACTTTTCCTCCATCAGAAGATGAGGAGGTTCACGGTTTATCGTCAACTGATAATAGTCGAAACTTGGAGGACAAAGGCTTTATACTTTGTATCCACATTTTATTTAAATTTGTGTAAAGAGATATTATGGTATATATTTTTTTATTTAAGTTAAACCGCAAAGGGAAGTAATTGGAATGGAAATGTTTTATAGATGCTGAAATATGTTTAACTTTCATCCTTTTGCAGATAATTATAAATAATTTAACCGCCACATCATCAAAACTTGCAGTAATATATGAAAAACATATTATATATTAATTATTTGAAACATGGATTATCAATTTTGCTTTAGCCCGTGACATGATCATTCAATATTTTGAAATCTAGCAGCTGGCTGGTTTGACCTTTGCGGAAAAAAATTTGAGAAACTTACATGTTTTAGGTGGTGCGGTTCAGGTTGGATTTGACCTAAAATTGAACATAAATTTCGTTTTCTGGTAACTTCACCTCGTCCTTATTAGGCATGGAACATTACTCACCCTTTCTGGATTGTTTATGATTTGGTATTGATATTTTGGTTTTGCGTTAATCTTTAAGGGTCAGGCAGCAACGGAGCGATGCATTTCACAAGTATGTTTAAGAAATTCTGTTTATTCCCTTTTCGAGCCCGCAATTGATTTGGAATTGTTTTGGTGATTGCGTGTAGGTGGGGAATGGCGTGACGAGAACATGTACATATCCTGCGGCGGTGAATTTCTGCTTTTTAAGAAATTCCGTGTTGAGTTCGCTTAACGTACAGTGCCAATTAATGGTATTGAATATTTTACTGCCAAGTAATTTTGTCTACGTGTCCATAAGCAGTACTTGAACTTACTCAGATAAACACAAGTGCGAAATTTCCATAATATTAAAACAGAAGACAACGTCAAGAAATGACAAATAAATAAGAAAGACTCAGTAGTGTCCAATAGTTGCTGGCAGCACGTCAGCTGAGTATGAGTTGCGATTCATTTTATTTCAGAAGTCATTTAAAACGAAATGCAGAATTTATTCTGTCTTTTAAAAGAACTTCTAGCAATGAAAACAGTCCACCCTACTCCCGTTGAAGTTTTACGACTTAATGAATGTGAAGATGTCTATTTTGCGAGCAAAATGACCTGGATTGATTTTTTGCCAGTAAAACTCACAAATCGTGCAGTGTGAAACCTGAAAGCAGTGTTCTGTGGAAATACGACAGTTTCATCAGAATAAATGCTCTACAATCTTATTTTCTCGGAAAGGTATTGCGTCTGATTAAAAAGTTCGCGGTTTGGCATATAATAAAATCCTCAAATTTCCCTTGCTTCACAACTGTATCGTAAAACAATTAATAATCCATCTAAACTCTCTTTCACAAAAAATCATTCACCATTAAAACACATACAAGTTCTCGATACAAAATTATCGTCAGCAATCGTGCTAGAAAGCACTTAGGGAAGACTCCCGCTACAGGATTGGGGGAGAAAGTTAAGATATTGGATTGGAAGCGAATATTTTTTATGAAGTTGGGCATTTTTGATTTTTCTGATGATTGCTCATCGAGCCACTTAGACATGATTCGTGGCACAATCATCTCATTTAAAACTATCAAATGTTTGCCGAGGTTCCCGGATCTAATCAATAGCGATAGAAAGTGTTGATACTTAGACAAAGCGACACACACAACATTTGATTTATTGCTACCTTCGCATTATGCCAAACGTTGCGTCCGAGCAGGCGCGCTCTGCATAAAATTTCCCTAGATCCCTCGATATACCGTCACACACTTGGCATCCGCCAACCAACTGTGTATATTACTGCGCCAACATGCCTTTCTTAACACAAAACGTACTTGATACACCACTTCCTGCAAGCTTTGTGGAAATGCCCTTCCCGTTTATTTGGACCGTGATTGAATTGTGGCAAACATTAACGTAAATAGAACTAATTCAGTCAAAGATGTGAATCACTATCTTCTAACACTGAGAAGATTCCTTAGAGTAAACACACAGGATGGCGATATTTCAAATGCATTTGTAAAATCAGTTTGTGCTCTGAAAGATATTGAATTCATATCTAAAACGCTTAAGTTTTTAAAAGAAATTTAGGTATATAATTTGTTTTATGTACAGTGCTAATAATTTTCATTTGATGAACCTTCAGTAACAGAGCAGGATTTTTTAATAATTTCTTTATAATTAAAATTGTCTTCCTCCTGTACAAAGATAATTTCAACATTTAAGGTGTACCAGAAGATTCCACGAACGAAACAGGCATTTCGAAATGTAGTACGCACTAAGTACGTAAAATAAAACTTCTTTTTTAATTAATATGATTTTTAGTGTAATGCTAATGATTATTTTCGAGAAACGTTATCAAAATTTGCGTATCCAAATTTTATGTACCACCAACCTTGGCATTACGTCACAGTTTAATGTGACAATCGGCGGCTGTACGTCAAATGTTGACTGTATTAAAAAGCCAAGAAGTACAAAGCATTTATGCTTTCCGTGTTATCCTCACCATTTAGAATATATTTCAAGCATTGTGCAGCACAGGCCATAATATCGAAAGATTTAAAAATCGCTATGGAGTTTCCCCTGTAGATGATTGATTACAATACGGAAATAGACGTGCCGCACATGCGTGCAATACAGTACCATTAAAAAATATTGCAATTTAATGATTTTAAAAATTAAGGTGTCTTTAGAATTTTAATTGCCTCTTTCACTGTTTGCGAGTGTATGTTTTCGTGCAATTGCGGTGCATTTCTGAGGGAGGAAATAGCAGCTCTTATTTTATCTTCACTATCATTTGCGATTTTGAAATAATTCCTTTTACTGTAAAAAAATCTCATACAGCTGCTTGTAAAGGAATCAACGTTAAACATTTAGTAATTAATCTCAAGAGCACAACGCACATGTACTTACTTGAATGATTTCGTTTCGTCATAGTATGAATAATGTTAACGCCTCGGCAAATTTTGGGAACCAATTTTTGCCAAATCACTGGGATTACGACCATGACAGCATAGAGAACGTGATTTGTGTCGTGCGTCTCATCTGTATTACGAACACTTCAGGTGGTGGGATAAAACATTTTCCAATTCCATTGACTTGGGACCGCTGAAGTATTATGTCCTGTATTTTTTCCGAATTAATACGACTTCATGTTCATCAAACTATAGTGTCTACTAATTGTTTCGTCCTGGGTCTCAGCGCTAGATCCGAATGACGCTTGTGCATGTCTTTTTCTGCACCAAATCGTCACCCAGATCTGTCCGGCTTAGTAAATTACCGCATGCACATTGAAGGGAAAAATTACACAGGATATTCAATTGCAAAACACAGACTCCACCAAAAAATATGGATGAACAAAAGGCCTTTTCCTACCTTAAAAGTCATATTTAATAGCAAGGCGCACAAAAACAATTTTTTTGACATTAAGGTTTTTCACTTACCTCCTTTATCTACATGAAATTCTCTCCAATTCAAAATAACATGCGACTTTATATTTCCTTAGTTATGTTCGATGATTAAACTTGATATAAATTGATTTATCTTATTTTTGATAACTAATTTGATATAATTCGTTTGGAAATAAGTTCATTTCTTTAATTTTACAATTGGTTCCTCATTTTTTCCAGCAAAAACGTTTTCTATTGAACTTCATTTTTACTTTCTTCTTTTCATTTGTTTACAGTAGTCTTCACTAGGTGGGTAGGATCTCCCGACAGATACTCGTAGAATTATCCCACTTTTAAAAAATTAATTAAGAATAATTTCTTGGAATTAAAATTATTTTCCAAAGGTTTGATTAAAATTTGAATAGAATATATTAATGGAGATATGGGGTCTGTATTCGGTCAATTTAAAAACTGCTTCATCCATGTTTGAATGAATTATGAGTCATATTGTTTTTCGATTCATGATGTAATACAAAGAGATTTTGCAACATATGAAACTCGTTTTTCCGAAAGTATCTCTTCTCTAAAAATTCATTCATCTCTGGAAGATTAATATGAAAATAACGTAAAGTTTCCGAGAGATGTTCATAAACGTCTTTTTTTTGTGCTTTAGTTATATTTTAGGATACTAACATACCATAAAATTTTGTTACACATAGCGTTTGCTTTCTCATTCGAAAAAGTAGATATTAATACTTTAAAATATGTAACAACTTCAGCAGTAATTTTATGATACATTTAATCGAAGCGCCTTCTGCCTTAGTTTCCTGCAGCTGGCACGTAAATTCTCATGTTACACGACGATAATAAAAGTGGCTCTACAGCGGTATCGCTAAATGGCTGTGTCTTCAACTTAGCACGGCACTGTGTAATACCTCTTTCAAACTGAGTGGAATTTTTAAGTGCAGAAAATATTTCTTTTTTCTTATAAAATTGAATTTTCACTGTGTTTATAGGTGAATGTTAATGCAAATGGCAGCAAATTATGCATAATGCATAGGAAAGCATCGATTTTCTTAAGGCTTCCCATTACAATAAAACATTTCTTAATATTTCGAGCAGACTATCTTTCGTAATGACATGTACCACACTAGTGGCCCGTCAAGTCACTTTGGGTGAGCTATTGTTTTTCTTATATCAGCAAATTAAATGATTGTGAACTTTTTTATTAAATATATGAAATTTCCACTGGAAAACATGAATTCTATTTTTCCACTTTACAGCTTTGTTTAACATTTTTGTTCTTTCCTAATTTAAGGCTACTGGTCCAGGAAATGTAGAAAAACCACTCCCTAACAGGTAAAGCCCATGACAAATGTAGTGATATGGAAAATAAAGAACAAAGTAAAATGCCATAATTTTAGTGAAATATTGGACTGTTAAAAAACGGTAGCACGACTTATCTTTTTCTGTTTTTGCTGAAATACTTTGTCCTTTACGTACTAAAATTTCGACCTACTCAATCCCTACAATCATATAACAATCTCCGATTATTCGTTCTTCTCTTTTTTTAAATCATTAATTGCTTTACGAACCGTTAATAAGGTACAATGAAGCACCACTTGCCTTCCTGCAATAGTTATGCCTCCCATCGTGCAAAAGTGAAGCAGCTATGTAGGGCTGTACACCAAGAAATAACACTCACAGTGAGAAAATAAACATAGTCTCAAAAAGGCGAGAGATACCTCTATTTTTAACACACAAGCTATCAAACTATCTAACAAATATTCGCCGTAGAACGTGACTGTGTTACGTGTTATCAATCTCTCTGTCTTTCTTTGTAGCCTTTTCGACCGAAAGCTTAGAACTCTGTTTACTGCATGATCGTCTCACTTTGCTGTGTTATGACTTTGACGAGCCTAATAAGCCTCTTTCTAGGAGTTGCTAGTACGTCTGTAGTTGAATTCTCTGCCATTCGTCCCGCGGAAAATTCACCGATCAGAAAAACACATTCACGCCAAACCTTGAAATTATATAAGACATCCATATACACATACCTATTTGATCATATAAAATGCGCAATGTGAGAAGTGATCTCTATTGTGCAACGAACTGGTATGAAACATAATTGGAAATCCATGTATTACTGCAATTGATGAAATCCATTGAATTCTAAGCTGAACATGAATGGCGGATTTTGTTCCTACCGCAAAAAAATCAAGATAACAAATGTAATTCAATTCCAACTAAAGCATATTTTCTTTGCCTGGAGACCGTGACAAAGCTCCATGTGTTAGACAATGTTTTGAAGAAATATTTAAAAAAATAAAATAAAAAGGTATTTAAAAAATATCGTGTATCTTCTTTATAAATATGAGAATATACTAGGGGAATGCAAAAGTTTCCGCTCACCCCCGATAGCTGGCGATGTGGGGGTCTAACCTGCGGGCGCCCGTGCTTTCAATTCGTAACTTAAGCCAAGGGTGGTGGTCGATAAAGTTCATTTGCGGCACTGTTAGTTATTCATGTTTAATATATGGAAAAGAAAGAGTGAAGCATACGGATCAAGAAGACAGGCGTATGTCGAAACGGTTTTGCTTGAGCGGACGTGTCGAGAATAGTTTGCCAGGATTAAAAAAGGTGATCCAAGCTTGGAAGAGAAGCCACCTGTAGGTAGACGTGGACCTGGAATCGCTGTTGCAAGAGGATCCTACACAATCGACGACGCAACTGGAGAGACTTTTGAAAGTGGCCCAGTAGTCAGTAGTACTGCGTCTACAGGCCTTGGGGAAGATTCAGATGATTGATAAGTAGTTTCCGCATATTTGAATGGAGGGTAATATTGGTCAACGTTTGGGCATCTGCATGTCGTTGCTGAAGAGGTTTCAAGGAAAGAATTTCTCGTGGAAGGTGGTCACCGGTGATGAAAAATGTGCGTATTTTGGGAAAACCCCGTAAGCAAGCGATCATGGGTCGACCCAGCTATGAACATCCACTGCAAAACAGGATATCCACGGGGGAAATGTGCTGTTGTGTGTGTGGTTGGATATACACGAAGTGCTGTACTTCGAACTGTGGAAACCGGGTGAAACAATGCTGCACAACGATATAACGATCAGTTAATAAAACTGAAGCCGCAATTGAGAAAAAAACGTCCACGAACATGTAAAAGACCCCGCCCAATCATACTGTTGCACGATAATATTATGCCAGACCACATGTCGGTGCTACCACGAAATCAACCCAAGAGCAATTACACTAGAAGGTTTTACTGCACCCAGCTTACTCCTCGGACATTGCACCATGTTACACTCTATGCAACATGCCGTAGCCCGACAGCGGTTCACCACAGTTCCAGAGGTGGAAAATTTCGTCACTGTGCTCTTCAGCTGAAACCCGAGTCCTTGTATCAGTGGGGCATTCATTTGTTGCCTGAAGAATGGCAAAACGTCGTTCATAGTGACGTAAAATATTTCGTTGAATAAATGTGTGCTAGTTTACTGATAGGTCCTGTATCCTTTCTCGTTAAAACGGCGGAAAGATTTGCATACGGCTAATAGAAAAAAAGTACATGCATTGAAGTAATAGTCCACATTTTAAACCACATACCATAATTCTAGAGCATGCGTGCTTCACTTTCAGCAAGGTATATTCCAGAAGCTGACGATCTCCGAGTAACCACCAAACCCAGACATATCCATCCGATCGGAATAACGTGAAGTGGGATTCGTCCATGCATACATCTGCCGCCATTGGTGCATTTCCCGATTTGTGAGCTGTTGACATCATCGTTACCACGTGTTTTTATTGATCTTTACGATGAGAGATGTATGGGCCGCTGCTTGGCTATGATACCCGAGTGTATGGGTCTCTCTTCAAAGCGTTTTGGCGGAGACCATAACATCTGTGACCGTCTCGAACTCATATGCGTGCATTGCGTGGAACCAGGTTTTCCGCATCTCCCTCTGCAGTATCCTTTGTTCACTTGGCTGCAATTTCGTGAGTCTTCCATGGCGAGGTGAGTTCATGCAATGTCCTGTCTTATTCCACTTGCTAATGACAAAGGACTCACTGAATTTAGACCAAAAAAGTATAAAAGCTTGGTATGAAAAATTTAAAAGTAAGAGTAGTGTTGGCGATCTCCCACGAGTGGGCCGACCACTGATTACCCAAGAGGCAGCTGCTGCTGTTCAGGAGACATTTCCGAGATGCCCCCAGGAAATTCACTCTTCGTGTCTCGGTTCACAAAAGTTTACATAACGTCTTCATCTGTATGCGTATAAAGTACAGATCGTTTAAGGTCTTCAGCCTGATAAACTGCCTCGCCGTGCAGCACTTCGACGGAGAAGTTGCAGCGCATAGCTGATGATAGACCAAGCAAACATTCCACGTCTCTGGTTGAGTAAATAGGCACAATGTGCGTATCTGTGGATCAGAATATCCCACTATATCATCGAACAACAGAGGCCTAACCTGAAAGTGAACGTATGGTGCGGCCTGATGCATGACAGAATCATCGGGCCTTTCTGTTTTACAGAGCCCACAGTAGCATGCAACGTGTACCTGGACATGCTGGAACTTTTTTGTAGCGCCTCTGTTGCATGCACTCCAACCTTCGGCTATTTTACAACACAACGGTGCCCTACCACATTGGTCGATATTGGTCCATGAGTTCCTGAGTTCCACGTTTGCGGACAGATGGATTCGCCCCGATGGTCCCACGACATGTCTACCTCGATGACCAACAAAACTCCTCTACACTTTTACCTGTAAGGTTATGTAAAAGACCAAGTTTACTCTAGCAGTGTGTATGGATGTCGAAAAGTTGAACTGCAGAATAAAGGACGCCATTGTTTCTACGTCTTCTGATATGTTAAACAAATCATGGCGTGATATCGAATGTCGATTAGATGTCGTCCGGCCCGCAAACGGCGCCAGTGCGGAGGTGTTTTGACACTGGAAAAAAGTTTACTTGTGTACCATCATTGTCGTGCAATTCCTCTCTTGTACATGTAATACATTTTATATTTTGTACAGTAGGAATACCTTTACGGACACCATATGTATCTGAAAAAATTTTATTATCTGAAATAGAAAAATCAGTTACTTCTTCATGCACTCGTTAGGTGGGTGAGTACTAATCGTGGATTCCGGAAAACTAAAAAAAAACTGGCTTTCAGTCCTTTATGGCCATTCAAGCTTTGAAGATTGTTCTCTGTTTTCTAATTCGTTTTCTCAAACTACCCGAAAGAACTGTTACCCGAAATTAGATGTTATTGTATAACGTACTAGGGAACACTAAAAACCCAAATTTCCTAGAAATAGTTCATTATACGAATACTTTTGCTGGGCTGTGTAGCATGAAATTATACTATTTTTGCTTTCATCGAGAACGTTATCGTATTTCAAATGCGATTAAAATAATTTATTCAGCGTAGTTGAAATATCCTTCAAATCAATGGGTAGTGGATAAGAAAGATTCAGTTTGTACTGAGATGATAGTTTTCTATGATGCGATTTTTTCTACTGTTATATGATAGCTTGTCAGTGATTTTAAGCATGCACATTGCTTTCCCGTTGCAGCGACAGTTTCCACAGTTACACGTTATTGGAGCTCTACCTACCTAAAGGAAATTGAACTAAGTACTGCAGAACGAATCTATATATCACTTATTCTGTCGGCACAAATATAGCTGAATCATTGAAACAGCTGTTGAACCTGTTTTTCTAAATTTAGAAATTGTCACCATCAGAAATGAAGAAAGTCAGGAAGATTCGTTCTTTGCCTTTGACAAAATGATAAACTTAAATCTGTTTCGGCTATTTTACTTTCACCACTCATTCTGCGATGATGCATTCTGAGAGTGATATTTTCAAAATATTAAGCTCTACCCGTTCGAGTTTAAGAAGCACTTTTAATTGACAAAGAAGAATTAATTTCATAGGATTATACTTACATCTATTAAACGTGAATAGAAACCTACTATCTTGCTTGTTTACCATCAAATAATGCTCTAATTTCATTAAAACGCATAGCTCGGTCTTAAAAGTTATTTACCTGATGCATTTCTTGTTTGTTTTTGCACACTTTGGATTTGTTGCCACGTCTTGAAGATCTTGACGTTTTTCGAATATATTAAAATACTTCTTTTTTCTTTTTTTTAAACGACTATTAAGTTCATTTGTTTCAGACGCAGTTCTTCAAATTTGATATCACTTGATTTTGTGACGTATTCTTCAATAGGTTTTGGACTTAGTAGTGAAAATAATGGAATACGAACTGGAAGATTCCTTTATCCGCTGCTTTAGGATATCGTACCAAATGGAACCAATTTTTTATTATGAAAAGCATAGTTTGAAATGCCCGCCTTCTTCAGAAAAACGCGTAAAAGATTAACATCAGTGAGATTTCATTTCCTTTCGAGGTGATACAATTAGTTTTAAGAAAACTACACTGTATGAAACAGAACGTGGAATTCACATTCGTATGTGTAGTTCTGGAGCGAATTCTGATTTTACAGGAACCTATTACACATTTTATTTCTAGTATCCCCCCTCGAGAAGAAAAATTAAAATGTTATTCAAAAAATGTTTTGTTTTTGACGACATTATGTAAATTTTACCAAGAGAAAGAGGGTTCCCGAAATGAAGACACGTTATGTCCTGCAAAGGACGAAACGCGCTTTTTTCATCTACTTTTGCTCGAAACCCAGCCACATTACCATAAAAATTATTTTCTGATATTTCAGTGGCTTAATATTCAGTTTCGCAACAGTCAAAAAAGCAATTTCTACTTCTTCTAAAGATTAGATAAATTTCACCCATCAGGTGCACTTAATGATTGTTATTAATGGCCTAAATATGAAAAATTAGATGTTGCAAAAACAACGGTTTTACAAAAATAATGGGCACTTATACTCAACTTCGAAATAGGGTATCCTCCAAGTTCACAATGAAATTAGAGGTGCTTGGAAAAATGTATGTCTACTAAAGGTCGTGTAGAGTAAATGCACATTTTAAATTATTAAACATGTCACTTAGAAGGAGACTCAGAGGTAAATCTTCCACAGTCTCATGGCAATGATTTCGCTCTGAAGATCTCAATAGAACAGCGAGCCAGTGGATGGACATGAAACTAAAACTTCGGGTTGTAACCGTCTGCCTTTTTGTTCCAAGAGTTTACAACTATTTCCCCGGTGCTACTTATTTATATAGCCACTGGTACCGTATCACGTTACATAAGGCAACATAGAACATAGTTTCATGCCCGACCACTGGAAAGCTGTCATAAACACGAGAGTTGTACCTATTTCTCACTTTCTATGTGAAGCATAGAAGGTGAGACAACAGGTAGTCATATGTTTTAAAAGATTGATTATATTAATAAAAAGATAAAAACTTTTACAACAATTTTATCCAGTGAATAATGGGTATGACATCATACGCAATTTAGAGTTTCAATGTAATACAGTGAAACTTTCATTATCGGACATATCCGAAGAGCCGTGCACTTGGGTTGTTGCAAATAGTAGCCATAGGATTAAAATTAATTATAATCTCCGAAAAACAAAAAGTTTTTAATAGTCACAGGATGAGTCCTAAAAGTAATCAACGACACTTTTTTCTCTAACTTTTGAGTCTTTTTCTCGACATTCCTGCGAGAGGTATGATATATGAGTACATAATATTGATCAAGATCCTATGTCTCGGGTAGGGCGTACCTACGACTGATACAATGGTGTACCTAAGTGAAAAGAAAGGACTTGAGGCTGAGTTTTATGTGAAACTAATCAAGCTGCCATTTATCACTTGCTTTGATAGATTAGTTACAGAACAATTCATTTAAAATACAGATATACTCGCGTATCTGTGGAAAGATCTTTGCCTAACGATTTTATTCAGATGACTTGAATTAATATTTGCAATTGTATATTTATAAAATATTATATTAATAAAACGTGTCACCATCATAAATAATTTTTCTGGAGTACTTTATATTTTACCAAACGTATTTGAGTTGGCTTTTGTGAAATTTACAATGATGTCCTGAAAGTCTATTACTCCATGAAGGACACATCAAATAACAAGCTTTCATAAAAGGTTATTATTATACATGTTCCAAAAGGGATAAATGGAACGGGAAAAATTATCTGTTACCGCTTCAGTTTAAACCATCCCTCGACTGCTTAAGAACAGATTTACCGGAAATGGGTTCACCTTCCTGGCGAACATGTAATTCTTAAAGGATTCAGAGGCCACACAACACGTCTAATTCGATGTTCATTGGCGTTTAAAATATCTAGAAAACGAAAATGGCCTATAGCGTATTTCTTAAAAGAAAATGCGAGCTTTCATGAACTTCCATGTTTAATTAAAATACAGTGCCTGACAGAGAGAACGCCACACCACGAAATAATGTTCGAAAACATACCGAACTGCGCACACAGACAGCCAAGTAGGTCTTGAACAAATGATTAAATTATGCCATACAGACTAGGCTCCAGTTGCCGAATATACAGGATGATTATTAAGGAGCGTGGCTTTCATTTTGAGCTTTGCAGCGTTGAATCGAATGTGGCATCAAGGCAATGAGTGTCCAAATAGCGTAGTAGGGTACCAAGGGTCATGTACTGTCGCACAGATGTCCGATGGGCGAGAGATCAAGGGATCGCGCTGGTCACGGAAGCTTCCACACAGCGTGTAAAGCATTCATAATGATAGGGGGCGGTATGCAGCCGGTCGTAATTCCGTTGAAAAACGGGGTTTGGAATACCCTGCATATACGGTAGTGCTTAGAGCCGCAGCACCTCGTCAACATAGCGGCGGGCCGCCAATGTGAGCGTCATGCGTTCCAGCGTTGAGCGGCTCTTGGCGCTGATAGCACCTCACACCAGGACTCCAATTTGCCGGGCCATGTGGCACTCCCCAATGACGAAGGAATCTGCCCGTTGGCCACTTCGCCTCTAGGCTTTCCCAAGGCAATCATCCGTGGGGAGACAGATCCGCGATTAGTCTCTGAACACCACACTGATCCGAGACAAAATCGCGATTAGTCTCTTAACATCACAGTATTCCATTTGGCACCACACGAGGCTCTGGAGTGACACCACGCCAAGCGGAAAGAACGATGGCTCGCTGTTAAGGGTTGCCTTCGTAACAGACGGCTGTACAGTAAACCAGACTCAGCCAATCGGCTCGACACACTGCGCGTCGAAACCCAGCATTCAAGCCTCCTCGTACACTACGCAAAGTGTTGCGCGTTGTGATCTGTGGTTCCAAAACGGCATGACGTCGAATGCGACGATCGGTGTCAGTGGACGTCCTTCTCCTTCCTCCAGTCCTCCTACGACGTTGCACAGATTTTTTTCTAGGACCACTCTCTCCATATGCGACCGACGGTTGCGCCATCAGGCTGCCTTTCTTTCGCAATAGGACGCAAGGACTATCCGGCTGTACGAAGGCCAACGATGATACCTCTTGTGAACTAATCCGTTTGACCAAATCGCGGACGACGGCTTCTTACCGGCACTGGCACCCATTGGTTGTTCTCCAGACACGGTGACTTTTCACATCGTCTCGCAGGCCATGACCACGTCGCGACTGATGGCCTCAAGTTCTGGTTGTCCGCTTACATCAAAAGCGCGGTTCGTGCTGTTGGTCTGCATATGCAATTATTTGCATAACGTGTACGTGTGCACCCACCCTGCAATTAGCATGGCGCTGCGCTCACAACTTCGAGGTGTTGCATTTTCTATGTCAGGCCGTGTATGTAATTATTAAATCTAAAATAAAATCATTTAAAACCAATTCAAAAGATTTTACCTCTTATATTTTAATTCCAAACTGCCAGAGTTAAATGTTACAATATCCTGCAGTAAAAATATACGCCTTTTTGGTAACAGAGAAGCAGTTGTTCCGTTGAGCGGTGTATCACAAATAATCTTTCAGTGATCATCTTAAACAAGTGGTAAAGATCCGATACTCTTTCTAAGAGAGAAGACTGATAATACAGTGGAAAGTGAAACACCTGTCAATGAGATATCTGATTTTAATGCGAAAAATAACACAGTGCTACTTTGAATTTCACCCATAGGTGATGTATTTTGTTAACCCTGATGACGAAACAATCTGTCGAAGAAATATCGTCATTCATTCACGAACATCTTTGTGTCGTACTTAAAATTACGACAGTAATTCCCCAAGGAAAGGGAAAAAGTGAAATGTGTAACGAATACTTTCATAAAAATAATTCAAAGGTAAATTTTCACTTAAGGGATCAAATTGAATTGATAATGTAGCAGCTTGCAAATTTGAATTTATCGATGTCAGTTTTTTAAATTTTCGTAACAAAATATGTCAAAACACATGGAAGTATGTGAAATCTCTTAAGAGACATTTGAAACGACTTACCACTATCATTTTATTCACACAATCTGTTTAATTTTTTAAATGCATTAAAACACAAACACAGCATGGGAATGATTTTGAAGAGAAAATCATTCTTGTCATGCATGAATTTGAATGTCTATAGAGTGCCTACTAAAAATATCTTCCAGCATTTAGAATGTTCATAAAATTTACTAGATGTTTTAAAAAATGGGAAAAAAACGTTATTATTTTTTTTAAATAACTTCCGAGTTACTTTTAATTTCTGCTGCGGAATTTATGATTATCATATTATGCAAAGAAGTAAATAATTCAGATTTGGATTTTCAAAATTCCTTCATGAATATATAACGAAAAAAATATTTCGAAACAAAAAGGAAGTTAAATTTAGTGGTCAAAATATTCGGGTTGTTGGTGTATGTTTTCGCGAATCCCCATTTTCCGCACAAACTTCATTAAATTTACTCTGCGTTCAGTTAGAGTCCACTACAGAGTTACTTCAGAATTCACTACAGCATGGATTCTGGTGATAATGTTGGAAGTCCCCGTATCCCTCTCCCATGGAGGCAAGCGATACAGAGATTAATGCCCAGAACAACAGAAGGAACGGCCAGATAGGTCTTCACTATGAAGAAATGCACACTGTTTTGCATACAACTTTTCACACTGCATTCAAACCACTATCTCATTTATACAAAGCTGAGGATTCTTTCGCTCAAATCGTGATGAAGACCAGTAGGAGAAAACATGTAACATTTGGGAGGCTGCAAGCAAAGCACTTTAGTTATCAACGAAGCTTCGCTTGTAAGAATAGGAAAAACATATAATTTTTAGGGTTGAAACATGCACAGACTTTTATTAAATATAAATATTATACTAATAAACTACTGTAAGCTAAATTCCGAATTATGTGTAAAATTCAAATCGCTGTCCACTGGCGCAGTGTTCTAGTTAATGGCTTCTGATCATTCGTCTGAGATGGGTCCAGGTTCGAATCCTGATAAAGCATGGATGTTATGTTTGTTTTAAGGCGCTGCTTCTCTCCTTTTCGTTGAGCTAGTGGCCCTAAATTAGGGACGGGCAACTGCTTATAGCCCACTGAGTTGCTCACGGTGGTCGTTAATCATGCAATAAAAACAAGAAAATTTAAATCACATGTGCGGATCAATAATCATTCTTCAGCTTCCAAACAAATTTACAGAACGCTTTGCAATAGCATTCACCACAGTAAACATGACAGAAAGTGCTAAATACTCATAAAAATTTTTGGTGTGTTCTTTTTGCACATAAATGCTCTACAGATAACTTGAAATATCCTTAAGGCGTTTTGACATTTTAGTCTAGGATTTGGTTAGCTGAAGGCGCAAGTACAGTGAAAGATTCCCTGTGTGTAACATTGCTTTAGATAAAGTGGGTCCAGCCGCCTGGAAAATAAGAATAGGGGAGCATTATTTATTTTTATTTTTTTCATTTTTATCAAGTGCAAATCATCTATAACGAAATAGTTTTCTATTGAATTTAAAAGTAACAGGAAAGCAAATTTTACTCTTTTTGCATCTATTTCCAAAAAAAAAAAAAAAAAAAAAAAAAAATACAATGTGAATATTTAAAAGCGTTTTTCCACCTTGTGTTAATTTTTTACCTCATGTTCAGGAAATGCAGATTCCTAGAACGTTCAGAACATAAATTCGAATGTTTATTCAAGAATATTTTGTCTACCAGTTTTAGAGAAATAAATTTGATTTGCATTTCCATGATTTGAAATCTAATCAGTTCTTAACTTTCAAAGCCTGACCCGAATATCAGGAAGGCTTGCCTTGTGCCAGGCAAGAGGAAAACTTTCCAAGTTACAGGACAGTCTGGCCCGTTTCAAAATTTCAACTCACGTTCTCCACCACTAATTGCTTATGACGTCAGGGTTTTCTGTTCAGAAATATAGCTATTTCTTCCAAGTATGATGGGTTTGCATTAAAATTCCTCTTGCCATTACAAACGTAAACGCATATCATCTTTCACACTAAAGTCGAAACGAGGTAGACTCGATCCTAAGTAGGTTACCGGTTACGTCGAACTTGTTAAAAACTGTTGTATTAACGAATCACTCTATAAACATGGTAATATGGTACCTTGAATATCAGCTACACAAAAACCGAAGTTTCAAACTTTGAGGTGAAGCCCTAATAGTTCAAACAGGATATCGGACTTCTTGCCCTAACAAGATCTTGTAGCCTGAAAGATCGCTGCCTGGAGCTCTCTGAGAAGGGAAAGACGTAACGCCGTAGGTCCAGCTGCCTGGAAAATAAGAATGAACATGTGTTCAACAGGAAAGATTTGTAATGCAAAGAAAGTGAATTTGAATAGAAGAATATATGCATTGCCTTTGGCTGAATGCTGAGTAGTGAAGGTAGCTATTCTTCAACTCCGCTATTAAACATAATTTATATTACATATGTTAATATCCACGGTGGTTCAACTTTGATGAAATCATGCCTCAAAAAAGTCGGAAATATTTCGCAGTATGACATATAATAGCTTAATAAGCAACGCGTGACACTGTTAGAAATGCCTGCCTTGCTATTTTCAAAATTCTAATTTTTTACCGCTTCAATTCTCTGACGTTTCTGTGTAACTTGTACCTTGTAAAACGGTTTGAAGGGAGAGCAACACATTTAGTTCATCCCGATATTACACAAGCAAGAAAAGAGATTAGTACTACGCTATAAATGGTTCAGGATGCTGGTAACTGCCCAGATCCTAGCTACTGCAGATTAAATATCTGGACCGTGTGCACATATTCTGCGAATCAGCCTAGAAGGCGCAAAGAATCAGAGCCCAGGGACATGTCCACGTAAAACAGTTTGTATGAATTTAATATATAGTTTCTGCCTCATAGTTTTACTTGTACTTTAACTTCTATAAAGGAGACACCGAGAAATTTCGATCATTGTAATGGCACGTATAAAATTAACTACTTTCAGGATTTGTTCAATAGACTGCTGTGGTTAATGATTTTGTAATACAGATCTCAATTTATGATCTGAAAATGAATTTATAATAATATTTCTGTTGAAAACATTTTAACTCCACCTGTCTGTGATCCTGACTCCATGAAAGGGAACTTCCCTAAATGTTCTCAAGCTTTATTCATCTCACAGTAATGTAAATTACTGTAAAGCTTAATCACAAACTGAAGGATTCTATCTGATGCAACTGGTTTGAGAAATAAAATTTTATTAACAGACATGATTCCAAAATAAAAGTTATTCGCTAGGCAACGGTCTGCATAAAATGAAACTTTTGCGTCTGTCATTGGAAACAGAATTTCACGGAAATCGGTGTTTTGATTTTCATGGATCATCTTAATATTTTTTCTTAGCTAAATGTCTCATGTTTACAAAAGTTTAGTACTCACCTTTACAAATGATTTCATATTTTAACCTCGCAGTGTCTGAGTATAAAACATTTTTGCTGGCTGTTTACCTCATACATTAATGTCTTATTTCTTAATTAATCCTGAATATTAAGCAATAAATAATAATAATGCAAAAGGATGTGTTGAAATTAAAATTATTAAAATAAAATATACCAAATGTGTTTAGATTGTGTACTTCAAGAATTACAAAAGCCAATAAAGAATGAAGAGTAGAAATGTTTTGTCTATACAGCTCATCATCATTTTGTTCTCAACAAAGCTTCTTCAAATTTTATTACATATGTAGTTCAAAGTATCTTTCTTGCAAAGAAAATCATTGTGCAACTCAAAATAAATACCAGAAAAATGCAGGTATGAATTTTCTTCTAGCATAAAAAGTTTAATGGTTTATTTAAAACGTAACTGTCAACTATATGTAATCATTAGCACCCACAAACGTACATCTTATACGATAAGGCTATTTAATCGGATCGTTTTACCGATCTGTAGACAACCCTCAAATTAATATAATGTCTGTATATATATAAGTAACTGCAGGCGTAGTTTTGATTCACTGTGACAGAAATAAAAAAAATATATAGGCATTGATTTCGTGGAATTTTTCTTTGTTGTGCAAGATGGAAGAAGATAAAGCTGAAAGAAAGCGTCGCTGAAATAGAGAACGGAACGGTGATGGCGTGCAAACCAACCTTCTAATAATTTGCATAACTTGAACGAGGTGAGAACTAATCTTAGACCTACCTTACAGCTTTCTCATTAATAATTCAACCGTTTGTTATAGTTATGTATAGATATTGTACGATTGGTTTTATAAAAATTTCAGCCACAGCATTTTCATCCGTGCATGGCACGTGCTATTAGTTAACACTATCTGATTTATTGGGAAAATTTCATGGCTCTAAAATTGCATTGTACAGCTGTCCGTAGGACCAGTTGTCTGCATCACCGTTAGACCTCACTGAAAGGCCTTTAGATCCGAATTAGCCCCCTCCAGCTTTTAAAGCAGTGCCACTAAGGGTTTTTTGTGTTAAAAATGTATTTCGAGTGCATGTCTTCCTTGAATAAATTCTTAGCTTTCTTCCCTTCTTCATTAGCGATTTTTTCGTTCCCCCTTTTTTTGCTGAGTTCTGGTTGCGTTGTGGAAGGCCAGTTTCTTTTTGTGTAGCCGTCTCCCGTTTTTTTTCACGGTTAACGATCAGTAAGAACAAATTAAAATAGTATAATCGGTCATTTTCCAAAATTGGAGCCACTAGTTTTATTGCGTGGAGAAATCAATGAAGTAAAGCAAACACTCCACCCAAGCTATATCCAAGAAAAACCTGCTAGGTGTAGAATATTTTATTTCAGTGATGGTAATTCCGAACACGTAAATAAACATTTACTTCTCGTTTCGAAAAAAACATAAAGAGAGGAAATTTAATTATAAACGAAATTAATCGTAACATGGGTAATCAACTACATGCAGAAAAAGATTCGTTAATCTGGAATAAATTGCTGTCTTTAATACTTCAAAAGATGAATTCAATCGGAAAAGAAAAAAAAGAAAAAAAAACACACAACCAAAGCCCCTTGTTTAGATCACCTCTCAAAGTGCGTTCGTAGAGTAGAAAAGCACATTTAAGTATCTTGAATGGGGTTTTTTACATGTCAAATGTAAAAAAAGAAAATATATATATATTCTGCTGATTGTTACACATGAACTTAATACATGCAACTACTATTTAATCAGTTTCTAAGATTTGACTAAATTTTGGAAGGGAAATGATATAGAAAATCGTTGACGTATTTTACTCCCAACTTTATTACTTCGAAATGAAACAAGAAAATGAAACCGAGTTTTCGTTTGTAATCATCACGTCTTTTGAATCCGTTCTGACGCGAATTAAATTTATCAAAGCTATTTAAATTTAGTGAAACCGGTATTGAAAAGAGTGATATCTGACGGAAGAAAGAAGTTTTTTAAACTGGTTTTTAATCCCGCAGATATTGCTGAAAACGGGAACGTGATCTTAGGCCTTCTGGTTGCGGACTTGTGCCCAAAGAAAATTCTTAGATTAAGTGAGAATCATTTCGTAGCTTAAAAGCTTTCCAACAAAGAAATACATTTTCAAATCCGACTCTTAGAAGCAGAGATATCGGCCAAAATAAGGTATGCATCTAAGCCTCCCGGCGAGAAAACTATGCATTATTTTAAGAAGACATTATTCTCAAAAGGTTTTCGAATGTGAACGGTATCGTTTCACGAAATAATTTTTCAAACAAGCTTTTAGCAGCTCAGACTTTGCTGCAAAATACATCACAAGTATATATTTACCCTAACGCCCCCTGGTGACCAAACCTTTCTTTATCAAATATTAGAAATTATAGGCAAAACATTTTCCTTCAGGAGCTGTATGCGATGCAAGAATTTTTGAAATCGGAGATTTGGAAGCCCTGATATCGGGGAGAATGTAATTTACCTTAACGCCCCGTAGTGGAAAGTTTATGAATTACTTGGAAATTTAGAAGTTATATGAAAAACATTTCGCACAAAAAACACTATCCAAAAAGAACGATTTTTTCTGAATCAGGCCATTAAAAGCAGAGATATTGACGAAAAGAAGAGATATGTCTACAAACCCTGGTGGAGAAACCATGTAATATTTTAAGAAGAAGAGATTCCGAAAAGCGTTTATCAACGTGAGTGGCATCGGTGCACGAATGAATTGTTTTTAATCGAGATTTTTAAAAGCTCAGATTTCCAGGCAAATACATCAGAAGCAGGAATTAAAACATAGACCCATGGTGGCCGAAACATTTTTTATTAAAAATTAGGAATCACATGCAAAAATATTTCCTATCAGGAGCTGCATCCGCTGCAGAAAGATTTTTTTTCTAATCGGAGTTCCAAAAGCAGAGATTAAATGGAAAACGCAATTTAAGTCCTCTAGCGAAAAATCTATTTTAACTGGATTTTAATTACCAGTTTAACTCATGATGTTTTATTTTTATGAACACAAACTACTGCTTTACTCTTTTACCTTGCATAATGCATATGTTCGTAAATAATCTTATTTTGCCAATATAAGACTGGTATGTGGAAGGGGGGAGGGCTAAAGTAACTTTTTGCATATTATATAAAAATGCCACTTCTCCTTATTACCGGTCAATCCAATGTGCCTACTACGCAGTCCAATTTGCACATGCGTTAATTCACGTGCCTATTATACTTGTGTATTTATATGGTTCTCTCCTTCCTTAGATGGGTCCATAGATGACCTGAAATGTCTCATGCTTTTTTAAACCTTCATCATTTAAAGTTGCACATATATGCTTTAAACCTCCATAATTTTAGACTTGTATATATACAGGCATAGTCAAAATATGCCGAATTAAGTGTGTGTTTTGTGCAAGTTGAAGTTAATATATCGTGCTGTGGATGTTGGCTGCCTTATTATCTTACGTGGAAAATCTATGCGTAACTTGGAAAAGTGATTATATCTGGAATAATCTTTTACGAAAATTGAATTGAAAAGTAAAAGAAAAAATGTAGTAGGTTGTTTAGAAACAATTATATGGAATGAAATATATTTGTATACGATATCATCTGCATTTACGCCATCTAGCGGCGAAATTGTGCATTGTAAAAAAAACGAAATGGAGGATCATCATTCGCTCATTTCAAGCTTCATAATGCCAAAAAATATTTGAAATCGGACTAATAGTTGCACAGATATGGTGTCCACAGGCGGACAGACAGACAGACGGGCAAACCCGTAACATTAGCACGCTCTTTTTTACAAAAACATGCTAACAAGTATAAATACATACTGAATTTAAGTGCCGACGGCGTATTCACCTTCGTTCAATACTTCCATACCAGAGGTCAATCGTGCACGCATTAATTTAGTGCTTACGATGTTTACCGATGTTATAAGCACAATATCAGATTCTACTAAAATGGTGGTGGCCGTCCTATGTAATTTACATTCTTGGGATTAAATAAACACACAGAAGGTATATGAAAATACCGTTGAGAAAATTGCATTTCATAGTGTCAAGATATCTAGGAAGAAAGGGGGCCCAAGATTTCGCTTCCGATAATTTTTTTGATAAAGATAAAGTGGAGCTTTACTACTGTATCACAAGATAATTCCATCGGTAGGATTAAGGTCTAGAAACTAAATCCTGATCTCCCTCCTTCGCATGAAGGGTAAGGAAATGTCATACTATAAAACTTTGAAATTTTGTGTCACCAGATTTGGATGTCATCTACATTTGACCTCTGCAATTTTTAATTAAAGACTGCTTATTTTAGTGTTCCTGAGAACTTTCAGTACTGTCAATTGCAATAATTTGTTTCGATAAGTCAAAATTTTGACTTAAAGAACAATGAACATTGGTTCCAAAATAGGTTCACTTACACCCTTACCGTTCACTGGAATTATACCAGTTATTTTCCTTGCAAGAGCTAAATAATTTTTATTTGCGGTCGTATCACGAATGTAATATTTCACCCATTTGCGATAAAAAATGCAACATCTCCTAGCAAGGTTCATTTGCCAATACATAAAATTTTAGTGCAATAGTATATGAACAGATGAGAATGCTCTATAAAATACACGGTCGAGTCATGTCATTGTGACCACCAGCTAATATCCAGAGTAATCGCCGTGTGCAGCGCGGGCAGCAAGTAGACGGGATCGGAGGGACTCAGTAAGGTGTTGGAAGGTGTTCACAGGTATGTGGAGCCATGCTGAATGCAGTGCATCTGACAGCTGCTGGAGGTTGCGTGATGGAGGATCCATACAGCTAACAACACGATCGAGGTGGTTCCAAAGATGCTGAATTGGGTTTAAGTCTGGTGAATTAGGGGCCCATGGAAGTACTTTGATGTCTTCGTCGTGCACTTCCAACCGCTCTCGTACATTTCCAGCGTTTTGTCGTGCTGAAAGAGAGGTCCCTCCCAGGGAAGAAAATTAGAATCTATAGGTGTACGTGGTCTGCAAGGCTGGACTCATAACGAATTCAATCCATAGTGCCTTCCACAATTATGGGTGGACTCCAGGAAATAATACGAAAACATTCCCCAGATCATAACGCTGCCAAGACCAGCTTGTGTCCTGCCAGCAATGGTTGAAGAGTGTTTGTTCTCCGATGTTTCTCGATTTATACGCAAACGCCCATCCGTTCGTGAAACAGAGAAAGTAACTCATCCAAGAAGACAATCTTTTGCAAATCAGAGGAGGCCCAATTCCGATATTGCAGTGCAAATGTAAGGCTTTTCTGCCGATGCACCTTCATTTGCTTAGGTGCAGTGACAATCCGCCTGCTATGGAATTCCATACGCAACAGGATTCGCTGAACTGTCGTTTTAGATTCACTTCCGGTAGACCCTTGGTTCATTCTGCCAGTGAGTTGTTCCACTGTAGCGTGTCGACCGGCCCTGACGTACCTTCGAAGCCGACGTTCAGATCTCACATAATTGCCATGTGGTGCTCCAAAGTTTCCACTTCGCCTATTTGTAATGGTGCCATTTCTCCAAATACGATAGGCTTTAACCACAACAGCACGCGAACAGTTGTCAAACTGCGCTCTTTCAGAAATACTGCCACTCTTTTCCTGAAAGTCGATAATCATATAGTTTTTTTCAAATCTGATAAATGGCTTCCTTTATCCATGATGGCAACGAGTGATATGTTTTAAAATTGCCTACGGCACACCTTACATACCCTCCAAGCCAGCTCACAACACATGCCTTCTTTCATTGACTACGCGGTGCTGACTTCAGAAGTAGGAGGTGCTCACAATGATATGACTCGACTGCGTACACTAATACTATACATTCTGCAAAACTTGTATTCTTAATATCAGCTTTTTGCTCAGTAACCTTCTATACAGGTGTAGAATTGTTTGAGATGTGAGACATGGGTTGGGAAAAATACAAAATATTTCGCCCAAAACAGTTACTCTGAAAAATAATTCTTTTTTTTTCTTTTCTACAACTGACCGCAATAATTAAGTTTTTGCAGAATTTTTAACAAATCATACCACCTGTCACTGTTCATTGAAACTTTATTAATATTTTTGGCATATATTATTTCGAGTTTGCCATGCAACTCATTTCGAAGTACAGCACTTTCTTGTAATTTAGAATTTTTTTCTCATTGATGGTTTAACGACCAACGTGTGCGACTCAGTGGGCTATAAGCAGCAGCCCGCCCATAATTTAAGGTTACTTCTTCCAGGAAACGGAGAGAGCCAGTGCCGTAAGACGATCACATCGTTCATCCCCAACCGGGATTCATTTATTATTTCATATCTTTCCACCAATGATGTCCCGTGTTTTCTCTCTGTCCAGATTTGCTAACGCGTGCAGCCATCATACAGACCGTCCAATTCTTTTCACATTGCTTTGAGAACGTTTCTTCTTTATTAATTCCTTTTTCAGCTGTAGAAAGTATGTTTAATTTATCACACTTCCCCGTTCTTTTATGTATACTTTTAAGTACACTACAAAAAAAATAGTTTAAAGTCAGTTCCTGTCGAATTTAAACGGATTCTTCTTTGTATTATTATAATTTCAGATTTTATATCGTCATTTTTCGTCTGTTCGTTCGAGGTTACTAATACATATTCTCACTGGATTAAATTTCTAATCGTTCTGAAATTGATTCAAGACCCAGACACACACATGCCTTTCCTTTCGTATCATGTCAAAGCCGTAATATAGTAATTATCAGATTTAATAGAACGCGGAATTATGGAAGCTATGTGGGAATCATATTATTTAATATGTTAAAAATGAGTTCATTTTAACCTAATTTCAGAATCCAAAAATGTTACAAACTGTGCTAATGTTTGCACCAAAGTGCCTTTTCCTGCCAGCTTTATTCCTACAATAATCTTTGGACTACTGAGTTTTCAGGGGCTCCATATCTAAATTTTAAATACCTTTACGTTAAAGGCAAACGCATGAGAAATATGGATCCTTTTATTTATCTATATTTATTTATTTATTTATTATATATGGATATTTATTTATCTATATATTTATTTATTTATTTGGATTCAGCTGAAAGTTTCTTACAGGAAATCCCCCAATCTTTTGTATTTTCCTACGTAATGGAAATTCCCTTCCCCCACCATCTTAATGAGTGACTGTGCACAAATTGCATTTTACATGCAATATCTGATGTGTATATCTGGGATGTATGTTCAGGTGATGCAGTCTCTCCTCATCACAGTCTCTCCTTGACAAATGCCAACCCCGCCTTCTCGTGGTACATCCTGTTCCCACTAAAGGGGCTCTGACGACCGCCAATAGCTGTATAAATATACCATCGGGATTAGAGGAAATTCTATCCCACACTCACCAACCCGCTTGGCCAGCGTGGTGAGTTATGGCCAAACCCCTCCAAAATTACTGCACAACTTAAATCCTGACCCTCAGTCTCCGGCAGCTGGAATGTACCTGGCCAAGGCAGCGGCCAGTGCGACATGAAGGCAGAGAGTGCTAAGAATCCCCGGAGGACCGGACTAGGCTGCCATCTGATGCTGACCTTGGCTACGTATGATGGACGCTCCCTATCTTCTGATTCAAGGCTTCTTGAATTGGAAGAGGAACTACAAAGGATCAAGTGGGACATCGTCGGGCTAAGTGAGGTAAGGAGAAAAGGAGAAGATCTCATTGAACTGAAAAGTGGACATCTCTTCTACTATTGTGGGACTGATACTGACAGAACTAGTGGTGATGGTTTTATAATAAACAAAAAACTGAAGGATAAAGTTTTAGAACTTGAAATTTCCTCTGAAAGAGCTGCACGACTCGTTATCCAACTCACGGGAAGATACCAGGCTCAGATTATTCAAACTTATTAACATACCGCAATGCATCCTGAAGAAGAAATTGAAAAACTTTATGTGGAAATTCGTCATCTAAATAATAAAGGTAGGCAGCACTTAAAGATAATTATGGGAGATTTCAATGCAAAAATAGGGCGACTGCAACAGAATGAAACTTCAGTAGGTAAAATCGGTCACGGCAACAGAAACCAGCGTGCAAATACTCTCGTAGAGTTTGCAGAGGCAGAAGGGTTTTTCATCTTGAACTCCTTTTTCAAGAAAAAGCCACACAGGAAATGGACATGGAGATATCCAAATGGGACGACAAGTGAAATTAATTTTATTATGTGTAACAAAAAATTCGTCATAGAAGACTGCAGAGTGCTAAACAAGTTCAACACAGGTAGTGACCATAGATTGGTGAGATGTAAGATGCACCTCAACACTAAACTCGAACGTAGCAAGCTCATAAGACAAACAAAATGTATTGACATAACCAACCTTAAAAAACAGCATAATACCTTCAAGTAGGATTTGAAAAACAGATTCTCTGCTTTAGAAGGCCGTACATCAGAAGAAGTGGATATTTCTGAGGTTAACAGAAAAGTAACCAAAGCTCTTATGAAAACAGCACCAAAATTAGTTGGGTCTAAGAACAAGTTAGGTGTGAACAGATTATCAGGAAAAACCAAAATGTTGATGCAAAAATGAAGACAGATGAGGACAACTAAAGAAGATGTGACTTCCAAAGTGGAAAATATAGAGCTATGCAAGACAGTACGAAAAAGTATCACTGAAGACGTAAGGAAATTCAACTGTGAACTAGTAAGGAAAGCAAATGAAAAGAACCAAAGCCAAAAGATAGCAAAGGGACATCTCAGTGAATGAAGAAAACAGATTATGGTAATGAGAAATGAAGATGGTTTTGTAACAAGGAATAGAGGCGAAATTTTGACAAGAGTGAAAGATTTCTACGCCAAATTATATGAAAGGGATGATACATGTACTCCAGACATCATGAAAGGTACCAGTACCAGAGTTCTCCCAGTCCTAACAGCAGAAGTTGCTCATGCAATCAAGAACATGAAGCGGGAAAAAGCTTCAGGAGAAGACGGAATGACTGTAGACATCATACAAGGAGCAAGTGGAGAAATCGAAACAGTACTCGCCCAAATTTTCACTCGAAGCCTTAATGAAGGGAAGATTCCTGAGAATTGGAACAACGCTACAATGATCTTGCTACATAAAAAAGGTGACATTGAGGATCTCAGGAACTACAGACCTATCAGTCTCCTATCAGTGGTTTATAAAATCTTCACAAAAAAAAAAAGTTCTTTCACACCGCTTGAAGGTGACACTGGACATGGCTCAACCGAGAGAACAAGCTGTATTCAGGAGTGGCTACAGCACAAAAGATCATATCCACATATTGAGAGAACTAATTGAAAGAGCGAGGGAATATGAACTTCCATTGTGCATGGCTTTTATCGATTATGAAAAATCCTTTGATTCGGCGAAACCATCAGCAGTTACAATGGCTCTGAAATCCTACGGTAATGAAGATGCGTACATTAATATTAATAATAATATCTATGGAAATGCAAGTGCAAAGATTCGGCTGTTTGAAAATACAACACACGTAAAAATTGGAAAAGGAGTGAGACAAGGTGACACCATATCTCCGAAGCTCTTTAATGCCACCTTGAAAAAATGTCTTTCAATCACTGAACTGGGAAAATAAAGGGATAAAAATTAATGGAGATTATCTAACACACCTTCGTTTTGCTGATTACAAAGTCATTTTTGCAACTACCCCATCAGAGCTGCAGAGTATGATCCAAGAACGTGCTGACAAGAGTAAAGAAGTGGGATTAAAAATGAACTTTCAGAAGACAAAAGTGATGTTCAATGCTTTTACAAGAAATGAAGTTTTATCGATTGACGGAGAAAAGCTGGAGATAACAGACACGTACGTTTATCTTGGACAGCAGATATCAAGTGAGGGTCACATTGATGAAGAAATTAATCGGCGTACCAAACTTGCCTGGAGAGCTTTTGGAAGAAACAGCATAATTTTCAAGAGCAATATGCCATTATGTCTTAAAAGAAAAGTGTTTGATCAATGCACCCTTTTCGTGCTTACGTATGGTGCAGAGACGTGAACCTTAACTAAAAGAGACATACAAAGTCTGCAGACAACTCAAAGTAGCATGGAGAGGTGCATGCTTGGTGTAACCAGGAGAGATAAGAAGAGGAATTCATGGATCCGAAAAATGACAAGAGTGGAGGACATCATGATCAGAGTGAAATCGCTGAAATGGCAATGGGCTGGACATACTGCCAGAAGGACAGACCATCGATGGACAGCCGACATTTTGGATTGGATTCCAAGGGACAGGAAAAGACCCAGAAGAAGACCACATGGAAAATGGGTGGATGAAATTCGAAAGTATGCGGGAGTTACATGGAGGAGACTGGCACAAGACAGACCGTTGTGGAGGAAACTTGGGGAGACCTTCGTCCAGCAGTGTATTGATAATGGTTGACAATGGTGATGATGATGATCTGATGTGTGACAGATTTTCGGGGTCACCATTTACCTAATTAACCCAATTCTGGGATGTGAAGGGCTATGTAAAATTATGATGATGTTGTGGAATTTTTCCAATGTGGATGAGTCTTCTTTTTATTTTAACTAAGTGATCTTTTCCTGCAAAGCATTACATGCTTAATATATATCCCTCTCTGTTGTCCGGGTATGTAAGCAGGTGCTGTCCAATGCCGTTTTCAGTGTTCGTACTGCGCCGCGATATTTGCCTTTTCCCTGGCTTTTTTAAAATTGGAGCTAGATTGTAAGGTTCTTTAGCCACATATGAAGTACACATAATATAATTTGTAATTGTATTTTACTTAACCTACTTTGAAATTCCATTTGTATCTGTTTTGGCATAACAAAACTACTGAGAAAACGAAATGCATTTAAGTTTCTAACTTTATTTAAATAAAAGACCAAAATTATAAATTATAACATTCATTAAGAGAAACTTGAAACATTTTACTACAAAATTTGGGGAAATAGTTTTGAATATATTATTCAAAATTTTATATATACATAATGTATTAATAACTGCTGGTTGCAAGTTTAGCTGTTAGGAAATGGATTAATTCATTGAAAACGCTGATTTTCCTGGTGGAATGTGAGTATACTTTAATGAATATTGTTGGCAAGAATTTTCCGGGAAATACGACATTTTTATCGTGGGAGCGAATCACATGGCTATGCGGGTCTCGTTGGTTTTCGGTCTTTTGTCAGCAGACGGTAGGGATTACAGTAGAAATTCCATAATCTGAACGTGCCACATGTTTACATTGACGTTTGTACGTATCTACAGCGTACAGAGACAGACGTTACATTGCAGCAAGTGAAAAGAATGAATCTCGCTGCCATGATATGCATTAGGAAGCGGGAACAAGTGAAATAACCGGTTACGCGGCTACTTTTACCAAACGAGGGGGAGGAAAGCTCGCCGCCTGGCTCACAAGCCCTGCTAACCGTATTTCTCTCTCGTGCGCTTAGTCAGGCTTTGTCTGATTGCCACGGTGAACGTCGTTGCCTGTTCCAAGTGTGTTTCTGTACGGCAGTCAGCTTCTGTGTGTATTTGTGGGTTTTCTGTGTGTTTATACTGTACTTGAACAGTGCGCGGGTAAACTATGGTAGCATCAATACGGACTAAAATAGAGATTTTAAATCAAATTGAAAAGGTGGAAAGTCAAGGTACTTTATTCAGGATATATGGCGCACGATAAGCGACAATAAGTCACTTGAAAGAAAAAAATGAGACTCTATTTCAGTATGCTTCCAAATTGAAATCTGATGAAGGGCCAAAAATGAGGAAAACTTTAAAAACAGCTAAAAATACAACCTTTGAAGACACCGTATATTTGTGGTTCACAAAAAAGACGAAGCTTGGGAGAACCAATATCGGGCCCATTGATTTGTGAAAAAGCTCTAGGCAAACAAAAGATTAAGTGGCCCCCCTGATTTTAAAACTAGCAGTGGTTGGCTGCAAAAGTTCAATATACGTCAGTGTATCCGAGAACTTAAAATTGTAGGCCAGAGCTCATCAGGCGATGTTATTGCATCAGAGGAATTCAAAATAAATTTGCTGAATACGTTAATACTCAGGGGCATTGTAGAGACGATGTGTGCAATGCTGATGAAACTTCTAAAAACTAGCGTTCGCTCCCCAGAAAGTATATTGAATCTAACCGGGAAAAGAATGCCTCTGGTTGCTAAGTCAGCAAAGACAGAGTTACAGCTATGGTTTGTTGTCAAGTGGTAAACACCTTTTTCCAATATTGGTTATGGGCAAAAGCAAGAAAAGCTGGTGTTTCAAAAATAATAAATGCCTTTCCGTTACCAATAAAAGGCAGAAAAATGCGTCGATGACTTCGGATATTTTTTTTGACTGGTACTCAAACGTTTTTCTTCCGAATGTAAAATAATACCGGAAATAAGAGGGAAAGGTTGGTAAAATCTTACTGATTATGGACAATGCACCTACACATCCTGTAGCTGACCAGTTAAATAAGGTTGATAACGACTTCACGTTTATGTTTCTTCCCCAGCACAAACATAAACGTGAAGTCGTGATTCAACGCACTTATTCAGCCAATGGACCAGGGAATTATCAGAAATTGTAAACGAGTGTAGAGAATGCAGGTGCTTCGACGTTTACTTTTGACCGTAAAGAACGAGAATAGAGTCACTGCATTTTCAAAAAAAATTATATGTGAAAGACGTTGCTACATCCTGGAAAATTCATGAGAAAATTTTACCGAGAGCAATTTAAAAAAAGGATGGGAAAATCTATGGCCAGAAGAAGTTATTGAAGACGACAATGAAAACGACGCCAACAGTAGAGAAATTGAGAACGTGGCTGAAGAAGTTACAGTTCTGCGCCAATCTATCCCTGGCTTTGAAGACTGTAATACAAAGGATGCTGACGAATGGTAAGACAGTGATGCTAATGAACAATAATACTAAAATTATAATGACGATGGTATCATACACAACGTCACCAAAGCTAATTACAACAGCGTAAACAGAAGTGACGACAACAAAGATGAAGACCCTGGACTGTCCCATACAGATTCGTTTAATGCGTTTGATACTGCAATGTCATGATATGAAACACAACCTGACTGTTGTGCATCTCTACTTTTATTGTTGAAAACGTTATTCAACAATGATGCAAAAGAAGATTGGTAACTTTTTTCGTTAAACGTTCTTATATAAAATAGTACATACTATAAGTATAACATTTTTGGCACTATTTGTGCTGTTTTACCACAACAGTACTGTGTAGTTACTGTAAATATAATTTTGAAATTAACATAGGGTTTTAAAGTTATTTTCCTGTAATATTAATATCCATTTTGTGAAAAATCCTTACGTGATAGAGAAAAATGGAAGTGATATTTAACACAATCTAATAGCTTTCGAAACACAATAAAACGATGTAGGTCTTAAAGCGTTTAATAAAATCTAAAATACACTGGCGGAAAGTGAAAAAAGAACACCAAGAAGGAGACGACTGATACCAACAAATTTATACAGCATAATAACGGAATACAGAGGATAACGTGATCAAAACATTATGGCAAAACAGAGTTGTATTTGCTGGTAAACTGAAAAATAACATTTCCATGTAACATGGTTGGTACGAGGTTGAACCGCCATAAACTGCGTCACACTGAGCAATTCTGGCATGGAGTCGGTCGTACAGATGTTGGATGTAAGTTTGGGGTACTGAGTTCCAAGCATCCTCAATCTGGACGCGTAAATCGGGGATGGTCGTGGCTGCCCGTGGAGACCGGATAAGTCGTTGTCCCATAAAACCCCACACGTGCTCAATAGGGGACAAATCCGGTGAACGTGCATGCCATGGAAGTTGTCTCACAGCCTGAAGTGCATATTGCGTTGCACGTGCCGCATGTGGGCGTGCGTAATCTTGCTGGAAAACACCACGATGGACCGACCTTACAAATGGCACAACAACGGGCTGAATGATGTTGTTGATATAGGAGGTGCTGTTTAACGTACCCGATACAAACACTAGTTGTGTACGGCAGTGATAGCTGATCGCTCCCCACACCAGCAGACCAGGTGTAGGCCCTGTGTGTTACTGGCGGATGCAAGTAGGGTGGAGACGCTCTCGTGTGCGTCTGCGAACAGGTATGCGGCCATCGGAGGCACCCAAGCAGAATCTGCTTTCATCGCTGAACACGACAGATCGCCATTGCGTTCTCCAGTGCAGACGTTGGCGACACCACTGCAGCCGTTCCTGACGGTGGGCTGGAGTCACAGGTACACATGCCAGAGGCACACGTGTGCGTAGTCCTGCATCCAGTAGAAGGTTGCGGACTGTTCGCACAGTCACCTCAGGTGCAACGGCAGCTCGGATTTGCGTCGCAGTGGATGTTGTGCATGACAACGGCGCTCTTCTTATACGTCGATCGGTCCGCTCATCAGTCCGTCTGTGACTCCCGGTTCCACGTCTTCTCGTGTGGAAAAGTTCCTCGGACCATCTACGCCACCATCGTACCACCACCGATACTTCCCGTCGAATTCACTCCGCAATACGACGATACGACCACCCGGCCTCGCGGAGTCCGACTAGACGACCTTCCACAATGTCCGATAACTGCTGAAATCCTACACGTCTTCCATGTCCAGACATTGCAGTTTCTTCATGGTCTTCGCACGTGTCCATACGCCGACGACTAATTACATTCACTTTGCTGTACTTTTTAAATACCACCTACGATAATTCGCACATTATGCTGTGCTGTGGCGTAAGCTCTCACCGGTTGTTCCCGAAATTAACATCACACCTACGTAAGCTATACCCCATTAACATATGAAAATTTCATGATCGTCCGCCAATTCTTTCTTGGTGTTATTTTTTCAATTTCGCGCAGTGTATTCACTACACCACAATCTATTCCACTTGATCTGGTTTTCCTTGACGCTGTGTCACTCTTCCCCAGTATCCCTGTTGATGAAATCCACGATGTAATTCAAGCAAAACTCATCGACTATGGTCAAGCAACCCTGACACAAATTCAACCTTTCATTGATGCATTAACCTTTGTCTCTAAACGTACTTACTTTCAATTTAAAGACGTCGTTTACCGACAGGTGAGTGGAGCGCCCATTTGATCCCCTTTGTCCAGCGTACTTGCGCATATGTTTTCCTTAAGGGAATCCTCTCATAAGATTTTAACAACATCCTAATTCAAACAACTTTGGGGACCTAACAATAAATAAAAACATTGCATTCTAATAAACGAACGCTTACCTTTTCCATTGCAGAAACTGAAGAAAAATTTCTTTCAGATGCCATTCCAAAACACGGCTCAAATTCAGACAGCAAGACAGTTGATAACTAAGCGTAGTTGAAAACTAAACGTAGATACTAAACGAAAGCAACAGATAAACTGAGGGGAGAAATGAACAACGCGAGTTTTATAGAAAACAGGATGCACTTTTGACCCCCCCCCGTCATTGGAAGAAACGTCATTGGTTCGAAGTTGAAACAGTTTCTGAAATTCTTCACGGATCTGTTCACAAGGTTAACATCACGGCGTACCAGTTACCATGCGTCATCGCTTCAAGCAGTATGATGACATCAGTTTGCATGGCTGATATCATGACGTACCCGTCACCATGCGTCATCACTTCAGGCAGTAACTGCACGGAGACCTTATCTGACCATATCGTGCCTTCAACGTTTAATCAGTTTTCGAAATTCTGATGACGTCAGCTCACAAGGGAACAACGCCACGTGTTGCTGTGTCATCAAGCGTCATCGCTTTAAACAGTAACAGCACGGAGACCTTATCTGGTCACGAACATGCTATTGAAGAATCACCTCTAACCAGACAAAGCGAACTATATCCCAGGGCTTATTTTAAAGTAAACTCTTAGCGATAGAAAAATGAAAGGAATTCGTTATAATTCATTTTCATATCTTGAGAGAATAAATTAAAAAAATTCTTCATAGACAGAAAAAATAAAGCCTCGATAAAAGTAGTTGTTACTTTGAAAAGTTAGAAAATAAAATAATGTTGGTACATCGAGAAGTTTAACGAGTATGCAAGCATTTAGAAAAAAAAAAGATTAAATTAATGCATTAAAAGGTACATTTCACTGATTAATCATGAAGAAATAAAAAAAAATACGAAAAAATAAACATTTTAACTATGCATAAAAAATTGTGGCTTTGTACGGTGGAAAAAGGTACAACGTCAAAAAAATGTAACAGAAAATGCCATGAACACGTAAATACATTAATAATCAATCGTGTTTTAAGATTATGTCTGCAGCACAAAACTTTGGAAAATGTCTTTATGTTGGAACGTCCGTTGAAAATGCGTGAATTCTCCTCAAAAAAATAAAAAAAATCGTTAAGTTGAAAAATTATGAATATAAATGGGAAATTATGAGGTAAAAATAAACAATATATTCACTGCAAAAATGATAAAATTATTGAAAAAAAATCAGTCTTGGAACTTAATGCGTCTAACAGAACCTCAAATGACGTCAACCGCCGACCCGCTGAGGAGAAAACGACGTTGGCTGATGTCATGTCTGCTATCACGAATGCGTCACCCATCATAGTGACTCATCCCAAAACACATGTCATACAAAATTTTCTGAGACAAAGAGAAAATGGTGACTCATCCCAAAACACATGACTCACAAAATGACAACGTGTTGAAACTTAAATGGCAAAACATGAATCAACGGGAACATCTTTTCAAACAAAGCCTTTCCTCGTCTAAATTAAAATTGTAGGGAAGAAAAATATAAGAATTAAAAAGATAATGCGAGGTCTATAAAAATTCCTAACACCTCACGGAAGTTGTAAAAATATAAGTTTAATAAAATGAATTAGAGAGAATAAATAGGACAAAAAAAATACGAGTAAAAACATATTAGAAACGACAAAAAAACTTCCTTCAAAAATTTGACAGAGTCTAATAAATCTTTCGAGAAAATAAAAAAAAAATGCAACGTCTATAAAAATTCCTAACACCTCACGGAAGTTCTAAAAATATAAGTTTAATAAAACGAAACATATTGGAAAGACTTCCCAAAAATTTGTCAAAGTCCAATAAATATCCCGAGACAAATTTTAAAAAGCACCGCTAGGAGACAGCACTTCGACCCAACACACTAGCGTTATCTGCCACGCCCTTTCTCCCACTCGGTCGTTGCCATCTCTCAAAAACAAAGGTTAAAAGTAATATTAAAGTTCCAAGGAGCACCGCTAGAGAGGCAGCACATCGACCCAACACACTAGCGTCATCTGTTACGTCCCCACATCCTCGGGTTGCAAGCCACGCCCCCTGCTCCTTCTCTTAGAAAGAGCTTCTCCTTGGTCCAGAACCCGCCCTTTTATACTACTAATATTTATATCATCTTTATTACGTACGCATTTCTATTTGTTTTTGATATTGTGTTACGCTAAATGACCGTAGTTTGAAAACAAGGTGTTTCTCCTTTTACTAGTTGATTTGCAGTATGGATTTTAGGAAATAAATAATATAAATGTGAAATCACTCTGCAAGCTGGTTGAATATATTAGTACACTTTTATGATTTAAACGCTTGAAAAAAGCAATTTATCATGAGATTAAAAATTCAGGCTCTGTTTGCCGCACTTTTAGTCTCTTATTCGCCGTGAACACAATATTAAACAATAGTTTGTAATTTGTGGTTTACATACTGTGTCCGACGAATATTCGGGTGCAGTAGGCACACTTGGCAAAGGTATTTGCAAAGAAAAATAATTGATAAATCTCAATTAGGGAATTCTGTTTTTTATTACTGGGGGTTTAACGACGACCATGTGCAACTCAGTTGGCTATAAGCAGTCGCCCATTCGTAATTTACGTCAACAGATTTCAGGGAAGAGAGAGAGAGAGAGAGAGAGAGCAAGTGTCGTAAGACAAACACAACATCCATGCTCACCGGGATTAGAACTAAGACCCATCTCGCAGGAATGATCAGAAGCCATCGCTGAAACCACGGCGCCTCCGGGGCCACCAATTATGGAATTGGCTCACATATAAAGAAATATTTATCAAACAAAAATGAAGAAGTCTTACAATGACGGGGGAAGAAATATTCAAATAAAATACAATCAAACATACTTTGGGAGAAGAACCCAAGAGTAAATATTACGAACCCCAAATTATTCAGTAAGGAAGTAAACGTTTAGGTTAAAGTCAGATAACAAGTAATTTTCAATAAGCAGGGAATCTTAATTTGTGACATCACAATCCCTAGAGAGGATAAACAGATAAATTCAGTAAAATCACTACAAGTGAATTATTGACATAATCAAGGAAAATTAGGCAAACCCACAATCTCAATGTTCCCTAGCAAATGGGGAGAAAAAACAACGACGGCTGATGAGAGTCAAGTCCGTAAGTTGGAAGCCCGAATCCAAAATCAGGAACCAGGTGCACCAAATCTGATGAGCGACTAATATGGGAAGAGTGAGATACCCCAAAAACCAGCAAAATTTCAGTTATAATGTAGCTATTTATGTTTAATGTACTATTTTAGGTAGCTAGAGCAGCGTTCAATGTAACGATGTAAATGAACCAGTGCGTGAATGTAATCTCACTTGCAGTAGCGTAACTAGCACAACGTGCCCCCCCCCTGCAAAATTGACTTCAGCGCCCCTAAGCAAAAACATTTTCCAAGGATTCGAAACACTGTGGAAGATGTACTTTTCGCGGTGTGTGTGTTTGTCGGGTAGGAAAGGTGGGGTCAGGAAGATAGAGAGAATGTCTGAAAAAGTAAGGTGTACCTAGAGCCCTGTAGTTTTAACTTTTTGAATAAACAGAAATAATGTGGAAGGTTATTAATCAGCCAATCAGGATTAACACGGCGACCGGAACGATGTATAGAACATGAATATGCATTATATCGCAAGGAAATAATTCAGCCAATTATGTTTATATGGTTAAGGCTAATAATTATAAAATACTTTACAATCATCCTTTCTACTTTCACTTGTTTCTGAAGTACTCAGTTTTTGTCAAATGATTGCTTCTAAACTTTGAACAATTAACCAGCTAAACAAATCACCACTCCTTTCATGAGAAACATCACTTGAGAGAAACAGGCTCAGCGTAAAAATAACTCCTTGGGTTTGGGAAGTTTCTTCGCGCACTCTCCTTCCTTCTTTTCTTTTCATCCGATACTGTGCTCCATCTCGTCATTTTTCTGTCATTTTGCAAATCGATGTCATTCAATTGTAAATTACAGTGTTTACACAGTGAATGAGATAGACGTGCTTACTATAAGGAAACACTAAAAGCAATAGCAACATTTAATTGTTTTGTTCAAAATAAAACAAATCATTTGAATAAATCACCCTCTTAGACATCGCAAATTTGCGGTTGCTCGGAGCATACCGTCCTGTCGTGTTCGTATTTCTAGGTAACTGACTATTTTCGCACATCCTTCATGGTGATTCCCATATCGCTTCGCACTTTTCTCCGGCAGCACAGAGGGAGGACGATTGGAGAGCGATCGTATTATTTACAACTCTCTAAAAAGCGATCGTATTACATACCGGAGCCAAAGGGCGGAAAACATCAACCTGTAGGACATCCAGTGTTTTAAAAGAGAAACTTGACATATATTTACCTGCAAAGCTAAATATATCTTAAAGAAAAATATTGATATTTGGGTAAATTTTTGTTGGTTTGTTTGTTTTTGTGCGTGTTCGAATTTTTTCATAAAACTATAATTGTCAGCTGCAGTCCCCCTTCGTTACCTGCGCCCTCCCCCGTAACTGAGGAGGCTGCGGGGTGGTAGTTACGCCACTGAAGTCGAGGTTAGTTGTCTCTAGTCGAAAAGTTTAGGCTTCGGATATAATATTAATGCACCACATGGCATAGAGCAATGCAGCAGCGCTTGTTAGACTGAAAAGATTCCGGAACAGTGCCTGAAATATATACAGTAGAACCTCAAAAATCCAGCATAGACGGGAACAGACGAGTGCTGGATTTATGGAAATTCCGGAGATTTCTGAAGCTATTTAGAAATTGTAGGTTTAACGACCACCGTGAACAACCTAAAAATTGCGTAACGGGCGCTACTTTAATCACGTTCTTACACGTAACAGATCATTTTAACGAAAATCTGCGCGACTACGCCTCATGAATATGCAAGAGTCGCACTGCCGATCGCATTCTTCAAAATTTGCGAACAAAAATCGATTTGACGATGGAAAACAAGTTTTGTCGAAAATATTGGCGATTACCATTTTGTATTATTTATTACAAAACTCTGTCGAAAAAAAATTGAATTTGGCGAATGGTTAGGCAGAAACTTGAAAAAAGCCAGGGCAACCGCTAGGGTTGAGCGATGTATCGATTCAGTCCGAAAATCGGATGTGAATTTCACATCGCTGTTACGATTTTTCGACTGATCGCGAAGGCGATTACTGCGATGCATCATGAAGGACGATCGAATCCACATACAGCCACCACCAAGCACAGATCATCGTCAGACGTTCAACACGCATTTCAAACGTACACGCCGATTCATCGCCTCATTGGTACGCGTCACTTCAGTGACAAATTTGAGAGACCTCCCGATGTTACTCGTACACGTAGGCGGCTATCGGCAATTCGCACGTTGAGATCGGATGAACCGGCGATGTGTTGTTGAGACGGTAAATACGGAGATTTCCATCGTTATTGGTGAAACATCGGATGTTCTTACGATGTTTTCACGAAAACGAAATCATGAAAGTGCCGGATTTCTAAAGTTGCCGGTTTTCTAGATGCCGGATTTTCCAGGTTTTACTGTATTTTGAAGTATTCTGGGAGGGTGGAAGGGGATAAACGTTAAATTCCAAAGATGTAAATGTATTAAATCCTTAAGGTTAAAATGAGTCTTAGCAACTGCCCATAATATGTTTATTTATCATGCAGCTGCTATTCAAAATATTCATAAAATGGTTGCCTACTTAAAGGCGAATTTGTTTAATTAGTTGGCCAATTCGTTACAGAAAAGGGCCGAGAGAGAGATTACCTATCTGAGGTTGAGAGACCCGAACCCTCAGCGCTCTGCGCCTTTTGTCAGGTGAAAAAGAGGAATATTAGATATTTGGGAACAGATTTCCCTGATAGAATAGTACGAAAGAAAAGTATGGAAATATTAGAGGAGAGGGAGTAGACGGTTACCCGTTAAGAAGTGAAGTTGCAAGCTGCCCTACATACTTACCTGTAACAACAAGCCATTTCAAGTGATATCTCTCTCCGCAGAAAAATGCCCGGTACACCTGTGCCACAGAAGAGTACAGGGGGAAAGGAAGGAAAAGGCACGGGAAAGGGGAACCTGAAAAAAACCATCACACACAGAACATCTTTCCCAGAGAAAAATCGTCTTTGAACACCGGGTAAGACAAAACTGGCTATTTGCTCAGTGTTCCTCGTCAGCCAATGAGAGAAAAGATTTTTCCCCATTGGTTTACAGGATTTTTTCACAGATTTACTTTTGTTGATTCTTGACAGGCATGTCAGAGTAACCATAGCTGAGGTGGTGTGACCACATGTTTGCAAAACAGAGTACGGCCCTTAAAAGAGCCCTTTTTTTTCTCATTTTTCATTTAACACGGTTTTTTTCCCATGTGTGAAGTGTTTGCAAAACAGAGTTTGGCTCTTAAAGGAGCCCCCTTTTTTTTATTTAACTAGATTTTTTCACATGTGTGAAGTATATTTACAAATCAGAGTACGGCCCTTAAAAAAAACCCTTTTTTCTTTCTCTCATTTTCATTTAACAAGGTTTCTTCACATGTGTGAAGTATGTTGGCAAAACAGAGTACGGCTCTTAAAGGAGCCCCCTCTCTTATTTTTTTTTTTTAATTTAAGGAGATTTTTTCACATGTGTGAAGTATATTTGCAAATCAGAGTACGGCCCTTAAAAGAGCCTGTTTTTTTTTTTCCTCATTTTTCATTTAACAAGGTTTCTTCACATGTGTGAAGTATGTTGGCAAAACAGAGTACGGCTCTTAAAGGAGCCCCCTCTCTTATTTTTTTTTTTTTAATTTAAGGAGATTTTTTCACATGTGTGAAGTATATTTGCAAATCAGAGTACGGCCCTTAAAAGAGCCTCTTTTTTTTTTTTCCTCATTTTTCATTTAACAAGGTTTCTTCACATGTGGGCATGTCAGAGTAACCATAGCTGAGGTGGTGTGATAACAATATTACACCGATCGAGGTTTAAGATACTCATTTTGAGTAAACAACCGAGAAATAAACAAAAAAGCCACAACCAGGGTTTTTTTTATTCATTATTTAGGAAGCCGGTAGTTTATGGGCCAATCATTCACCTTTTGTTTCCTTTGCTACTTGCCTGCTTGTTGCACAATTATGTGCAACAGCGGAAAAAATTTAGTCCTGTTTTGTTTAAATATTATTATTATTTATTTTTTTCAGAACTAATGCGTAAAAAGATGTCTTTTATGCAACATTTTGCTCGGCCCCTAAACGAGCCGTTCTTTTTTTTTCTTTCGTTTATTGTTGTTGTTGTTTTTGTTTTTTTTAATCTGGAAACAACAACAACAATTTTTAATATAAAAGACAAGACCAACAACACCTTGTTTGGTTCGGAGCAGAATATTCAGTACAAAAAAGATAAGTCTTTTATGCAACATTTTGCTCGGCTCTTAAAAGAGCCGTTTTTTATTTTTATTTTTTGTTTTGTTTTTTTTAATCAGGAAAAAACAACAACAAATTTTAATATAAATAACAAGACCAACAACACCTTGTTTTTTAGGGGCAGAGATATTCAGTACAAAAAAGATAGATCTTTTATGCAACATTTTGCTCGGCCCCTAAAATGGCCCTTTTTTTTTTTTTTTTTTTTTTTTACATAAAACTGCTATTAATTTTTTTGCTTTCGTCCTACGTGTGAGGAATAACTTCAATTTAGTCCCAGTTATTTTTTATTTTTTGGAAGTATAACTGTGAACTGGATTCTTTTCAGGAATTTTATTTAAAATAGCCTTCGGTCTTTTAAATTTGTCAGTATCATTGACAACATAATTAAGGGCCTCCCTGACAAGAGGATTGGGATGTTTCTTGGCTTTCTCGTAATACCTTTGCGCTAGATCATACATAGTATAATGTATAGAGCTTATATTTAGCATACTACGGATAGCATTATTGGACGTTTTTCCATCTAGTCCTACCATCATACGAAGAGTTTTATTTTGAAACGAGGTAATATTATTTTTTTGCTGCTTTCTGCAGTTACCCCAGATAGGACAGCCATAGGTAATCACTGGGCTGAAGCATGCTTTCCATAACAAGGTTTTATTTTTTTGCTAAGCCTTTTATTTTTAATTATGGGTTGGAGACATCCTCTTAATTTAAGAGCTTTAGCCAGGGTTTCCTTAATATTCTTGTTCCAATTCAGATTATGATCCATAATGAGGCCTAAATATTTGACATCCTTTACCCAAGGTATTTTTTTACCATACAATTCAATTTCAAAGTCAGGATTGTAATTGTATGTTTTACGGGAGAACAGAATTGCTTGTGTCTTGTCAGTATTAATTTTAATTTTCCAGTCTAGGAAGTAATTCTCCAGTTTTTCCACATAGTATTGCAACATAAATGTTGCTTGATTTTTATTCATGGAAGTATAGGCCAGTGCAGTGTCGTCAGCATAAAGTGCTGTAGTCAGATTCCTGTTGTTAAAATTCGGAAAATCTGAAGTAAAAATAGAGTATAGCGTAGGAGCAAGTACACTGCCTTGTGGAACACCGGCTTCAATTATTTTTTTTGAAGATATCTTCCCATTAATTTTTGCACAAAATGTTCTATTTTCAAGATAGGATTTGATTATATGAATAATCCACGGTGGGAAGTCATGTGCTATTAGTTTGTAGATAATTGCCTCGTGTGGACATTTATCAAAAGGTTTAGCTACATCCAGGAAAATAGCCGCTGTGTGCATTTTATTCATTATTCCTTCTGCACATTTTTCAGTAACAGAAAAGAAATTATCAACTATTTATTTGTATCTTCATTTTTAATTATAAAACTGAAAACTTTACGAAACTATCGTTTATTGTGATTAGTCCACACAATTTGATGCCGTATTTTCTCCTAAATTTCTTTCTTTTTATATAAAAAAAATAAATACAATTAACTCAATAAAATATTTTTATATGTCAGTGATAAATCTAACATTGTTTTAAAAACTATTACCGAATATTTAAAAAAAATAAACGAAAATTTGCTGTCTGGAAACAGGTCGCCGCTGACTTTACAGATTAAGGCGACCATTCCAAAGATTATTAAAAGAAAAATTCTTTGTCAACAACACAGTGGATCTTTTTAAACTTACAACAACACACTTTTATTTACCTTCAGCACATCTATCTAGGAAGTCCTATTTTAGAAAACGGAGACCATATCTTTTGCAAATATGGTATATTGCGGCAAATAATGAAGTGTCAAACAATTACTCAGAGTTAAGTTTGTAGTTAGTGACCAAAAAGCGAAAGACACACACCATATCTTCCACCGTATCTTTCTAAACATTCCCAATACCATACACCACCATACCTTCCTACACATTCCCAATATTTTCTCTTTGCGGGAAAGTATTCTAAATATGACTGCATTAAGAAGCTTCAATATGTCTGTGTAGATATACCACATGACACAAAAGTAAGTATCCTTATTCTCGGTTGTCTAGAGAAGCATGAAATGAAGTTATCGCGAAGAAACTTTGGAAGTAGTTTGTTGAGCGCACGAGTGAACAACTTCGCTTGTTAAAAATTGCGCCGCAATGGGGACATGGAACTGAAGGTGCAAGAAAAAAAATCACGTTCAGACCAATTTTGCATGTGACTGTTCTCATAAAAACGGATAACCAAATGAACGACCTGCAATTCTTGGATGTAAGCAACGATATTTCTGCTGTTAAAGGGTCGAAGATGTTAGGGACTCTCCCAGTAATCCTTTGATTCGTCGAACTTGGGGTAATGAGCAATTAGCATTGTTCTGGTTTTGATGAAAAAATTTTACTTGGAGCATCTTTCATTCTTTGTAAGGTTTATAATGATTATCGGGTGCCTGATCACTGCAGCTTTAACCCTGAGGGACGTAGCATGCCGATACGTCACTCTTTGCATACGACACTTTTTCTGCAGTGCATCATGGGTAATCTCTTGTGCTGGCCGGTATATTGAGCAAATCTTTTCCTGAAACATTTTGCTCTCAATAACCAGTACATTCACGCACGTGTCTGTTGTTCCTTTATTGCATCTACCATCCTTTCAATTCTACTTGTGGTACAAATTTTAACTAACGAGTTTTTCAGCTGAATTGCTTTATTCAAGGCATGAATAACCTACGTACCAAATTAGTTCTCGATATCTTCATTTTTCGCTTTTCGACCGACCCGAAAGTTGGAATGTTTACTTTGTAAAACACGTTTCGGGTACTGATTACACATTTTTGACTTCCGTATTGGTGCAAGACATACACCCGTGGATAATAACTATGTATACAGGCTCTTTTAAATAATTAATTTTGAAATGTGTTACACTTTTTTTGGACTCAATACGCAAAGAAGTAACAACAACTTCAGACCAATGTGGGGAACCAAAAGTGTGGAGTTTAACATAAACGCGAAATTTAAGAGCAGTAGAAATCATAATTTCCCTGATAACACAGTGAAAAAAGTTAAAGAACAGCAGTTCTAGAATTTAATTCATAACATGTTTGTTTTATAACTTCTTTCAACTGAAGATAAATAAATATTGCTGTGACGAAATTATGGGTAAGATAGTTAAAGGTTTTGGCATCTTAGCAACAAATTATTTGAATAACAATAGAAGAGCTCATAGATAATTCTTTAACTTCACAATACAGAACAGAAGATTCACGTCACAAATGGAGATAAGCCTTTCCAAATAAGTCTGTTTTTTGCAGTTGTTTAAACAAATGTTCTTGAAAGCGGAAGTCTTTCAAAACAATTGCATATTGGGGAAAATAGTGTTCTGGGAAAAACATAAGGACTTTCCAAGTGCTCTAACCATGGCAATATTAATGAGAAATTGTTCCGTTTAGTAGGCTCTAATTTTCGTAGGTATTACACAACGGCCATTGGAAAAAACAGAGTAAAATCACCAAAAATTAAAGAAATTAGGTACAACAAAATATATGATATTCTTTCTCAAAATATTATATCTTCCCTCAGGTGATATGCAAAGGTGACATTGTTCAGTCCACTTTTCAAAGTGTGTGGCAAGAGCATTTTGTGGGAGCTGCTTTAGCAATCTCTCTATAGCTTGAAAAACGTCAGCATCTATTTCGAATGTTGCGCCACGGGACTTCTCCTTTATTGTTGGAATCAGCCGGAAATCGCCCGGAACGATAACAAGATTCTAGGCAAGCTGTGGCTTGATTTCATTACTGCATTTTGCAAGAAACTTTTCAGCACAAGCAGCTACATGTGGGCGGGCGTTATCATGGTGTAGGGTCCACTTGTTCACCAGGTACAGTCACTTAATCGATATATGTCGTCGCGCACCATTCAAGGATGAAGCGCAATGCTAAGTATTGACAGTAATTTGTGGAGGACCGCCATGATGGTGGATTACACCTTTATAATCAAAGAAAATTATCAACATCACCTTCCCAACAAATTTGGTTTGACAGACTTTTTCGGAGGAGACGAGCCTGTGAGTTTCCAGACACTCGTTGAGCGCTTCGGGAGGTGGTCGAAATATTGGACCCATGTTTAATCGGCAGTTTTTACGGTGTTTAGAAAGTTTGAATCCTTTGCAATCATATTTTTCCACTCACGACACACCTGAACTCTGGCTAGCAATTGCCCTCTCGTCAGGTGATGAGGTACCCATCTGAAACACACACGATGCAGCAATAATTTCTCGCGGAGAATACTGAATGCCGACGTTTTTGAAAAATTAGTTGACGCCACTATGTTTTTACAGTTCATCCGTCGATCGTCTTGCAGGTCTGCCCAAACACTGTTAATCATACGCTTCGTAACAACACTTCCAGGTTGGCTAGGCCTAGGAGTAAATTCTGCGGACAAACGCTTTTTTTGAAATCATGGTGCCATTTAAAAATCGGCAACTCATCCAAAGGGTTATCTTTGTTAGCTAGTTTCATGAAATCAACTGTTTCTTTCGTTTTTTTTTCGTTTCATTAAATCAACCCAAACAATAGTGAAATTTTATTGTACAACGCACTTCACTTCTTAAATATGAATCCCTCACCTCCATAGCCAAATGAGGTATGCAAACGTACCTTAAATAACTACGTAATAGCAAAACCAGAATCGTCTGCCATGGCTAATAACTGTGGCCATAGATACTTCCTTAATCCAGTTAGCGATCTGTGTTGTTATATTTCCCGTTCGGACTGTTTCCAAATCATAAAAAAATATTCTCAGTTTTTATGGAACGTCCTTTGTATTTCAGGGAGTGTTTTAAGTTAAGATATCAATAAAACTGTACCACAAACAGGAATTTGTTCAGGAAGAAATCTAAAGCATTCATTGGGCTAGCGCATTCTGCGTGAGAGGAAGAGGTAAAGTGAAACGAATACCAATGATAAAGAAGAGGTCATATATGTGGAGTGGAGTTTGTTTCTTTGGTCCCCCATCAAATTGTATTCTGAATCAGGAAATTGAGATTCCACCTTGAAGAGGCACAGGGCTGAAAGCAGGAAGCTTGGGTTCAGCAACAGAGTTTATTTGCTAACAGGGCGCTACGGTGATCAACATATACAATACAGACGAGCGATAAATGCTACAAAAACCCTACAACCCTTGTTACAAGTTTTTTAAAGAAAATTTAACGTCTTGGTATGGTTTATGTCCCAAATGAAACCTGTGCGAACGAATTTTTATTTCCAGTTGTTTATTGAACAAATAAATACGTTGCATACATCATCATTAAGTTTATTGAATAAATATAAAGCTAGAAATGAAAATAGCTAGTTCTTATTGTAACTTTTATTTCAAGTTGTTTATGCTTTCTCCCGGAAGCTAAAGTACATTTTTTTCAGCAATTATGTCTCGTTCTTTAACAAAGAAAATTATGTCACCGAGTTCTTCCATGGTCTGAAGAGAAGATATTAGAATATCTCACAATACGAATATTATTCATCAAAATGATCACATGAATTACAAAAAAAATGTTGTAGGATATAGAATTGATGAAAGATGTTATATCGATAAGTTTGGTAATATCGATTAGTTTTGGCCGGCTCTCCGATATTTTCTGAGTTTAAAACATTTTAAAATAGGGGGAAATCCTTAATTTTGCGGTAGCCGCTATTTCCCCTAAAATGGCATATAACTTCCTCATACACCATGATAGTGGGCAGAAACAAACTTCTACTGTTTAAAAAAAGATCACATGAAAGCTACGATTATATAAGGAAAATGATTCAATTCAGAGCTGCCTGAAATTTGTTTTGTTTTTTAAGCTTTACTTTGCTGTAGAAAACTTCGAAATTCTTCGAAAACCGCGCTTTTCTGCTAATTTGACAATTTTTTATAGAAACACTTTGTTTCATAGCTATCTAAGGAATTTATTTACCTATATAACAGAGAGTAGGACAGTTCATTGCGTAACATTCGAGTTCAAAATTTACAAGAAAAATATATCTGTGTTTATATTTATTTCTTGCATATTTGAAATACGATGCTACTGACATGTGCTAAACTAAATCTCTTCAAATGGTTCATACATAATTAGTAAGTCTTTATTATTTCCGGACAGTTTTCGCCGAATATTGCACGAAATCTCAGATTCGCTTAATGACCGCCCGCACACGGCTCCTGTTTTCCAGGACTGCCTACGTCATGCCCAGACACTTCCTTGGTCTGCCCGGTCCCCGGACATGTCCCCATGTGAGCATGTGTGGGCCCAGTTGAAACGCTGGCTGACGCACTATCCGGATGACGCACTATCCGGATTTGGAGCACACTGTCCAACACGTGTTGGTCAGTTTGCCCTTGGACAACATCAGGTATCTGTTTGCCTCCATGCCGGACCAAAGTGCAGCATGTATCACCGCACGAGGTGGTGCGACGCGCTATTGAATATGACCGGACTGCGTGCCACAGATCCCTCTGTAATTGTCCTGCAAATCTGTGTTTGCTATTTTGTGTATCATTAGGTCTATAAAATCTCAGTTCAATCCGATGCTTCTTGGTGCGCAAATTTCACTCTCCGTGGCTGTAATAAAATCACTTCTGTGTTATACAATAAGCGCTCGTGCAGCCAGCCATCATTATATGTCAGGGTGAAAAATGATATATTTAATGCCAGGGTCAGAACGCTCTCAATTGGTATTTCGTTTGATCTCAACAACGGAAAAGCAAAGGATTTATCCGATTTTGCGGATGGGAGCATAGGCACACCAATGGTACTGCGAAATTCGAGACCCATAACCAACTGCGTACAATGAACTATGAGTTCGGACACAGTGGGCCCTTCAGCACCATTGAAATTATGGGTAATGTCAGACACAGTAGCCCTGTTATTGTTGCGAACAAGACAAGATTGGCTACGCTGGATTCGGTATCTTTGAGGAGGGCAGACATTGAGTCGTCTACAAGGAGTGGGCAATTCGCACCTCATTGAGTCCAAATGCCACCGTAGGCTACCGCATCCTGTTCACAGGAACAAGAGGGTTACCGTCTCTGACATTACTCATAATTTCTATTGGGATCAAGGGCTAAATATGTCCCAACACACAGTTCATCGTATGTTGTTGGCTATCGGTCTCGTAATCCCCAGAGCCATTCACGTGCCTATGTTCCCAGCCTTTCACCGTCGACAACGCTGCAGTTGTTACGTAATCATCGGATTTGAACCAAAGAAGACTGAACAGGAACACATTGTCAGACGAATCCCTTGTTCTATTACAACATATCGACGAACGAGCTCGTGTGCGACATTTACACAAGGTAGCCATCCTACCTGGATTTAAAGTAAGACGTATCCATGCGACTGGAGGGCGTGTGATGATCTGATCTATATTTTTTGGGGATATGTTTTTGATCCATTATCCCTATAGTATCATTCTGACCACTGTCATGTTCCTGAACATTGTGGCTTACCCAGTTCACCCCTTTATGGCGACTGCATTCCTCGGAGAAATGGGGCCTTTCAAAATGGCATTACACTATGTGACCCGGTGAAGGTTCGGGAATGGCTCCAAAAAAATTAAGAGGATTTACATTTATTTCCAAGGTTCTCCAAATTCGCCAGACATAAATCTTATAAAACATTTGTGATTTGAACTAGAAAAACTGGGTACCGGCAGCATTATCCCAACCACGTAAGTTACGCGAGCTGCTGAGCTTGCTGAATTGGAACCAAATAAATATCAAGGGAAACCTAAACAGCGGCGTCTCTTTGAGAACACTTTTTGCTGCGAGAGGAGCATTTATAACGTATTAGGTTCGTAGTCTCACTGTTTTAGCTGATCGTCATATATTTACAAAGTGATGTCTTGAATAATATCTGAATACAAGATCTGAGCAGCTTATATTTAATTGTCCATGTTTCATGCCAATGTAAAGACGCAACAATTTTCATAAAGAAAATTTATGAGCAAGCAAAAACGTTTATATGTCTATGTGTACTTATAAAAGTTGATCAATAAATTACTGAAACATTCATTTCATCTTATTTTTATAGCGTTTTTTTCAATGAGGTTATATTTAACAATATTATATTTCAATATTAAATTTGTAACAAAACATTTTGGAGAAAACATATGTAACATACAAATATACTTATGAATAGGGTAACCACGGAACAAGGTACTGAGTAAAAGGCTATATACCGATGAGCCAATTAATTATGATCAACCCCAGCCCAGAGAAATGAGCGAGCCTGTAAACCGAACGGCAGTGGAAGTGAAATACACAGAGCGGTATATTAACAACCCGAGAACCGGCTTTCGGTTAGTAGAGTGCTCGACATCAGAATATGAAGATCTGCGCATTAATCGTTGTTTGATAAAGGGCAAATTGTGATGGCAGGCGCTGTGGAACTACGATCTCAGAAACGGCGCAGCTTGTGAGTTATTCACGTGACTCTGTAGTGAGTACGCATCAAATGTGGTGCACAGATGGTCAAACGACGAACAGTCTAGCCGTGTGTCGTCTGCAGCTCAATAATGCCAGAGCGAAGAGGAGACTGTAGCGCAATATGCACAGCGACCTGAGTGCCTCAGTGCGACAAATCACCAGCAGCTACAAGAATGATGATCAGGGCAATGTCTCCCAGCACACAAATCATCTCAGCCTTCTTCGCAAGGGCGTGAGTAACCGGAGGTTTAGCCGGGACCTAATGCTCACTTCACGTCAGCTCCAAAAATAGGCCCAAGATCATCGAAATTGGACCGTGGATGATTGGGAGAAAGTGGCCTGGTCTGACGAATCAAGTTACCTAGTGCATAACGTAGACGGCCGAGGGCGGATACCACGATAACCAACAGAAGCTATGACACCTGGATGCACTGCTGCGCGGAAACGGGGTGGCGGTGCTATGTTGTGGGTGATGCTTCCTTGGGACACTTTAGTCCCCATTACCCCAATAGCACAATCCCCGACAGCTGTCAGGTATCTATCCACACAGCACAGAATATTTCGTATGTGCTACAGATACGTAACACTGAAACATTGATACTTTTCTGATACGTTGCGCAATGTAACAGTAATGTTTCAGAAACCTAATGGTTACGTCAAAATGTCCGAAAACGTTACATAACTTTGAATCATAACTGATACGTTACAGTAAACGGTCTTTGTAACTTCAAGATACCAACTTCGTGTTACTGTTACGTATTTAAAATATATTTGTAACTTCGTTGCATTACTGTTACGTGATAGTAGGGAGTTTCTGTAAAAAGGAACCCGTCCACGTGCTGCCTCAAGGAAGCATGTGGTCGATTCCTGGTCAATCATGACGTCAGTCGCAGCCATTAATTTTCTACGTAATCTTATCGACCATCTTTTTTTTGTCCGCCATTTTCTCTTTATGTTCAACCACAACATTTTGTGTGCCACGTGGTCCTACCGAACATGTTTTGCTCGCCACTTTTTTTACCTCCCCACATGGTCCACCGATATCTTTCGTACACCTTTTTTATTTTTCACCATCAGGAAAGTTTACGGTGTGACGTCACGACGCTAGGGAAATTTTTTTCAAAGGAAATACAAATCCTTGAAGCCACGCCAGGTTTGAACTCCTATCCAGCGGGTTTCTAGGCAGATGCATTATCCCACTAGACCATGGGACGCCTCGCGATTACAGCGTTCCTTAGCAACTAACGAGAAGGCCAGTGCTTTGTGAATACGTTCTTTAATAGAAATGCATTATTTCTTCCATAGATCATTTTATTTTTCGGTAGGATGACATAAATTTCTGCATGATTATTGGGTCTCTACGTGCAACGTGTGGTCGTCATCGACTAGTGACTGCTCGGGCGGAACGGAGACTGTCAAGACTGGTAATAGACAACAGAAGGGCAACAGCGCAGCCAATTATAGACCATCTTATTCAACGATTCCTCCAAATGTTCTCTGCACTCACTGTTAGACGTACATTGCATCAGATGGACATGGCAGCCGACGGCCTGTTCAAACACCTTTGCTGTCTGCAGTGAACAAGAGAAAATGTCTCTAGTTCGCACAGGAGCACAAGGATTGGACAGTCGATAATTGGACACAAATTATGTGGTCTGATGATTCACGTTTTCAGTAGCATCATGCCGATGGCCGAGTGAGAATTTGGCGGCAACAGCACGAAAGCATGGACCCCAAATGCATTGCTACAACCCTTCAAGCTTATGGAGGCAACGTTATGGTTTGCGGAATGTTTTCGTGGCATGCTTTCGCCCCTTTAATACGTGTTGATCAACGTCTGACTGGCATATCATATCTATACATCGTTGCGAACCATGTGCATCCTGTCATGTGCGTGGTTTATCCCAATAGCGATGGCTACTTTCAACAAGATAATGCGTCCTGCCATAGTTTTCGTATTGTACAAGATTGGTTTCAAGAATATGCCGGTGTGTTTATTTTGCTTAAGTGGCCCCCACAATCTCCAGATCTCAACCCCATTATGAATTTGTGGGAGGACGTTGGACGAGCCATCAGACAGCTGCATCCACAAACCTGCAATCTTACACTCCTGGAAAGTGCTATTCATCAAGCATGTTCTCAGATTCCACAAACCACCTATCAACATCTCGTGGAGTCCATGCCACGAAGAATCGACGCAGTATTAAAGGCAAAAGGTGGCCCATCGAAGTACTGAGGGGTGGTCACAATAAAGTGGCCACTCAGTGTATATCATTTAAGAATAAATCATATCAATAATATAGTGATTGGTTAATTAACCGCAACCATGCAACGACTCCAACAGGCAAGCTGAAGAATCCAAGTATACAGCTGTTAACCCAGTGAATAACCTCAATCTGGGGAAAAAGTCGCAGTGGCTCAATTATCAGCGGGTTTAAAAAATGTTTTTTATCTCACAACATGGACGGGAGCGAGGATGACATACTGTAAGAAAACTACAACTGTGATTTTAATTCTAGTACCTCTGCTGAAGATGAGCTGGGAGAAGTAGGAAATGAGGATGATGACTGGGGGTTGTAAATAATAACTGGGGAATGTATCACTGATCCTTTACATTAAAAATAAATTGTGTCACATTTGCGAAGGTTTTACTTCCAAGAATATTTGAGACCATTAATTTTTCATGTAAAACATTCTCAAAATTTTGGGGTCGTATAATGTGCGAGGCGGCATTAATACGGTGTATAGTTTCCAGCACCCCGGAGAAATAGCAACATTCTGAATAAATATTTAACAATGATTTTAAAAGTAGAAACTATTAGTTTGACAAAATTTAAAACATTACAAATTTCAGTAGCGCATTTGTAATTCAACGACGGGGATTTGTAATTGAACTCTTTGCATCCGGGTGACACATTTCAAGCTACTAGTTTTGGCACCACACTTAGCGCATGCCATTTACAAGGATCGATTTTTAGTTTCAAATAGGCAATCGTCCTCCTTGCAAGAATACATCTCACAGGATATTAATTGCTCACTCTTATGCACTGGTCCCGTAATGTACATCTACTAAATTTTTTGTTAGCCAATCTCCTGTAGTAGAATAGTGTTATATATGTGATTATATGTCTTCACTTACCATGGAAGCGTGTTCTGAAAAAGGAGCGTGTATCTCATGGTCGGCACTTAAAAACCTCTGACGAAGTAACTGGTTGTGGAGAGTCACGTTTTTTAAAGAAACCATGCAGTGTGGTTTGGTGAGATGAAAGGGAACTAAAATAAACTTTCCTTTCTCCTCTTACACACAGAAGGAAAATAACTCATCGTGGCAGGAGACCAATTGTCACGTGACTGCCTTGGAGAGGTGTTGAAGGAGTCTACATCTTACAATAAATGAGTATGCTCGCAGTTCGTTGGTACCAGTGACTGAGAGATATCTGTGCTTGAATTCATGTAAAATGCCCACTTTAAAAGATGCCCTTAATAAGAATAACTCCGTGACATTCACATAGTTCAAATTTCACTCGCATATGCAAAAGATCCCACTTTACTATCAGATTTTACCGATTCATCGATCTTATTACAGCTCATTTACGATAACCAAACATACGCAATTGCAGAGATGACAGTATTCATAATATTTATTCCGAACCAGCGATGCACAAATTGGGATTCATTGCACGAAAGAGTACAAGAACAATTGTAAAACTTTAAAAAAAATATATAAAAAAAATATTTTTCACTTTATTTCTTCCTGGTTTCAAAACCGGGGTAATTCTGTATCGGTGTAAGTTAAATGAAGCTTTCAGTTTTATGTTTGAAATAAAGTTTATATACAAATGTATGTATAAAACAATTACTCATTAGAAGTATCAAAGCTTTGTGATTATGCCTTTTGTTAGGCCTGTTTTTGTAACCCTGTACGTTGAGCGTCGCCTTCAAAGCGTGAGTAATTTCGCTTTTCTGCAAATAATTGCAAAAAGGAAAAAAAAGGTTAATTCCAAAATACCAGAAATTTTAATTCGCTTTTATAACTTTCAATGCTTCGCATTGTTACCGGTAGAAGTCCACTAAATACTTCTAAACACGAAATGAACCTTATTTTCTAACATACTTAAAAATGTTTATTAGAAACGGAATGGGGAAATGTCTGCGCTCCCGCGTGTGCTTAGTAAATAATTCATGGGGAAAAAAGACAACCTTGTATACAGTAGATCGTAAGGACAATTAAATCTTACAAAATTTACCGCCTTTCTTTAAGTGAACATGAAGGAATTGTGTTTTTATAATATCATCAAGATAAACTCAATCTTTGACTCTTTTGCCCTGTCTAAACACACGGAAATAGAAGCCCTAAAATAATGCATTTTTATGCTTTACCGAACAAGTAATAAAGGCATTATGTTGTGTCCGAAAGCGTTTTTAGCTTAGTTGGTTACTGCTGGAATTTGAAGGTCTACTCAAAGATCTTGAATTCCAGCATGAAACAACGAGGCTCTTGGCACGCTTTCGGATACCTAATTATGCCTCTATTACCTGTTCGGTAAAGAATAATATTACGTAATATTATATCTGAATGAAAGATACATAAATAATATTTTGTCAGGAATTTAGTAAAAACATTTCTGGTGTCGTCCACTTACAAAACATATGCGTCTTTAAATTCGGAGGTGACTGGCATGGAATACGTTCCAATTTCCAATTTGTGTTTAAAAATAGTTAGTCCTTTGAAAATTTAATGTTGAGTGTTCATCAACACTGGTTGGTTTTAGATACAGTTTTGCGATTTCATGCGATAAATGGTAAAGTATTTCGTAAATTAGATTTATGGCGTTCACTAAACTATGAAAAAAAAATTGTTATATTTAGAAAGCACTAAATAATTGGTATCTCTGTCATTCCTCTAAGTTGATTCTGTTCCCCTTTAGCTGGCGGCAGAGTTTGAAAGTGAGACTCACTGTTGTAGTCCGGAATGTCTTGTCTGTCTCATTTTTCCACTTGATAAAACTCACACATGATCTGCCTTTCTTATACAATAACTCTATTGTGCTAATACAGATATATCTGGTGAGTCTGTCATTCTATTTAAGAATCTTTACAAATTTAAAATGACAAATAAAGAAATAAACTACCACGTGGGAACACCTACTCACAGCTCGTTAATCATTTTGACAAATGCCACATACCGGTTGATATTAATTTTGGACTGCGGACCAATGGGAAGCTATGCGTTCGACTGCCTCATCGACGTACAGAGCCTTGCAGTCCAATGGCAAATGCTAAACACACCTGACAAAAAAAATTACGGAATTCTGATTGACACATGTACATAAGTTTAAAGATGATCAGCGTAACGATTTGTATAAATATGGGGAATGTAAGTGCTGGATTCTGATTGTGGTTGTCTGAGGTGTGTGTTAAACGCTTCTATGGTGTTCTACATTTCCATCTACAGGTACAACAATGGCTAGCAAGGGTGATGCTACTGAGATGCAAAGGAGCCATTGTTTTCGGTCGAAAACATAGTTATTCCATGCAAGAATTTTCTAAGTTTGTTGAACCGTCCGAGGGTCCACTGGGTCCACTTCCAGTGGAAGAAGTATGGAAGCTATCATTGTAGAAGGAACAACTGCGGTATAAGTAACAAGATGATGTTAAATAGGGATCGCAGGCATTTCAGACGATTAGCAACTGCTGCAAGTTTCCAGACTCCGCAAGAAATGTTTCAACTGTACATTATTGGACACAGTAAGCCAGTCTGAGAACGAACGCTACGGAAAGAACTGAGGGGCTTGATAATTTTAGTAGTGTTTGCCCATACACGTCCAAAGTTAACAACTGTCCAGAAAAAATCCCCTTGCTTAGGTAAAAAAAAAAAAAAAGATTCGTCACTGGATCATTAAACAGTGGCGACGTATTATGTGGTCCGACGAATCCAGAGGCTGATTGAATTTCAATGATACTCGCCCCAAGGTTATGCGTAAGGCTGTAGGAGCATATAACCCGGAATGTGCCCATAGAGCGTGCAAAACGGATCTGGAAATGTCATGCTTTGTAGCTGTATTTCACGTACTGCAGTTGAACCAATGGTTGAGAGTTCAATAGCATAAAATCTACGGATCATATGCTACTTTTAAATAATTTGTTATTACAATTTGTCCAAATTTTGGAACATGATGGACACAAAGTGCTTGAAGATGATAAATCTCACGTGCATCGAGCTAGAATCGTGGTGGATTGGTTTGGTGAACTTGCAAAAAACGATTTATATTTCTATTGGCCAGCACATTTGCCCTATGTAAATGTGAAAGAAATATCTGGGATATGTTAGAAAGGGCTGTGAAGAAGAAAAAACTGCACCTTACAAATTTGGCGGGATTCCGGGATATTTTGTGTGGAGTGGAAAAAACATGACACGATCGTGATACTGAATCATAAGGAAGTGGTGAAAAATTCAAAATTAAAGAAATAAAGTTTACATTCTTTAACCTTTTTTATCCGGTGTGTTTATGTGTGGGTGGATACAGATACATATGTACAGCCGAAATGTTTGGCCTTAATATTGAAGTTTGATGGAGAGAGAGTAATGGTGTGGAGTTACCTATCGTGGTTTGATTTGAGTCCACTAGTCGTTGTGGTAAAACGATATGTACTGCGCCCTTACTAGAACTGTAGGTTATTTACTCACTACAAAATTTGTGGAAATGCTTTCTCGAAAACCGATACTTTTATCCGTAAGGCGAGTCATTATGTCATGGAGAAGGTGTGGTTACAGATTTTCTGGAGAAAACTCGCATCTAAATTTGACAAGCTAACGCTCAGTATTGACCTGAACTCTAAAGAGGATATATGAGACAAATTAAAGGTATGGCACCTCGAAAATTGGATTTCCCAATCTACAAAACTGAATGTATAACTGATATGAAGTTCAAATGGCTAAATTCATCAGCTGAGATTAACAAAAACTAGTGATCAATATTTCACCAAAATTATTGGTTGTCATAATAGAAAAAACCTGTATACATAAAAGTTGGAAATATTTTCAAAATAGATTTCTAGACCACCGGCTTTATATATTTTGTTGTTCTGGATGATTACATTTGGGGAGACAAACAAGACTATTTTTGCTCAAAAGCACAGCATCTAGATTCTTTAGCTCAAAAGTATAGCATCTAGACTTTTTTGCTCAAAAAGCACAGTATCTCCATGTGGAACAACAATAACAGCCTATACGCTACGCGTCTCTGAATGGAAGAGGTTTTTGATATCATCTTGGGGAATGGCCTGTCATGCTGCTTCTATTACAGACCAGAGTTCATTTGTAGTGATCGGCGGGGCGCTTAACAGGCCAGTCGCTTAGCCATCATGCCTCAGACATGTTCGACCGGGTACATATAAGGCGAATGTGCTGTCTGGAGAAGAACCTGTGTCTGCTGTTCGTTGAATAGGTGTTGGACATTCTGAATCGCATGTGACCAAGTACGGTCCTGCTGGAATTTAGTGCCAAGACAACTTTGAAGGAAGGTACCACTTCTGCGTCTAATATATCGCATATATGTTGCTTCTGTTGAGAGTTCCCACATATCGTCTCAAGCGACATCGCGAATTGAACCCCATTACGCCCCAAACCATGGTGCTGGCGTTGGGCCAGTAAGACGCTGCTAACTGCACGCTGCAGTGTACCGTTCACCACGACGCCTTTATGTACGTAAGCGACAGTCATGGTTCATAAAGTTGAATCGTTACCAGTCATAAAACACATTTTGAGAATCAGCAGGTCAATGTCTGTGTTCAACACCCCAGTCCAGCCTGAGGTGTTTGAATTGAAAGGTCGGAAGAATGAGCAGTAATGGGCAGCTAAATACTAATTCCATATTAAGCATTAGGCAGACGTTTTCGAACCATGCTGGAGGACAAAGATTTGCATGTGACAGTCCTCCACTGCTAGTGAAAAAGTAAATATACACTATTCTTAGTTCTTTAATAATTTTATTCCCTCCGTTGATATTTTAAAATGAACACCTGGAATATTATAACCCATAATTGGGAAAAAATATAAATTCATTTAGGTGAATGGTTTTCTCTGTATTACTTAAAATTCGTGCATACTTATTTCCATGCATACACTCTTAATTTTCATGAGATTTTCGTAATACCATTTTGATCCTTTATATTTAACAATAATCAGAGATATGGAGGAATGTTAACACTCATTGAAATATGAGAATGTAAAGAGCGCAATTCCAATTTTGGTGTCATAGGATTTACAATGAAATAAATATTTAATTAATATTTTTTTAAAAATAATATACTAAAACTTCAAAAGTCCCTACAGTCAAAATTATCGTTTCAATTCGATCTACATGAAATGAATATGGGTAAATGTATTCTTTACCATCCTAATGTCTTGGGCTAAAAATTTCCCAAAAAATGAGATCATCATCATCATTGTCAACCATTATCAATCCACTGTTGGACGCAGGTCTCCACAAGTTTACTCCACAACGGTCTGCCTTGTGCCCGTTTCCTCCATGTCACTCCCGCATACTTTCGAGTTTTATCCAAACATCTCCCAAGGGGTCTTCTTCTGGGTCTTTTCCTGTCCCTTGGAATCCAATCTAAAATCTCGGCTGTCCATCGATGGTCTGCACTTCTGGCAGTATTCCCAGCCCCATTGCCATTTCAGGGATTTAACTCTGATCATGATGTCTTCCACTCTTGTCATTTTTCGGAACCAATTCCTCTTCTTATCTCTCCTGGGTACACCAAGCATGCACCTCTCCATGCTGCTTTGTCTGCAGCCTTTGTATGTCTTTTTTAGTTAAGGTCCACGTCTCTGCACCATACGTAGGCACTGGAAGGATCCATTGATTAAACACTTTTCTTTTAAGACATAACGGCATATTGCTCTTGAAAATTATGTAGTTTCTTCCAAAAGCTCTCCTGGAAAGTTTTGTACTCCGATTAATTTCTTCATCAATGTGACCCTCACTTGATACCTGCTGTCCAAGATAAACGTACGTGTCAGTTATCTCCAGCTTTTCTCCATCAATCGATAAATCTTCATTTCTTGTAAAAGCATTGAACATCTCTTTTGTCTTCTGAAAGTTCATTTTTAATCCCATTTCTTTACTCTTGTCAGCAAGTTCCTGGATCATACTCTGCAGCTCTGATGGGGTAGTTGCAAAAATGACTATGCTATCAGCAAAACGAAGGTGGGTTAGAAAATTTCCATTAATCTTTATCCATTTGTTTTCCGAGTTCAGTGATTAAAAGACATTTTCCAATGTCGCATTAAAGAGCTTCGCAGATATGGTGTCACCTGGTATCACTCCCTTTCCAATTTTCATGTGTGTTGTATTTTCAAACAGCCGAATCTTTGCACTTGCATTTTCATAGATGTTATTAATAATATTAATGTATGCATCTTCAATACCGCAGGGTTTCAGAGCCATTGTAACTGCTGATGTTTTCACCGAATCAAGGGCTTTTTCATAATCGATAAAAGCCATGCACAATGGAAGTTCATGTTCCCTCGCTCTTTCAATTAGTTCTTTCAGTACGTGGATATGATCTATTGTGCTGTAGCCACTCCTGAATCCAGCTCGTTCTCTCGATTGAGCCATGTCCAGTGTTACCTTCAAGCGGTGTTAAAGAACTTTAGTGAAGATTTTATAAACCACTGATAGGAGGCTGATAGGTCTGTAGTTCCTGAGATCCTCAATGTCACCTTTTTTATGTAGCAAGATCATTGTAGCGTTGTTCTAATCTTCAGGAATCTTCCCTTCATTAAGGCATGGAGTGAAAATTTGGGCGAGTAATGTTTTGAATTCTCCACTTGCTTCTTGTATGATGTCTACAGTAATTCCATCTTCTCCTGAAGCTTTTCCCCGCTTCATGTTCTTGATTGCATGTGCAACTTCTGCTGGGAGGACTGGAAGAACTCTGGTACCTTTCATGATGTCTGGAGTACATGCATCATCCCTTTCATATAATTTAGAGTAGAAATCTTTCAATCTCGTCAATATATATATTAAAGTACGGAATTTAATAGCAAATGGTGAAAAAACTTCATTTCAAAATGCATATTAAAGAGCTTTGCCAAAATCTAACCTCCATTTACGACGATGTCAACACGCCTGCAGCAGTCCTAACATAACGCGACAGCTAGGAATTCAAGTTTAGCTCCGCTTAAGCGAAGGGGATCGTGTGTCTCACTCCGGCAGCTTAGGTACGTTCTTGTCATGAACGAGTTATATTCTCTAGTGCGACGTTACAGAACATAGTTCATTTCCTTTCCGATTTTCAAAACACATGCTGAGAATTACGTCGTTCTTTCGCATATACATTCCCTGGTACGAAATAGAAACTATACAGATCCCTGTCTTGTTTCTAGAAAAGCGTTGAAGTCAATGTCCCGTTCACTCCAACCGAAGTTGGCAAGTCGGAAAATGATAGTTTTTGTTCTGGTATTGACGTCGTTATTCGCAGCTCAGTTTCCATTCCAATTATAAGCAGTTTTTGCATCTACCTTTCATCCTGGGAAAACTGAGACAGAAAGGGTTAGCAACTTTCTGTACCGTAGCACTACAGAATGGAAAGCTTTCCTGCAAGAAGGAAACTGGTGCCTCTTGTAGTCTTCCGCCCATGAATTGAATCCCGGAACGTACCATCGTTTCAACGGAGCAAAGTTTGACGTCGCCGCCGCAGCGTTTGTTTACAGCCTCGTACTTGGAGTTACGTTTTACGGTAAAAATCTTTAAAATGCCTTTTAAATGTGAAAATTGTTCATCATTTACTTTGAAATTGCATACTTCAAAATATGTAGATCACATTTTTTTTCAAAATTTTCAAAAAATTTTCGAACAAAACTTTAGGATGCTGAAGTACACATTTACCTAAATATGTAGATTATTAGAATATCAAATGAGACGTTTTCAACAATAAATGTGTTTAAGCGATACAGGTATAACAATGTACGTTAGGAAATCCCTGCTGTGTGCCAAATTAACTCATATGGTTTCGATTAAAAATATATTTGTCGGAATAACACATTTCAAAGTTTTGGTGCGATCAATATGATTAGATCTAAGTAGCATTTTGAACATTTTGTACAATATATCATGTGTTTAAGCTTTTTAGTTTGCATGATACATACCTTAATAGCTTTACACCACCTGATAGTCAGACGTTTTGCAATTACTATTACATTTCGCCCAAATAAATTTACATCGCATACTGGTTTACTAACATTTTTTTCTGTCTCATTTAACATATGAATTCGTAAATATTTGCACTTTTTCAAGTGTAAAATAAAATGTATTAATAATAATATTCTTTAAAATTTCCTTTTAAATGTCTCTTAACTGTTTCGCTGGACGCCTTTAAATAGGCTTTCAATACATTTCCCTGCATTAAGCCGCTGAATGAAACTACAAATTTTTTTGCGCGGCATAATGTTGCTTGACTTTACTCGTATGCTTCCTGCAAACATGTTACTTTCGCCTGGCCAATTGGAAAAGGAGGACGTTCATAGAATTTGCAGTTAATACAAAATGAATAATACGTTTTCATTTATATTATCTGTTAAATAATTAATCTTAGCGTTTAATGATTGGTTATCGTAAATTTTGCTCACTGACAGCAGTCGTGGCTAGAAATACCAAAATGAATGGTTTAGTTTGCATGTTATAATTCTATTCAGGTATTTCGGTTGGATATACTCTTCATTGAAGCTTGTTCCAGAAATTGAAGCAGAAATGGAAGGAGAAAAACGCGCTTCTGCAGAAATGAAATGACGAAACTAACTGAATTTGAAATACCTCAGGCTTTATTAAGTCCAGGAAAATGCAGAGAAGGTTTCATTTTGCATTATTATTTTATTATTTGCTTTCTTTTTTGTCAGAGGTCGTGTAAACAGTAGAACGTTTTCCTTGGAGACCTATGTTAACTTCATCCATTTTTGTGAATATATCATCAAAGACCAATCTAAAACAACCACAAATCGTCATTCAGCCTTTTTTCCAAGCAGAAACGTTGATCAATGAGGAAAGCGCTCACTTTGCTCTGATTTCAAACAGCCACACTAACGCTTTTCCTGAAGAAAATCACTGCACTACTCTGAGTGGAGTTGCATGAATTTGTGAATACTACCTATGTCTTCGCACAAAAATCTGGAATAACCCTGTATTAAGTGGTTGGGATTTTATAAAATTGGTTATATTCACAGCATCACTTAGGATGGATGTAACAGAAAAAGGCATCTCTTCCGTAGCAAGTGCATGCCTTTGAAGAATGCAATGGCTGCAGGTGGAGTTTTTTCCTTCTGATTGATATGTGAAACCTCCATTTGCAAAGCAAAATCCCTGCCCTTGAGACAGCGAATTATCTAATTTTTCACGTTAGCTGCTAGATTTTGAATCCAGCGAGATATTGTGTCATTTGAGAGAGACAGGAGAGATATTTGTTTGGCAGAATTTTAATCCATCATACATTTAACCGAGACAGCAGTACATGTTTTAACTGGTCTCTTTCCTATAGTATAGGCTTCGATTGCTTGAGCTACAAGGTAACTAATTGTATAAAGTGCCTCGGTTGCCTTTTCCTTTGCAGTATGAGTATCAGATGGCTGAACCATACATTTTTTCATCTGTGATAATTCATCCCGTTTGTGAGCAAAAACAACTGACATTTTTGCAATCCGAATGCTTGGTTTCGAAATGACGGCGCAATTAAGCTGGAAACATGGAGCTGTTTGGAAATGGTTTATGGCACAAAACACACTGGGGATGATTATTAGCATCTACGAATACAAAACAAAGGTAAAGGTTTTCATATATGCGTTTCTATTGGCACAGTCTTGAGTTTAACTTCCAGCAGCACATTGTTCCTCCTTCCTAGTATATGTATTAATTGTACTTCTTTCTATTGTAGATTCTTTAGTTGTCACGTCGTGTAGGTTTGAAAGGCCTGGCACTGGCTCCGGAAATTCAGCTTTTGAAGATGACAATTCCTTTGTGAGTGGTTTAATGTTCCAGGCTTGAGCCATCGTTCCATTACAAATATTATACACATCCAGAAACACACGGGCTTAACACGCGTCATTGCCCCTCAGTTAACTGAACTGAAATGAGATAAAGAGACGAACAGAATAGAGTTTGACCAAATGACGTGGTCACGTGGATCAGTCGTGTGTTGTGTTGCAAATTCCAGCAATTGAGCAAAAGAAAAACAGTGCCAATGAGAGGCCAAATCGCGTTGGTTCACTCTTTGAGGTGTTGTATAGTTCTTCTGAGAACTAACTCGTTCGAGATACGTCATATCGCAGCAATACAGCCATTTTGATCATCGGGCCTGGCAGCACACAGGTGTCAGAGCAAATATGGTAGGCGAGGGTGCCGCAGCGACCTCACACTTTCAACGGCGATGAATATAGCTTGTGCTTTGTTGTACCTGCCTGTTTCGAAACTGCGGCCGCAGTGTCCCGAGGATATAAGACAACTAATCGCAGCTTCCAATATGGGTCGTTATATACCGTTGGCACGTGCTTTAAAGGAAGTTTATGTACATTCATTATATAAGAAAATTGAGGACGCACGCTAATATTTACAGTGTACTTTTGTTGTCGCACATGATTCTGGTGGATTTCAAAACTTCTATTTTTCGTTGACACCCGCCCTCGAGAAAAAATCTACTCACAGCGCACTTTCAGAACTGCTCTAACAAAAGTCTTAAAATTCTGTTTCATTTCTCGGTCCATATTTCGTAATTGTATGTACTTCATTCCAGGAAAGTAGCCATACGTATTGCATTTCTTAACTTCACACCTCTGCAGAGTCATTCTATTATGAAACATTTTCAGATTCATTGAAAAACTTTGTTGATAACCGGCCGTTTCATTCGATCGATAGTGAGTAGGTAGATATTTTACTCCAAAAAACATTTAGTTTTATTATGCTTTATTTTAAATTTGCCCACCATTAGTGACGTATGTTCAACAAATCCACACATGTTAATTGCTAAATGCTGTACTTGCTTCACTCCACATGATATTTGCTTCACTTCACAATATCAGTTGTTTCACCTTTGAGAGACAAAGCTTTTGTGTGTTGATCTGATTTTTCGATTCATTTGTTTATATCTTCCTTCAGTAATTTCCTCTCCTGTCATATTCCGACGCTTAACCTTACAAGAAATAAAGAAAAACAAAAATAGATAAAAATTATTACTTCAATTTAAATTAAATTGCCATGCACAACTCAAAGACAACTCATAACTAAAGAATTTAAAAAAAAATTCAAATGGAAATTTCCGAGCTGATGTGATTTTAGGCACCTAGCAATTTAACGACAGCATCACATTTCGCAAGTTATTCCTTAATCCTTTTTGTTTGTATTTTTGAAAACCAGAATACGCATTTGCAACATTGTGGATTCTTTATTGTTTTGTGAAAAGCGTCTCCACTTTACCCATCAGAAACTTAAACGTGAGATATCTTTGAACATATTGATTCAGAAATAGTATGTTAGTTAGGCTTTTCTAGATATGTTCGTAAATATTCTTCTATTTTAAGAATTCCTAAGAATAATTAAAATCTTGATAATTTGATTACACATTGTTTCTTAGTACCTTATTATAAAAAAAATTATATCTCGTTTTATAACATTTTTAAGAAGGAACTTGTATTTCACAAATGTCCTGTAGAAGGCAAAAAAAATATTTAATTTAATATAGAACAATTAATACTAATTGATTATCACAAATAAGACTTAAATGCGTACATCGATTTTGATGATTGTATTGATATTAAGCAACACGATTCAGTCAGGGAGAGTTCCAGGAAAAAGTTAGGAATGATTGAATCTGAAGCATTTCAACAAAAACTAGTTCAACTGCTATTCAAATATGGGCCTTTTGATAGGCGCATTTTAATTCACAACAGCACGAAGAAAGAATAAAAAAATCTTTATAAAAATGATTATATAAACATATTTTAAGTAATTAAACTGCAAGAAACATTAAAATCATATACTTGCTTACAAGGAAAGCATCCTACACTGCATAAAATTACATTAAGTGGACTTAAAAATATATATAATTAAAAAAATGTTAAACTTACAGAAAAAAACTCTAACGCCCCCTCTCGCTCCATACATAAATAAAAATTAAGTTAATGCGTCAAGAACAGGTTAGGATATAGCACTTTGTCTTAGAGAAAAGAAAAATTTAGGTGTGAGACCTGAATGTGTCAAATTTTTCTAAATTGCAGCTTCACTTATACATTATTTTTAAAATTTTACTGCCTAAACTAATACCAGTGTTTTACATGTATTAATGCGAGTCTCGAAATGAAAAAAAATAGGGAAGGAAAAGGCTAACACCTAAGTTTCATGTACACTGCTGACCACCCAAAATGCAACACCAAGGAGGACACGAGAAAGCAAAGCCAGATTTACTGGACACATAACAACAGATACAAGGATGAAACGATTGAGCTTACAGGCCCGTCCGACTTGCGGAACACGCAGATATCAATAGTTCGTGTGGCACACGTGGCTGGCAATAACGGCCGCTACACGCCGAAGCATCGACCGAAAGAGGCTTTGGATGTGGGCTTGGGTTATAAGGCTACTTCCACAATTTGCCACAGTTCATCAGGCGTAGCCGCGGGTGGTGCTTGCCGAGCCACTCGTTTGCCGATCAGTTACCAGACGTGTCCGATGGGCGAAATATCCAGAGAACAGGCTGGCCACGGCAGCAGTGACACCTGGTGGGCCAGTAAGAATTGATGCACGATGCTTGCCACGTGCGAGCGCGCATCGTCCTGTTGAAACGTGGCCGCTGGCAGGTCCTGCAGGTAAGACAGGACTGCAGGCTCTAAAACGTCGGATATGTAGTAGTGGCTGTTGAGGGTACCGGCAATGCAGAGCAGAGGGTTGCGGGTGTCCTATCCAATTGCGCCCCAAACCATAACGCCAGCGACGGTCCGGTATGGCGATGCATAGTGCAGGCGTCATACAGTCTCTCGCCGCGGTGCCGCCACACGCGGATGCGACCATCGTGGTATTGCAGGCAGAAGCGGGATTCATCGGAGAAGACAATGTCGTGCCATTCCGTAGTCCAGGAGCAGTGTTCAACGGCCCACTGCCGACGCAATTGCCGGTGGTGAAACGTCAATGGTAATCGGACGGAGCAATGGGGGTAATGCGACAAGTCCCCGTCCTGCAGACGACGTCGAACGGTACGTGCTGACCCAGGTTGTTGCGCAACACACCCTAATTACAGCGCTAACGTTCGTGATGTGGCGGTGTGACCCGTCAATACCCGCCGCACAACATGCCGGTCCTCTCTTTCCGTGGTGTACCTCAGCAGCGGCAATCACTCACGTCGGTCAGTCTGTCCCTCCTGCACCCACCGAATCCATACTCGCCTTACTGTGGCTGGATGTCGTCCCACACGGGCACCGATGTCTCGATACGATAAACCGCTGACACGATAAGCCACTATTCGTCCTCTGTCGAACTCCGAATCGTGCTGGGATGACTGCCGTATTCTGCTACGAAGCATCAGGAAGCTTCCCACGCACAGGTCCGGCAGCACAACACAATTCCACGACTTATATTCCGCCTTCTGTGAACCCTTCTTATAGTGTTTCTCGGTAGCGTGTCGGGCGGACATGATTTGCATATGCCCTGCAATGCTAATCGTTTGCATGTCAGCTCGCTGGCGACGCATGCTGCGAATTTCAGGCCAATCGGATGCTTCCTTCTTGGTTGTTGTTGCATTTTGGGCGGCCAGTAGTGTATTAAAACCTTCAGATGGGATATTTTTTTGTTTCCCAGGGGTCTAATTTATTTATTTATTTATTAATAGGGAGGGGAAAGCTAACATACGTTGCAATTGTACTTTTCTCTCTCTCTCTCTCTCTCTCTCTCTCTCTCTCTCTCTGAAATTGAAATAGTCTGGCAGCCTGCCCCTGCAGCCAGCAGACTATTCATCACAACGATAAAAAAACCCATCTTCTATTCAATCCCTATATGGTATAGACCACTGCGGTGTGCAAGAAGAGGTTAGCATATAACACTTTGTTCCAGAGAAAAGAAAAAATTGCGGCGAGACCTGAATAATAATGTATAAGTGAAGAACCGCTTCACTTATACATTATTTTAAAAAATTTGCTGCCGACGTTAATATCTGTGTTATTACTAACATTACGTTGCAGTCACGCATGCCCTTTCTTATATTTGTAGATGATATTTACAAAGATAACTAGTTTTAGACGAAAGTTAACTGAAATAAAAAATAGAACTTACTGCAAAAAGTGTTCCAGTCAAGAGGAACAGGTTTAGAACCAATTTAAGATAACATCCAAAGAGTCGGTATCTATTGATCATAATCCACTTCACACGTCATTGCAAATGAACTCAATGCTTTTATTGTTCACTTTCGGTCGTCGGATGTTGTTTCTGTTAACAAAATTTTTAAAAGCCTTAAAGTGGATTTATCAATCAATCACGAACTTTCCCTATTAGAAAATTTGAGTTACGCGTACTGTGCTGTACTAAATATTTTGACCTGTTTTTTTGCCTAATTAGAGATCTATATAAAATAAAAATATTTGGTGATTCGATGCACTTCCAATTCGAATCATAGATGTGAACAAAAGTTATTTATTTCCAAATATCTGATATTTGTTGCATATAATATCTCTATTGGGGTTTTTGATATAACGTACTTCGCATATTAACAAAAAAAAACTTCCGTTTTTTAACAGGTTTCATGAAACACTCCCCTTCGGAACAAACGTGGCTCTGAATTTCTTCTTTTTTTATGTTTTTAATATAAAAAGAGATAAAGCAGAACAGATTTGATGAGATATTGTCTCTTTATAACTTAGTTGATTGGTGCCAAGGATGAGAAAATAAAACATCATAAATTCCAGATGAAATAAATATTACTCTGAATTTTTGGCAGAACCTAGAATATATTTAAGACTTTAAGAGATGACAAAAAGGAATGCAATTTTAAAGTGGAATGCAAACATTTGTCGAATCATTATGGAAATTATTTTTCACGATTTTCGTAAACGAAATGTTGGATGTGAACTTTCTGCTCTGCGGTAGAAAGCAAAAATACATTCAATTTTTAGTCATTTTGTCGTTTCATCTTTTTTAATTAGAAGCTGCAAGGGGAAATTTCACGAAACATTTAGGTGTGGCTTTATATTATATAGCTCCCACCTGGAGCAGAAGTTGTGTAAGCGCAGGTAGCTGACCACTCTTTTGAAATTGGTGACCTTGGATCTTCTGTTTGTCTCCCTGAACAAGTCTGTACCTTTCCTGGAAATAGTGGCTTTACATTAGAAAAAACAAAACGTTTTATACCCTACCAAATTTCCCCCAGAGATCGTTAAACTCACAAATATTATATATCCGAAAAATGACTTTCACTTATGTAAAGTTTTGTTAAATTTCACTTTTCAAACAGAAAATGATATAAAATTGGTCTAAATATTTGCAATATTCCAAGAACATAATTTTTAAGTCTTGGCGTTGGAAAACATTTGCTACTATTCCCAGTTTTCTTTGTCCCTCGGCGCTGTAATGGCTGAAACCCGGATTTAGCACGACCATAGTTCAATATGTGAAAGAGTAATGCATGGAAAATTGCAGGTATATTTATATTTAAAAGTTGTTACCATTAACATATAGCGTGTGTTGTGTTTTATCAGTTTCAAACCCGTCATAAATGGAATACTTTTATTCAAGAAGAAACTTTCAACAATTATATTAAATCCCTTTCAACTGAACGGTGTATAATTGCATTTCAACATGAGAAGGATTTTCTTTAGTTCCGCATGTAATAGTATCAGTTTTAATATAATTTGAATGGTTGATAAACCACGTTTACCATATTCGTTGTAACTATTATCCAGTTTTTCTAAAGAAATAATTTTCCCACTGTGAGGAAAAGCTGGGGATTCATTTGGGAATATGTTTACGTGCTTCGGGTGAAGAAAACCTCTCTTTAATTCAGAGCGCGTTTCTGATATTTGAGATGTTGAGTAAGACATTAAATTAAATTGCAGGTACTATGCTAAATTCTTAGTAAGTGATATAGGGTGTTTCAAATATGATGGTGGTGTAAAATTGACAAGATGCATTGAGTAGCAAGACACATCATACCTTCTGGTTTATTCTCGTCGACTACGTAGGTAATAATAATAACTTTCAGAGTATGGTGTGCATTCCTTTATTGAAATCTTAGTCGAAAATAACCTGATAATCCAGCTTCAAACACATGACAGCCGTACGTTTTAGTATGACTAGCATGAAAAATCGATATAACTTGAACAGCTTTCGTGTGCAGAAGTTGCAAAAACGCGAATCAACTAGACTAAATCCTTTATCTAACACTACCATCCAAGAAGTTTCATGCATTTAAAACAATCTGTTTCATATTAAATGTAGTTTATTTTAAATTATTCTTGTAGGAAAGGAAGACACTTCTTTATCTGAATATTGTAGAATTAATACTTGTTATATTTTCTTAGCAATTGGAGTTGATGAAGCAACCAAGAAAGCAAATTAATTTCCAAAATTAAATAACCCCTTAGATACACACTGAGTAATAGATAAGTATCATGAAATGCATTTTAATGTTTGCGTTTATCATGAATTTTTTAGTCAATGTAGCACTGCACTGATACATGATTTGTACAGAAAGCTGTATACATCTGAGAATATTAACCGAATGAATTAATTTTTATTTAAATGACAAATTTGCACTTACTGAAGTTATCGTTCTAAGTCAGTGGACTTAAACTGCTCATTGCATTGACAGCTAGGAAAGAGAAATTCTCAGTAGTTTCTTCGGCATACAAAGCAAGGAGCGCCATAACCCTTTTATAATGTGTCCATATTTAGAGAGACCTCGGATTCATCGAGCCAAATCAGAATGTAAACCTGAGTTTAGTGTCTTAAAATATTGGCTAAAAATTTGGAAAACATGAGTTATTAATAACACCCAAATGTGCAATTTAATTACAAATAGTAAAAAAAAATCATCTTAATAGTGCATTTCGACGACTTTGGTAAAACTTACCTCCAACTCCAACTGTCTCTTCTGACTTTTTGTCCTGCTTTCATTACAGTCGTAAGTACTGTATATATCAGGTAGGTATCAATATATATATTTTATGGCATCATGTAAATTCGGGTATCAATATCTTTTTAGAGTTTTAGGATTCTATTTTTTGTGATTACTTGGTTTGTACTGAAGTGCAATTTTAGTGAATAAACCTCCTATGCGTAACATAAGAGAAACAACGGCATGGTCTTATAGGACATTCAAGATCCATAACATTTTCAACTGCTGTCACGGTTATACGTTTTAACACTTTTTCTACGTGTTTGACTTTGCTTTGTGGTTTGCTATACTGATATTTAAAATTCCTTGTCTAGTAGTTTGTTTGAATTTTTTGAATCGTAGTAAAAACATCAGGATGTCACATTGAAATGAGATGTAAGGGATGATTTTCTTAAGCGTATTGAAAAGTATGGAAAGGAAAGCATACAAATACTGGAAAATGAATCTGGCTGGGATTCTTTCCTTAAAAGAACACAGTAAATTTTTTGAGGATAGCATAAAAATTGTGGAGAAAAACCAAAAGGAAAGCATACAAATACTGGAAAATGAATCTGGCTGGGATTCTTTCCTTAAAAGAACACAGTAAATTTTTTGAGGATAGCATAAAAATTGTGGAGAAAAACCAAAAGGAAAGCATACAAATACTGGAAAATGAATCTGGCTGGGATTCTTTCCTTAAAAGAACACAGTAAATTTTTTGAGGATAGCATAAAAATTGTGGAGAAAAACCAAAAGCAAAGATAATCGCGAAACTGTAGAAAAAAGCAAAAGGGAAACAAAGACAGATCGGAAACTAACAGCGAGCGGACAGAAAAACAGAGCGTTTCACTTTATTTGACTTCTGATTATTCTACGTTAGAAATTCAATGTCTGGAATTGTATAATTTGCAATTTGATGACATTCGGTGCTAAGTGCTTTTTGTTTATAAATTTTGCAGAAACACAACTACACCAATATTTGTTTCACTAACCAAGAGTAAATACGATTTATCAGATACTTTCTTTTATAATATTTCCTTTACTCCAAGATACACACAGAGCTACAGTATTTGTCATTTTCTTGTAGGACTTCCGTCCACAGTGAGTAGAGTTTATGTCCCAGCCACCTACAGCGAGATGGCCTTTTGGGCAGGGCATAGAATCGGAAGGAATGAGAGCAAGGCTAGCGTCTTTGACAGAACGGTTTCAGTAAAATTGGAGTACAGTAGATGGCGCCACCTTACAAGTACGATGTTTCACATAGAGGGGTGAGAGAATTTCAAGGGGGGGGGCATAGGAAAGCATACCCATTTAACCAGTGGGTCCAGCCTGGGGGCCGTTACTTAATTTGCTCGTCCGATGCACGGCGGATATTCAGCGATTGTTAGTAAATCACACCATCCCTGAAAGATCAGCCCGGGTTCGAACCTGAGGACCTTGCATTGATAGTCTGACTCGATAACCACTAAGCCATCCGCGGCTCATAAGATACACACCGATGAGCAATTATATTATGACCACACCCAGCCTAGATAAATTAGCGCGGCAGGATACCGAACGGTGGCATAGGTGAAGTTCACAGAGCAGTTTGTTTGAAAACCAAGGACCGCCTTTCGGTTAGTAGAGTGTTCCGAGTCAGAAAGGGAAAAGCTGACGATTTATCGGAGTTTGATCAAGGACATGTTATGATGGCACAGCGCCTAAGAATCACGATCTTGCAAACGGCGCAGCTTGTAATTTGTTCACGTCTCGTTTTATTGAGTACGTATCAAAAGTGATGCACCGATTGCCAAACGACGAATTGTCGTTCAGTCAAATGTCGTCCGTAGCTCTTTCATGCTAGAGGGGAGCGAAGACTGTCGATCGTTGTTCACAGCGACAGCATGATCACAGTGCGATAAATCATCCGCAGCTGCAACAGTGGAGATCAGGACAATGTGTCGTAGCTCACAGTTTATCGGAGCCTTCTGCGCATGTGCATGTGTAGCCAAAATCCAGTCCGGTCGCCATGCTCTCTGCACGTCATCGCTAACAACGCATAAATTTGGCCAAATATCATCGTGATTGGACCGTGGAGGATCACAAAGAAGTGGCCTGGTCTGATGAATCAAGATTCCTGGTGCATCACGAAAGACGGCCGAGCGCGGATACGTCGATTATTAACGAAAGCTATGGAACCTGGATGCAGTTTTGGGCGGAAAGGGGCAGGAGGCGGCGGTGCTATGCTGTGGGCAATATTTTCTTGGGACACCTAAGGCCCCATTTCCACAGTAGCAACATTTGGACAACTGTCCGATATCTGAACATCGTTGAGGACCAAGTTCACCCATTCATTGCAACTGTGTCCCCTGCTGGTAATGGCCATTACCAACAGCATAATGCGCCATGCCACGCTGCCAGAATCGTCAAGAAGCTTTTCGAGGAACATTCTGACGACTTTCTGTTAACGCCCTGGCAGCACCGGCGAAATCAGTGTTACAGAAGTTAGTGCGGAAATTTCGTGAGACCGACACTTTGTGCAACAGTAAAAGAAAAAAACCCAGGACAATTCGTACTGTAGACAATATCAGGGAAGTGTTCACAATGATCTTACAAAGCCCTCTGAAGTCGATTCGCCGATTATCGTCTGCAACAGGAATATCTCACATGTCATGCCAACGCATACTTCAGATGGATTTGCATTTTCTGCCGTACAAAGTTATGGCGTTCCAAGAATTTAGAACTACTGACTATGCCAAACGGATGCAATATTGTAAATGCTTTCAGGAGATCATTGTCAATGGTGAAATGGACGTAAAACTTTATTACATGACAGACGAAGCATAGTTGTATCTGTCCGGGTAACTCAATGCGAAAAACAGAAGGATTTGGACCGACACTAATCCCAGACGGACAATGAAGTCTCCTCTGTACGACCAAAAGATAGACGTTTGGTGTGCTGTGTCTGCGAAGAGGACAGACGGCACATTCTTTTCACTGACTCAATCAACTCTAAGCGATATGTTCAGCAACCTTTCAACCCATTTGTTGCCGCACTTGCAGAAGAAGAGCGAACATATGCTTTCTTTCAGCAGGAATGGTGCAACGGTGCATACTGCGTGGAACAGTCTACGTGCTGTGAATGAAGTGCTTGGGGAGGACAGAAATGTATCGAAAGGACTATAGGCACCCAGATCACACGATATCTCCACTTGTGACTTTTATCTGGGGGGAGCATTGAAAGGGAAAGTGTAGGTAACTAATCCGCACCCCTTGATGAATTAAAAGTGAACATTACGGATGCCAGAGCCCAGATGAATGCCGATGAGTTGTGGTGCGTTACGAACAACATGTTCCGTCGTGTGTAGCTGTATCTTGACGTCGGAGGACAGCACTTTCAGCAATTGCTGTAAACGCAGGTAAATTACTCCTGTTTTCTATCATTTTCACTATTCTTTAATATATATAGTAATATTGTCTGACTTTTATCGTTCATTATACCCTGGCCTCGTTTATATGGTACACTTTGTAGCTATTGGGGACCATACCGTTACCAAAAATGACACCAAGATTAGTATCGCTACCGCATGGTGGAAGGACGAACCATGTGATAACATCTTCTCCTGACTCCTGTCGGCGCTGTGAAAGAAGCTACACTTGTAATCGAATACGACTGTTATTCTTCCAGCTAGGCATGTTTGTCACGGCACGACTGCAACCTTGAACGAAGTTGTGCTTCTTTGAAGGGCTGTAGTCTTCATGATTTGGGAGAAAGTAAATATTTCTCCATCGGCTTGCGAGTCACTATCCATGTCAATAAACCCTATCGAATGTCGTACACTAAGTATTTTGCAGCTACTTCAGTTTGACTTGGAACGTCGCAATCGAGTACATCGGACGTCCGCGTACAAGTCTCACTAGGTCAAGGTACGTTATCTCTTGCAATCACTTTTGTGACATTTGGACCACCGTTGTAGCATTCGAATGCCGGGCCTAAACCAGGAGTACGTACCACTGTGCTGAAGCATCTGTTAAAGTTGTCCATTCGAAAGTAAGATTCTAAATGACTCCCCAGCAACAACAGTCGTCCTGGCCCAGCACTATGTTTCCGCTACCGAACCGTCAATAAAATGTCCAGGCGGCCAACAGAAGGGCCAGAAGCTCTGCCCAACAGCTGGCCAACAGTTGGTACCCCATCAGTTGCCATATGCCACAACAGGGTCATTAGTTGTCCATCACAGGCAGTAGCTGCCACAAGTGGCCCTTCAGTGGCCCTGCAAGCACGTGCCAGAAATGATGGCTAGCCTAACGTGGTCCGCTAGTTTACTGAATCTTCTCCGCCAATTTCCCAGTAGTAAGCATAACAAAAAAAATCCTCGAAGATAACCGCAGTTTCCCAAAGTTACATTTTTTTTTCTACCCTTTGCAATACTTGTGGTTAATTTCACTCCGAGTTCATGCGTTGTACTGAATAATTTATCTTTCATTTTCAATTGTTTAGTTGCAGAATTTGTTGACTGCATATATGTGTTCTTTGGTTGCCTCATGGAATCACAATTATCCCTTTGCCTATCAGTATAACGTTGCATGGCAATTAACACATATACGAAACCTTAGAAACTGGGAAAGTCATACCACGTCATACTGGATTATCTTCACTACTGGTACTTTCCCAAAGCGTTAAGTTAAAAAAAAATACTTTTTTTCAAGAGATAGAAGTTTTGATTTTGTATAAAATACATATTTATTTTATTAATTTTAAACTAAAAGCTAGTAATTTTTATATTACATAATTTTCAGTGATGTAAAGTTTTTGATCATTGAATCACAGCTGTAACAATTTTCCTTTATAACAAAAAGATCATTTAAGACCTAACTAATTTCAGACCCTACAAATTGTTCACAAACGCTACACCAAGGTATTTCACATCGCATGTAGGGCACGTGAAAATTTCTCACATTCTACAGCATGATGAAGTGCAACTGTTAAGTATAGTCTAAAATAAAACACTGCCGGGAAGTGAAAAAAGAACACCATTAAAAATTGCAGCTCTATCTATAAGATCCGTAGCAAGAACTTGTTAAGAAAGGAAAGTGAACACACGTGTGAAGTAATTCAATGTTTGATTTACATGAATCTTTTAATGCGTATTACAGTGTACAGAAGGCACATTTAAATAAAGTGTTACATCTCCTACTGCACCAATACAAGCTTCCAATCTGGCATGCAATCAGTCGTACAAATGCTGGATATCATGCTAGGGGATAGCATTCCACTCGCTTACAAATTTGACGCGTAATTCAGAGGTGGTCGCTGCCTATCGGGGTCCGCGGAAGATTCTATGTCCGATACAGGCCGACATGCTAGATTGGAGACCACACTCTTCCAAGGCAACTTAACGATCATATTAAGTTGCCTGGGAAGAGTGTGGGCAGGCATTACCCTGTTGGAATGTCGCATTTGGGATCGCACTCTATAATGGCAGCACGAACAGCTGCACGAAGTTGCTGATATACCCATTGCTATTAAGTGTACCCCGTACAAAAACCAGACTCGTAAGACAGTGACAGCTAATCCCTCTCCACAGCATGATGCCCGGCGTGGGGCCTGTGTGACGTTAGTGGATACACAATGGGAGAAGCTACTCACCTTGTCGCCTTCGGTCGCATACACGAACGTCGGACGCTCCCAAGCACAATTGGCTTTTATCACGGAAGACCACAAACCGCCATTCTTCCTTCCAGTGGACACGTTCTTAATGCCACCGAAGACATGCTCGACGTTGACCAGGGTCAAGGGTAACTGTGACAGCTACACGCGTACACGTAGTCCTGCTTCGAATAAACCATTTCGTATCGTTCTGGTGCTATTTACTTTTACCGCTAACGGGCAGGAATGTTCACCTCTGCCTTGTTGCCAGATAAATCCTAATATACGCCGAATTAAAGGCTAAAATTCTAAATGATATTGTTTTTACATTGGTCGTTTGAACAATATCCAGGAACTTCAGGTAACACATATTTCACATATTAAACTGCGCGTTTCAATTTTTTTGTTTTCTTTCCTCAATAAATGACTTGAGTAGAATATAAATTTTAAAATCCCCTCCGAATAGATAATTATGGAATAAATATCTCTATAGATTAAAATAGTGGAGATTCTTCTGAGGTATAAACCGTAGGACAATATTTGTAATATATCACCATAGGCTTGGGACAACATATTTTAAATGCTTTAATCTTTTAAGGTGGAAGAATTGCAAACAGAAAACCATTGCTCTAGATTTTTGTTTAGGATGGAAATATTAATAAATGGGGATCAGTAATATTTTTATAATGCGCATTTTATTAGTAAAAATTTACAGTGCTTTAGGATAAAATTCTAATTACCGAAATACACAATAATTCTAGATATTAAAAAAAAAATATTTTCTTACGATTTAATGTGATTAGAAAACAAGCAGAATTAAAATTATATGATTTTAGCGGTTATTACGGAAATGTGGAAGGTACTCTCTGTTTTATTTAGGGACGTTCAAATTCTTCTTTATTTTATGGGGTTCTACTTTTCATTTTAGGCTATTTCACCGTTATCCTCACCTTTGCTATTTTCTCCGGATTACACTTGGTATATTTTGATCTTACAGATTTATTTTTCATATTCAAATTCAGCAGAATCTTACGTGAAGTGCCCCTGCGTGTTTAGGGCTTTTCGTGATACACTGCTTTGGATGCTTTAGTAATCATGTTTCCATATTTAGACGTCCTTTCAGCATACGTTTGTAGTTAAATTGAGTATTGAAGAAGATTTACTTCTGACGGATATGTTCCTATTAGAAAGCAATCAAGGATAATGTGCCACTTACCGTGCATCAGTTCTTCTGAACCTTAAACATGTATGAATCGTTCCCAAAAGTTTGATTCTACAGTTCGAAGGGCAAAATGTTATAGCTCTTTCTCTAAAGGATAAAACAATTTCTCTAATTACGTTTAGAATCCGATGTTACGAATTTTAACTTGGGGTGGTTAAAAAGGGAAGTATTAAAGCTATCAAGGGTCTGCTGACGGCTGGAGCTTCACGGGGAAAGTAGGTCACAGATAGAGTACCTAGACAGAACAACGGACAGGAAATAAGATGAACGATAAGAGTTCAAATATAATACGCCGAACAATTAATAAAGGAAATTGTAAGCTCCTACAAGGTGCATCGAAAGGTAATCATTGCGCTATTATGCAGAACAGATTAGAGCACAGCTGGCTGATAGTGAGTACAGGCATGTTTAAGTTGCAAGAATATGTGGGAGGTAGGGGTGTCAGGTGCAGTGGATTAAGAGTTACACTGGACACCAACCAAAATGTATCCGAGACAAAAGCAGCTACGTAAGGTTTAATAACTTGGACATACTGGTCACGGGAACGAAATTAAAAATCGCGAATTAGTTCTAGTTTTCCAGATACAGATGTGAAGGATACACATGTATTTTTTACTGGTAGTGCACGCTGTTGCCAAAAACAGTGGTTTTCTTTTTGTTTTTGTTTTTTGCTTCAAATTGCAAGAATACACTTTTATGATGATTTGGATTGTTCAAGTGACATCAAGACTTTGATCATCTCCAAACACAATCGCTCATAGTAACGAGCTGTAATAATCCAGGGAAATTCACCATTTCCGTATACACTGAGTGGCCACTTTATTATGACCACCTCCTCAGTACTTCGTTGGGCCACCTTTTTCTTTTAATACGGCCTCGATTCTTCGTGGCATGGGCTCCACGAGATGTTGATAGGTGGTTTGTGGAATCTGAGACAATACTTGGTGAATAGCACTTTCCAGGAGTGTCAGATTGCAGGGTTGTGGATCCAGCTGTCTGATGGCTCGTTCAACTTCATCCCACAAATTCTCAATGGCGTTGAGATCTGGATATTGTTGGGGCCACCTAAGCAAAGTAAACTCACAGGCATGTTCCTGAAACCAATCCTGTACAATACGAGCACTATGGCAGGACGCATTTTCTTGTTAAAAGTAGCCATTGAGATAAACCATCCACATGACAAGTTACACTTAGTCCACAACGATGTTTAGATATGATATTCCAATCAGACGTTGATCAACACGAATTAAAGGGCCCAAAGCATGCCAGGAAAACATTCCCCAAACCATAACGTTGCCACCACCAGCTTGAAAGGTTGTAGCAATGCATATGGGGTACACGCTTTCGTGCTGTTTCCGCCAAATTCTCACTCTGCCATCGGCATGGTGCAACTGAATGCGTGATTCATCGGACTACATAATTTGCTACCTATTATCGACTGTCCAAACCTTTTGCTCCTGTGTGAACTGCAGACGTTTTCTCTTGTTAATTGCAGACAGCAAAGGTGTTCGAACAGGCCTTCGGCTGCCATATCGCATTCGATACAGTGTACGGTGAACAGTGTGCTCAGTGGTCATTTGAGGGATGGTCTGTAATTTGCTGCAGTGTTGCCCTTCTGTTGTCTGTTACCAGTCTGGACACTCTTCGTTCCGCCCGAGCAGTCACTAGTCGATGACGATCACACGTTTCACGTAGAGACCCAGTTTTTTTGCTGACTTTCCAGTCTTTAAACATTTTAACAACAGCTGCTCTGGAACATTTCACGAATGCGGTGGTTTTGGTTATACTCGCTCCATGGCTCCGATCTCCTACATTGATTCCACGTTCAAAGTCCGTCAAATCGCCTTTTTACCCATTTCGTCCGCCCAAAATCACTTCTACAACTATCATAATCACTAAGCTTTCCCTGTTTATACTAGCCTCGCCCTCTAGCGGCAACTGCGTGCAGCGATAGCTTATTTGCCAGGTGGTCATAATAAAGTGGCCACTCAATGTATTCTCCATCATTTAACCAGAAGAAAATATGTTCAGTTCGGCGACCACCTGAATTTGGTTCGACGGCAACGTTTGAAGCACCCCAAAACCGGCCATGATGGGCAGATAACAGCAAGTGATACTAAATACGACTTGGTTACTATCAACAAAATATTGGTGTATCAAAATACGTGATATGGAAAATAGTCTCCGGACATTAGTGAGTTTTGCACAATAATGCATTTTTGGTAAAATCCGTAAGGAGTTGGACCACCTTTGGCCAAAATTTGTTGATACAGAAAGTGCGTCAAATGATATTTATCAGTTTTTACGTTAGACTGATTGCTAGTGATCTGAGTAGTTCTGTTCTTTACGAAATTAGTATTGTGCGCACTTCCACAACGCAGAGATTCGTACCAGCCTTGAGACAAAGGTAATTGAGTAAATAAGAAACCAGCTGCCGATCAATAAGAATGTACTCACTGTAAGGGCATTGAAGTTATATATTACGTATTTATTTAGTAGATTTACTGAACTTTTTTCTGGATAGATAATTTTTTTTTGTTACAGATATGAAACATTATTTAGGTTCGTAAAATAATTCGCATGGAGTTTATGAGGACCAAATTCCTTTACTCTTTGTTATTGGGTGTGAATCGGCCGTTTGAATATATGCGCAGTGATGCACGAGAACTTCGAAGAATATTTTCAAATGAATAGATCATTGCTTAAAAGTTAGGAGCTTATAATTGTTTTCCATATATTTCATAAGCCATGTTGCCAGCGCAGCAGGTCAGAGTTTTTTAAAGTCATTTTTCCTGAGGCAGCGGAAATCTGTCTTAGGCTTCACAAATTACCATGGGCTCATTACAGGCAGGAAACACACCAAAGCATTATGTGCTTTGAAAGAGCTGATGCTAAGGAAAACAGTCCCAAAATCAATGTGGTCCTCTAGTATACGAATTGCTAGTGTTTTCATCGATGGAGTCCCTTGAGATAAATAAACATAAGCACGTGAAAGGACACAACAAGAACATGTCTATTTTCTGTACATACGATATAACTCATGTGCTCTAAAATAGTCCAAGTAAATCAAATCGCAACAATTTTGACAACAAACAACGACACATTTTACTGAAAATCAGGATGATTTTTTCCACACTTCCACCACCGATGTTGATTATTATATATCATTGAAAACTACACACTTGTGACCTTGAGTTAGAATAAATTATCAAAGTTTATTCACAATTAAATGTTTTGTCAACATCTACTATAGTTTCGCACAGCATTTGGCTCGGTTTCATCAGGACAAATGGAGAGTAAACATTCCAATCATTATGACATCATCAGATTTCTGACGGTCAGGGATTTTGTTCAGTTGTTTCCTCACGCTCAAAAGAAATGAAGAAATGACGTAGACGTCATGTCCTTAATAAGCCGTTGCGGTATATGCGTAAAGCTTCTAATACATTAAGCTTGATCAAGTTGCATCAGGTATTTTAATGGGCGTAGTGTTTCGAAACAAACATTTATGGTTATTTTTGTAACAATGCTGGGCTATAGAAGACTTCTTTAGTTCATAGTTCCGTAAATAGGTCTCATGTTCCTTCACACGGAAACTTAAAGCCCTGCGGGTGTGCCCTGTATAGGAAAGTCCACATTCACAAGGCATTCAAGGAACACAAGACATACGTACGGAACTATGAACTAAAGAAGTCATCAATAGCTCAACATTGTCACGAAAATAACCATACGTGTTTGCTTGGAGACGCTACGCTTACTGATAGACCGAATTCAACTACCAAGCTTAATTTATTAGAAGCTTTCCACATGCACTGGAATTCTTCACCACTTGTCAACGACATGACGCCTACGCCAGTTCTTTTAAGCGCGTGGAAGCAACTCATCAAAATCTGTGACCGTCAGAACTCTAATGATGTCACAATGATTTGAATGTGTACGCTCTATTTGTCCTGATGCAGCCGAGCCAAACGCTCTGCGAAACTATAATCGATGTTAATAAAACAGTTCTAAATAAAGGTGGATTACTTATTCTAATCGATGTTAATTTTTTATTGAAAGGAAATCTGACATATATCCCGATTAGGTTTGTTGGGTATTCGTTTTCTGCATTCGGCATTTGGTAAATTTACACGGGAAAGAGCCAAAACGTGTCATAGCGTATTTCCTCAAAAGAAATTACTATTGGTATAAGACAAAACGCCTTACCGGATGTCAACGTCGCGACAGTGAACAGATGAGGTTTCGATGTTCAGCGTAGCAGTAGATCCCTGTCACAAGTCAGGCTTTGTCCTCCGACAGTTTTCGACGTAGTCTGCTTAATTAAGGATTGGTCGCTATCAGCACATTTTTGCGCATATCTTTGACCCTCAAAGAAATACACCTCAAGCCGCAATGCAGCCTCGAAAACAGACTTCGACGCGCTGTTTGCCAATAGGTCGTGTTTTCTGATGAGTCACGATTCAAAGTAATGCACCCGTATAATCACATACGTGTTCGAAGATATCGTGATGAACTGCACCTTGCGTCATGCATTTTGCAGCGTCATAACTGCCCAACGCCAAGCGTTATGGTTTGGGAAGCCATTGACGCAAATACACTGACGGAAAAAAAATCCCAACACCAAGAAGGGGTTGTGTTAGATAAACGACAGTTGGTAGGCGGTGAGAGTACATCTGTAAGATAACGTCTATGCAAATTTCGCGCTCGGTGCATACGTGTGGCTCTAGTAGCGCCCCTCAGAAAATGCAAAGCAGGTATACTGTAAATACGCGCTGTAACGTTCGTGAGCGTTAGTTATCGTTGAGATTCGACGTAGTGTGTTGATGTTAGTCAAGAATGCCTTTAAGAAGACGAAGAAGCCATTATCAACAGCTCACAGATTTTGAACGAGGTCGTGTAATAGGGCTACGAGAAGGTGGATCTTCTTTCCGCAGTATTGCAGGACGACTTGGCAGGAATGTAGCCACTGTGCATGATTGTTGGTAGAGGTGGTCAAAGGAAGGTACTGCCTCAAGAAGACGGGGTTCCGGCCTGCCACGTGGCTTTACTGAGAGAGAAGACCGCCGTGTACGGCGTGTGGCCGTGGCGCATCGTACCGCGTCTGCGGCAGCAATTTGAGCTGCAGTTGCCACCATAGTGACACAACGAACTGTTACAAATCGGCAACCTGAAGGACAGCTCCGAGCCACACGCCCTGTAGCGTGCATTCCACTTACTCCAAACCACTGCCGTTTGCGACGTCAATGGTGTCAAGCTAGAGCTCATTGGAGGACGAATCGGAGATTTGTTGTGTTTTCTGATGAAAACACAACAAATCTCCTGTCTGCGGCCGAGACACACTGGTCCTACACCTGGAGTTATGGTCTGGGGAGAAATTTCCTATGACAGCAGGAGCACTCTCGTGGTTATTCCACGCACCCTGACGGCACAGTTGTACGTCGGTCTGGTGATTCAACCTGTTGTGCTGCCATTCATGAACAGCATTCCAGGGGGTGTTTTCCAACAGGATAACGCTCGCCCGCATACAGCTTTGTAACCCAACATGCTCTACAGAGTGTCGACATGTTGCCGTGGCCTGCTAGATTACCAGATCGTTCACCAATCGAGCACGTATGGGACATCTTTGGACGACCTTTCCAGCGTCACCCCCAACCAATCATTAACCGTCCCTGTATTGACTGACCAAGTGCAACAGGCATGGAATTCCATCCCACAAACTGACATCCAACACATGTACGACACAATGCATGAACGTTTGCGTTCTTGCATTCAACATTCTGGCGGTTACACCGGTTATTAATGTACCAGCATTTCACATTTAGAATGGCTCTTCTCGCACTTACAATAAGCTGCGATCTTGAAACCTTAACCGATTAAATATGTTACCCATTCAAATGTATTACCGCCATTTCATTCCTCTACAACTGTTTTTTCGTGGTGTTGGGTTATAATTTTACGTCAGTTTACATGAAAATAAATATTTATTAAAATATCCATTAAAACAATAACAGAAAGCATTGTTTTTGCTTTTTTTAAAGATCTTTCTACAGGAACTTGTTCGATGCCTTTTTTCCGTGGTCCTTATTTGTATGTCTGACATATCGGTTGTTATCAATCACCTGAGTCAGATAAATGATACGAAACGACTATGTATTTCTTGAAAATGCACCATACTACGAAAGAAAAAATTATCTCTTTCTGAACATCTCAGAAAGCTACTCACAAAGTAGGAATTACTTTGCTCTGAAATGGCGATCGTTCGCGGATCTTTGTACTCCCTCCGATCATGCCTCCGCTGTAGGGCACACGGAAACGTGCTTACAAATATATGAAAATCACGAACGAAAATCACCAGAAAATGGGCACTCTGTAAAACGCTGTAAGGGTGAGCGTATTGAAGAACTTTCGAGTCCTGAAAAAAGTTTTATAAAAAATCATCAATACAAATTATGGATCATATCCTAAAACAAAAAGAATTCAACAGGATAGAAGTTAAGCAAGTAAGAATTTAACTACTGTTCAAGTTGGTGACGGAAAAATGATACTGCCATAGATTCATATGCGAAGTTTGATTTGAAAATCTGATGGAAATCGAGTTATTCCTAAACTTTTTCAGTATTTGCGAGCCGTTTGTACAAAATAAGGCCTTTTCCTACCAGTCCGTCGTTTTAGTCAAACAACATACTTTCGAAACGAATGCTGATTGCTCATACTTACCCTTTTTAGACACTTGTTTTCAGTTTTCATAATTCATCAGCCGATTTATTCAAGAACTATGAATACCCAAATGCATATTTTTCATTTCATGTTAGCTGTGCTTTTTAATGGTTAATTTTTCATGTAAAAATACAAAAAAATTGATCCTAAAAAGCACACCATATTGTAAAGTACCGAACCGATATTTACTCTTATGGCTAGATGTAAAGCATCATGAGAAACAACAGTTCATCACGTGAAAAAAAAACTCTTAAAATTTTCAGAGAAGAAAATATCTACCTTAGAGGACACGACAAGAAACAAAATATCGATGGACTGATTTTGTTACAGTTTTTGGGCATATCTGTAGATGTGCTGAGAGTTGTCTGGGAAAACCCTGCATATGAGAAGATTTTGAAGCAACTGAACATTTGAAACCCAGTCATAGGTTTTGGATTCAGAAGTAAAACCTTGTTTTTGTTTCAGTTTACCCAGACCATGAGGATGATATATACATTGTTTTCATTATATTTCATCATTTAATGTGATTATGTCTGCCTAAAAGTAATTTCTGGAAAATATTTGCCTCGGAAAGTTCCTCGGAAAATATTATTTATATTTTCAGATCGTTTCTTATTAATTTTGCGGCACTCCTGTTTCAGAGTGCGTTCACTGTGTAAATTTTTTTTGTTTCAATATGCAATATGAACTATTCTCCTGGATTTATTAAACCGTACAGACATTAAATTATTTATCTTTTGTTCTGATTTTCAGTATATGTAGATAACCGTAGTAAAGTTAACACTTTCCTTAAAATGGTTTGTCTATACTGTGTATTTGATGTAAAATCAGCTTAAAAAGCATGCACAAATAGAAATAATACAGGCTAAAATGAAAGTTCGTAATTAAGCTACAGACACTTTGAGTTTGTTATTAAAAAAATGTATATTATTGAATTACTACAAAAAGTGTGTTCTCCTGTAGTTCCTCAATGGTAAGTGTCAGCCTTTAACTAGGCTAAATATCAATGTGTGTGATAGTCACCTGGATTAATGTTATTCACGTTCTTTATACGTCATCTTCCAGTTCCTTAACGGTATGTGTGAGCCTATAATTATGTTCTATATGAATATCGTGTGCTGGACCAAACTCCTTTCAAAGAGGATTTAAAACAATAAATGATTTCTCTTTGTCTGTTAATGTTCCAAAAATAACTCTTGGTTTGTTAATCAGCTTAATTGTGTATGACACTGCCTTTGAATTCATGATTTTTAAGTCTCTGATTAGCATCATTACGATATATTTGAAAAGTGCCTTTCACATACCCTTCCTAATAAACCCGCGCGACCGGCTTTTAATCCATACGGCTAAAAATCAGGGTGAATATCACTAGATTCAACCATAGGCAGCCGTCAATAAGTTGGTACATTAAAGGAGAAATAATTTTCGGCAAGTCAAAAAACTTTCAAATTCTGTTATTACATTTCTTGGAAGCAACGCCTGTGTAACAGTTCTGCGTATATGCAATTTAAATTCATTACACTCCCTCTTTAGAGTATGTTTTATTTTGGCATTCAAAATGGTTTTCACGTTTTATTTACTATAATCATTATCTCTCAGAAATTTCCGCACACGTATTTTTTCCTATTTACCACATGAGAAATACGTTTATGGTTTCGAAAATAATTGCTTAAATTTTCATTAACACGTTTTGCACAGTCGGATATGGATGACAGGTCTTAAGACATACAATAACATACATAATTTGATTTTTTTCTTTTCCATGAGATAAAGGTGCCAACAACAACCGGAACGCTAATGTTTAGTCTCAGGTGGTAATGTCGCTGACGTTTCAGATTGGTTGTTTGTGCTCTGAAAGAGTTCAGCGAAGGCTGAAAATGCGGGGTACACGTAGTCGCCATATTTATAACCATTTGGATGCGTTTCAGAGAGGAAGAATTGTAGGCCTGTGTGAAGCGAACTGGTCTACACTTCGTACCGCTGCTCATATGCAACGGGATGCTCGACTTGTTGGACGCTTTCTACACAAGTGGCTACAGGAATGTTTTTACGTGCGTCAGAGAGGTAGTGGGTCAGTCCGACAGACGTCGGCACGCCTGGACCAGTGGATTGTTCGTGTCAAAAAGTACTGCAGCCGATATTCGACGTGCCTGATAATCAGCCATGGACATTGCCATAACGACCCGAACTGTAAACCTAAAAATTACATGTGGCAGAACTGCGCAGTGAGCAACCGATTCCTCAACTGTCATTGACAGCCAGCCATTGCAGCGCTCGTCTGGCTTGGTGCCGAAGTCATGGGAACTGGCGTCACAAATTGGCAACTGTGGTCTTCAGTGATAAATCCCATTCTGTCTGGGTGCTGACGATCGACGGATCCTTATCTGGAGTCACCCTGATGAGCCGACGGGTCCCGGTTTCGTTCGCGAAAGCCACATCGCTCGTCAGTCAGATTATGGTATAGAATGCTATTGCGCATGACAGCATGTCATCTTTTGTGCGCATCACGGGAACACTGACATCTGTATGATACGTGAACGAGGTTCTGCAGCCCCTTTCAAGACTGTTCCTGTATGGCCTACAACACCCCATGTTCCAGCAAATTATCGCACGGATATACACTCCTCCGCTCTCCAAACAGTGTTTGTAACATGTTCTAACTCTGCCATAGCGAGCAAGGTCACCCGATTTATCACCAATCGAAATCTTGTGGGACAGCATTGGGCTTCGTCTGCAATCAGATCGGCCTGGCCACGACCTCGGTGATTTGTGTGCTCAAATCAACAATGATTGTCGTTCCATTCCTCAGGACGATATCCATCGACCGTATGACTCATTGTTACGCCGTATTGCTCTTTGTATTGCCGTTCGGGGCGGTGCAACTACTTACCGAGGAGTACTCATTGTGCTGAATTATTTCATCTGCTAAACAATGTACATGGCTGAAAATAAAATCAAGGTGAACACTTATGTATTTCTATTTGCATGCCCAATATCACCCCTTCATTCTCATTCCTTATGTGAGGAGCAATTTCCATGTCGAGCAGTGTATTTGAGTCACTTATTACTACCCAGGGAATGGATATTCCTGTCAGGAAGTTTAGCCCTTTTTCACAATGCCTTGGTTCATGGATCAGACGAACGAAGGACAGATACGAAATACTTATCGTCCGGTTCCAGTTTACGTCTTTAACGTTGAGAGGAAAGTGGAATTGGAATTGTTGTGCGGTAGCTTTCATAAAACCAGTTCACTATCTGAGCATTTGTGTATGAATAAAGGAGAAACTTATCTGCATATCTTGTGTAGGTATATATAGTGCGGGCTAATATTTACACCTAACACATTGTACATTGTGTATAATGAATTGTACCATAGGTTTTAGTATATTATTTTAAAAATATATTTCATAAATTATTAATCAGTCAAAGTTAATTAGGCATTTTCTGTACTTTTTTACACTTTCAAACCGTTGGTTGAAGAAGCGTACATGCTCCAGCTTTTTCCGTCCGTCTGTCGGCACGACAACTCACGTAAAAATAGTTCGATTTCGATGAAATTTTAGTATGTGGTAGGGCACCGCCAGGGGACGAACGCTATTGAAAATGGGTGAAGTGGGGTCAAATATCACGACATAAGAGCGGAATTCATTCAATTGAGCTTATGCGTCATAACTTACGTAAATATGGTTCGATGTGAATGAAAATTTAGTATGTGGTTGGGGACCACCTGAGGACGAACGCTATTGAAAAGGGGTGAAGTGGGGTCAAAGATCACGACATAAGAGCGGAATTCATTCAATTGACCTTATGCGTCATAACTTACGTAAATATGGTTCGATGTGAATGAAAATTGTAGTATGTGGTAGGGGACCACCTGAGGATGAACCCTATTCCAAATGGGTGAAGTGGGATCGAAGGTCACGACACAAGAGTGGAATTCATTCAATTGTCCTTATGCGTCCTAACTTGCGTAAATATGGTTCGATTTCAATGACATTTTAGTAGGTGGTAGGGGACCATCTCGGGACGAACCCTCTTGAAAATGGGCAAAGTGGGGTCAAAGGTCAGGACATAGGAGCGGGGTGTATTCATAGCCCTTATGCGGCATAAGTTGCGTAAAAATGGTTCGATTTCGATGAAATTTTAGAATGTGGTAGGGGACCATCTGGAGAGTAACCCTTTTGAAAATGGGACAAATGGAATCAAAAGTCAGGACATAGGATCGGGATCCATTCCATCGCCCTTATCCCACACTATTAAGGTGGATGTCAAGCAATTTTGCTTCCTATATTTCCAATGGAAAACCTTTTATACACATTTCCTTCACAATTAGTGTGTTCCCATGGGTGGAAATTTGAACATCGATTAAAATAACTTCATACTATAACTTGGAATACTTAACATTTTGTAAAACATAAGCATAATTATATTAAAAAACAATAACGTTTGTTTGGTGGTGTTGAAACCTGAAAAAAGATGGCAGCGGTCTGTGCTTTGATGACGTCAGTGGACAAATAAATATTGGATTGCATAATTACGGTTATGGTTTAGAAAATATTAAGTATTCCAAGTTATGAAATGAAGCTATTTTAATGGATGTTCAAATTTTCATCCTTGGGAACCCATTGTTTGTGAAGAAAATGTGTACAGAAGTTTTTCCATTAGAAGTATAGGAAGCAAAATTACTTGAAGTCCACCTTAAAGTAGGAATTCGTGTATGTATGTATGTACATTTTATTTAGAAAACGGCTCTAAGAATTTTGATGAAAATCGTTAACCTACAGTTTTCTGGAACTGGAAATCGATTTAACTTGATCTCGACTTTAGGAGAATTCGTTTAGTGGGTTAAATATCCACCCCGAATTATAACGTTTTTATTGCCATGGCGTCGTTCCATTATTGTTAACAACCAACGCTTAGAAATCTTATGACGTCACGAACTCGCGATTGAGATGTTGGCGTTCAGTCACGCCATCTGTCTTCTTACGTCACGCGTTGCGTTTGGATCCTATTAAAGTTTTATGACGTCACTCTTGCGAGCAGATGGTCGCGATTCTCATCTGCCTCATTACGTCACGCGTTCTGTGCGTATGACCGTCCGCACGATAACTCGCGTAACAATCGTTCGATTCGATGAAATTTTAGTATCTGGTAGGATATCACCTGGGAAGGAACCCTGTTTAAAGAGAACAAAATGGGGTCAAAGGTCAGTACATAGGAGCGGGATTCATTCCACTGCTTTTATGCGCCATAACTAACGTAAAAAAGGTTCGATTTCGATGAATTTCTAGTATGTGGTAGGGGACCACCTGGCGACAAACCCTAATGAAAACGGGCGAAATGGGGTCAAAGGTCAGGACATAGGAGCGGAATCACTTCCATCGCCATTATGCGTCATAACTTACGTAAAAATGCTTCGATTTGGATAAAATGCTAGTATGTTGTAGGGGCCTGCCTGGGGACGAATTCTGTTGAAAATGGGCGAAATGGGATCAAAGTTTAGGACACAGGAGCAGTATCTATTTCATAGCCCTTATGCATCATTGCTTACGTAAAAATGTTTCGATTGCGACAAAACTTTAGCATGTCATTTCGGAGGTATACCGAACCGGTTCTGTTGAATATTATCGAAAAGGTCAGGGCACAGGACCGAGATATATTCCACAGCCATAATTCTCATAACTTGAATGAAAACTTGAGTAATGATTTCTGGTATGTTGGAAAGCGTATAATAATCAATGCGTTGCATGATTTTACTAACTTGTTGAATAGAAACACGCATTTTGTAAGGTTCGTTAAAACTGCAATGTTCATATGTCATTTAGCACTCCTAATGTGTGTGAAAAGTTGCGCAGTAGAATGTCGATGAGTCGATGCTCATTAATTGGCAATAGTAAATATCTAATTTAACCGCTCTTTGCCGTAACAATACAGGGGTATTAAGTTAGTTTCAGCGCATTGATCATTTGGTTGTGTCCTGTCATCCAGATGCCTTCTCAAACCCGTTTAATTGAATTCAGGTCAGGGGATTATCCTGGCTGCTCTATTTGTTGGATATCTTATTAAAGTATTTGCAAACTGTAGCTCTGGAGTGTTATAATTCTAGTAGCTACAAGCTTCGAATGGCATTCCATTGTATTTTTTTTTCAGCTGACCGAAAAAATTGAATTTAAGGTATTAATTGCATTTTAAATTATATTTATCTGTTATTTGCTGCGAGGCACCATACTAATTTCTGTCGAAATTCTTTGTCCATTAAGTGAGCCAACTCTATCGTCAAAAAATAAAACGTTATCAAATTTTAGGTTGGCAAATTCGAATAAGATATAACCTAACAACAAATATGGGTCATAACAAAACGTTTAAAAATAAGCTGCCCTCATTGAAACTATCTTTTCACAAAGTCTGATAGGTAATCTAACTTCAAACTCTCCTTTCAATATTCCTACACTCACGAAGCATCTCGTTGGAAAATATATAAACATAAACCATTTTTAGGTGCCATGTAGGAGAGAAATACATTTTAGAAATGCACGAAGGTTGTACCGAAAATAATGAAAAAGTGGGCTTTAACTGTTTTTAACTGACAGATGTCGTTCAAATTGCACATGTTGGCAGAGCAACTCTTCTTCTAAAGTACCCATTGCAGGTAAATAATGTATTCGAAGCAGAGGCAACGTGCCGTCATTGAGTTCTTGACGAAGGAAGAGTGCAGGCTGTCGACGTCCACAGAAGGCTGCAGAATGTTTACGGAGATGACACCAATGACAACAGCAATGTGTACAAATGGATGAAGTTTAAGGAAGGGGAAACCAGCATGCAAAGCAAACCACGCAGTGGGAGACCATTATCGGCGACCACCCGACACGAATCATCAGCAAGCGGATGAAATCATTCGCGCGGAGAGAAGTGACACAATCCGAGAGCTTATTGAACAGCTGGTCTGTAGTCATGATGCCAAACAGGAGATGGTGGATGATACAAGGTGTCGGAAAGTGTGTGCACAATGGGTACCTCGGCAGTTGATACCTGATTTGAAGGAGTTGGACGGCTGTCTACTCTGATCTGCTGGAAGGGATTGAAGCCAATTAAGACGCGTTTCTTATTTCAATCCGGTGAGAGGGAATGAAACGCAGTAGTACCTTTACGATCTGGAAACGAAGAATCAGTCCATGGAATGGTGTCACACCTCAACACCAATGCCTAAGAAGTTCAAGAGCCAGTATTTAGCATAGAAGGTCATACTGACTGTTGTGGGAATGACAAGGGTGTCATTCTCCTGGATTTTCTAGAACGTGGCCGTACCGTGGGAAGAGAACGGTACATTGAGACACTCCAGAGGCTTCGAGAAGCCAAAAGAAGGAAGAGACCGAACAAGAATCCGGAATGGACTCATATTCGATATGACAATGCGAGACAATACACATGTTTGGCAACAGATCAGGCGATCATCAAATTTGTCTAGTCGGTGGTCCGCTATCCACCGTATAGCGCAGTTCTGGCGCCCTACAGGTTCCACCCGTTTGGCCCAATGAAGAACAGTCCCCGAGGACAACGATTGGATGACACAGACGAGGTGAAAGTGGCTCTGAAGAAGTGGGTACAATAGTCAGTTTGGTTCAACGTTGGCGCAATTGCATTGCTTGTGATGGCGACTATGTTGAGCAGTACCTTTGTACAGAAAAGGAGTTACTCTACCAACATGTGCAATTTGAAGGAATTCAGTTAAAAAACGTTATCCCCACTTTTGCATTTCTTTCGAAACAGCCCTCGTATTATCTTTATCGATACTCCGTCTAATTATTTTCTGTAACAAAACGACAATTTTAGTACTCACATTACTAATCACAGCTGTATATTATATGTAAATTTCTTTTGAATTCAAGTAGATAACAAATTTCATCTCCAGTTTTTTCGTCACAAATCAATGCCTATTTCCAAGAAACAATGACCGATGTCAAGCAAGTAATCGGTACACCTCACAAGAAGTCAACCTTGCATGTTTCATTGGCACGAAAGTTGGCATTTTAAAACGCGAGCAAATGTATATTTTCAAATCTATTGTTTTCTTCTAACACATATACGAAACTTTCTTTAAGGCTTCAATATTTGTATCCGAACACATGTTGAGTTTTCTTCAACATGCCGAAGTTTCCTAACTTCTTCACATAGTAGATTTGTTGCTGTTGTTTCTAACTTTTTAAAAAGTGACACAAAAGAAAAACAAGAAAGATGACACCGAATTTTCGGTTGTAATAAGCACGTCTTTTGAATCCGTTCTGACGCAAATTAAATTTATCAAAGCAATTCAAAGTCAGTGGAACCGGTATGGAAAACAATAGTATCTGACGGAAGAAAGAAGTTTTTCAATCGGGTCTTTAATCCCTCAGATATTGCTGTAAACGGAATCGTGAGCTTACGAACTCTTATAAACAGAGTTATCGACAAAAATAAGATGTGACTTCACGTCCCTTGGTGGGAAAACCATGCATTATTTTAGGAAGAAAGTATTCGCAAAAGGTTTATCCATAGGAGCCGTATCGGTCCTAGAAAAAAAAAATTAGCCGAGTTTTCAGGAGCCCTGGATTTGCTATAAATACATCAGAAATAGAAACTAACACTTATGAGCCCTGGTGGCCAAACCATTCTTTACCAAACAGTAGAAATTACGTGAAAAATATTTTCCGTCAGGTCTTGTATGCGATACAGGAAGAAATTTTCATATCGCACTTTTAGGAGCAGAAAACGCAATTTGCCATTGTGCGCCCTAGCGGAAAGTCTAAGATTTACTTGAAAAATTTGAATTTATAGGAAAAGAATTTCGCATAGGAAACACTATCCAACAAAGAAGGAATTTTAGAAGTAGAGATATTGACAAAAATAAGATATACATCTACGCCCCTGGCGTAGAAACCATGCATTATTTCAAGAAGAAAATGTTCCTAAAATGTTTGTCGACATGAGTAGTATCGGTCCACAGATAACTTTTTTTGGCAATCGAGATTTTAGAAGCTCATATTTTGCTCCAAATACATCAGAAGGGGAAATTAAGACTTCGCCACCTGGTGGTCAAACAATTTTTTACAAAAATTTGAAATTACGTGCAAACGATTTACCATCAGGATCTGTATCCGGTGCAGAAACATTTTTCAGATCGGAGATTTAGAAGCAGAGATATAGGGGGAAACGTAATTTACCCTTACGCCTCCTAGCGGAAAGTCTATGAATTACTTGAAAATCACACGGTAAACACTATCCAACAAAGAAGGAATTTTTCTAATCGGACTCCTAGTAGTCGAAATATTGACAAAAATAAGATATACTTCTACGCCTCCTGGCGGAGAAACAATGGAATATTTTAGGAAGAAAACATTCCGAAAAGGTTTATCGATGATAGTGGCATCAGTCCACGAAAGAATTTTTTCAATCGATATTTTAGAAGCTCAGACTTTTTGGCAAATACATCAGAAGCGAAAATTAACCCTTATGCCCCCTGGTGGCCAAAGTATTCTTTACCGAAAATTCGAAATTATATGCAAAAGAATGTACATCTGGAGATCTATCAGCTGAAAAGAAAAAAATTCAAATCGGAGGATAAGAAGAAGGGTTATCGGAAAAAAAGCAATTTACTTTTATGCCACCTAGCGGAAAATCTATGCGTAATTTGAAAACGAAACTATATCCAAAATACCTTTCGACATAAATGGAATCGAAAGATAAAAGATTTTTTCAATCGGATGTTTAAAAGCAAATATGTGGAATAAAAGGTATTTTTGAATTCGACATCATCTGCATTTTAGCCATCTAGGGGCGAAAATGTGCAACGTAAAAAAACGAAATGCAGGATCATCATTCGCATATTTCAAGCTTTCGAATGCAAAAAGAATTTTTCAAATCGGACTAACAGTTGCAGAGATACCGTGGGTACAGACGGACGGGCGGACGGACGGACAAACCGATAACATAAGCACGATCTTTTTTTACAAAAGACGTGCTAATTAGTAGTATGTCAAATGACTTTCTAAAGTAACAGCATTCATTAAATGCTGCACAGCATAAAAAAAAAAACAACGGACTTTTTTTCGTTTCATTGACAACAGAGCAATTTCTTCAAAATGATCTGCATAATATACGACGGCATTGAGCCAGAAACCCCAGCTTATGACTATTGGGTGTAGGCTACAGTGAGAGATCAGTTTCCTTCATTTTAAATGATCGGTACTTGTTGGTGATTTAACAAACGTTTTCTCCCATTCCAAATTAATTTATCTACGTTTGGATAAAGGGTTCCGATATTTTCACACAACCTGTGCAAAACATGAATCACACACGATACATGAATCATCGTCGGAAAGCTATGGGACAGACTGTGAGCGGCTTTCTTCATCTATACGACTTAACAACTGTTGGTGATTTAACAAACTTATTCTCCTATTTCATATTAGCTTATCTACCTTTGGATAAAGGGTTTTGATATTTTCGCACAACCTGTGACTTTACACAGGTTGTGTGAATCACACACGATACGTGAATCATTTTCGGAAAGCTATGGGAAAGACTGTCAGCGATTTTCTTTATCTATACAGTTCCATCCGTAAGCAAAAGTAATGCATTTTCGTACAAAACACCATTCAGCCACAACAAATGCATAGATTCATAAATATAGAAGGTGTGACACGATTTTCTGTGGAAATAATTTTGCACGATAGAAAAGGAAACAAAAAGGGAAAAATACTTTTGAGTTTCCATGTTTTTCAAACAATCAGTTATAACGTTTCACACATTTCTGAAACCGTAATTGGCAGTGACATCACTTTTGTTCTGCTACTGGAATCGATAATTTTCATCAAATATATGTATGTATTGCTCAATTTTGAAAAATATAAGCTATATTTTAGAAACGCATATAACGTATTAAATCCGTTTATTTCTTATGGTGTAGTAATCACAAAGATTCGCCAAACTTTCGCACTCCACTCGGATGCTTTTTCAAGGCTACGGTAGACATAAGAATGCATTCCTATGTCTACTGTTGCCTTGAAAAAGCCTCCCAGTGGAGTGCGAAAGTTCGACGAATCTTTGTGATTACTACACCAAAAGAAATAAACGGATTTAATACGTTATATGCGTTTCTTGAATATTCATATTGTGGTGTATTAAAAATAACGTAATATAAGCTATGTTGACAAAAGTCACCGGGCACCCCTTCTAAAGCAAATGAACGGATCCGCTTCGTTGTTAAGATGCGCGGTACAGCTAAAAACGGTATAAAACAAGTCTGCAGCTTACCGCGATCATATCGCACAGTGAGGTTGAGTGAAAATATCGCGGCGGGAGAGAACTGACTTTGAGAAAGGAAAGATTGTTGGGTGATACATTAGTGGGTTGTCCATAAGAGAAACCGAGAGGCATTTAAACATAAACAAGTCTACTTTTCTGGTTGTACTAAATACGTGGAAGACACATGGCGTGCCTGAGGCAGCAAAATGTACCGGCAGACTAAAGAAAATCAGTGATAGAGGAGGTCGAAGCCTCAGGATAGCCGTTACAGCTAATCGACGGAGGCACATGACCTCAGTGTAAAGATGAGTAAAAATGCTGGAACCTCGGTATGTACACGTACCATTCGAAGAGAACTTCATTCCATGGATTACTGTGGTTTTGCGGCTGCTCATAAGCCTTTCATCTCCACTCGGAATGCTATTCGTCGTTTAGCATGGTGTAAAAACATTTATCGTGGACCGTAGATAAATGGAAACGGGTCCTATGAACTGATGAATCAGGATACACGTACCATCCGTCTGATGGCCGTGCGTGGCGTATGGTGGCAGCCGTGGGAACGCTATTTACAGCAGTGTAATGTTCCTACGGTCAAGTGTGAAGCTGGCAGTATACCCTTGTGGGAGTGTTTTTCGTGGTATGGTCCCAGCTCTTTGGTTATCGTAGATAAACCGGTTAACCAGCACGTCGACCTCGATATTCTGAACTGTTATGCCCTACCAACTCTGTGCCATTTCTATGGAACAGAGCTTTGTTGGTACCAGCAGAATAATGCACCGAGCCATAACGCCAGGACTCTTACGGCGTGGTTTGACGGTAATTCTGTATCGTATGAGGACTGGCCAGCACAGAGCCCTGATCATAATCCCATAGAGCACCTATGGCATGAATTAGAGCACCACATAAGAAGTTTAGAACCAAGATCTACTACTAAGCAACAGTTAGCGGCAGCATTATGTATTGAATCAATGCGCATACCTACCGCTGTTTTCCAAAACCTTGTCGAAAGCCTGTCTCGAAGAGTCGGTGCGTGCATTAAGGCCAAAAGTGGACCGTCACCGTACTGATGTATATCAATAAATGCTATGTTGTGTTTCTCTTCTAGGTGTCCGTTGAATTTTGTCAATATAGTATATATTGATATACAAAATTTTCTAAAATATATGTTTTGTGTAAAAATATTTCTTCATCTAAAAATACATAAAATGCAGATATTTTGAGACTGCCAGGAATTGCGTTTTCAAAGGACAGGATTAATAACATTCTCTCGTTACTGCAAAGACCTAGTAAACTTCGGTGTCTGCTACGACAACTTGCATATGAGAAAAGTAAGCATTCATCTCATCTGATATACCTTTGCTTTAATATATATATATATATATATATATATATATATATGGGATGTAAGGTCAGGTGATGCGTAACATCACAGCCTCTCCTTGACAAATGTCAACCCCGCCTTCTCGTGGTACATCCTGTTCCCACTAAAGGGGCTCTGACGACCGCCAATAGCGGTATAACTATACCATCGGGATTAGAGGAAATGCTATCATACACTCACCAACCCGCTTGGCCAGCGTGGTGAGTTAGGGCCAAACCCCTCCAAAATGACTCAACAACTTAAAACTTGGCCCTCAGTCTCCGGCAGCTGGAATGTACCTGGCCAAGGCAGCGGCCAGTGCGACATGAAGTCAGAGGGTGCTAAGAATCCCCGGAGGACCGGACTAGGCTGCCATCTGATGCTGACCTTGGCTACATACAACGGACGCTCCCTATCTTCTGATTCAAGGCTTCTTGAATTGGAAGAGGAACTACAAAGGATCAAGTGGGACATCGTCGGGCTAAGTGAGGTAAGGAGAAAAGGAGAAGATCTCATTGAACTGAAAAGTGGACATCTCTTCTACTATCGTGGGACAGATACTGGCAGAACTAGTGGTGTTGGATTTATAATAAACAAGAAACTGAAGGATAAAGTTGTAGAAGTTGAAAGTTCCTCTGACAGAGCTGCACGACTCGTTATCCAACTCTCGAGAAGATACCAGGCTCAGATTATTCAAACTTATGCACCCACCACAAGTCATGCTGAAGAAGAAATTGAAGAATTTCATGAGAAAATTCGTGATCTAAATAATAAAGGTAAGCAGCACTTGAAGATAATTATGGGAGATTTCAATGCAAAAATAGGGCAACGGCAACAGAATGAAACTTCAGTAGGTAAATTCGGTCACGGCAACAGAAACCAGCGTTGAAATACTCTCGTAGAGTTTGCAGAGGCAGAAGGGTTTTTCATCTTGAACTCCTTTTTCAAGAAAAAGCCACACAGGAAATGGACATGGAGACATCCAAATGGGACGACAAGTGAAATTGATTTTATTATGTGTAACAAAAAATTCGTCATAGAAGACTGCAGTGTGCTAAACAAGTTCAACACAGGCAGTGACTATAGATTGGTGAGATGTAAGATGCACCTCAACACTAAACTCGAACGTAGCAAGCTCATAAGACAAACAAAATGTAGTGACATAACCAACCTTAAAAAACACCATAATACCTTCAAATTGGAACTGAAGAACAGATTCTCTGCTTTAGAAGGCCTAACATCAGAAGAAGTGGATATTTCTGAAGTTAACAGAAAAGTAACCAAAGCTCTTATGGAAACAGCAACAAAATTAGCTGGGTCTAAGAACAAATTGCATGTGAACAAATTATCAGGAAAAACCAAAATTTTGATGCAAAAAAGAAGAGAGATGAGGACAACTAAAGAAGATGTGACTTCCAAAGTGTAATATATAGAGCTATGCAAGACAGTACGAAAAATTATCACTGAAGACGTATGGAAATTCAACTGTGAACTAGTAAGGAAAGCAATTGAAAACAACCAAAGCCTAAAGATAGCAAAGGGACATCTCAGTAAGGGAAGAAAACAGATTATGGCACTGAGAAAAGAAGATGGTTCTGTAACAAGAAATAGAGGCAGAAATTTTGACAAGAGTGAAAGATTTCTACTCCACATTATATGAAAGGGATGATACATTACTCCAGGCATCATGAAAGGTACCAGAGTTCTTAAAGTCCTTCCAGAAGAAGTTGCACATGCAATCAAGAACATGAAGCGGGGAAAAGCTCCAGGAGAAGATGGAATTACTGTAGACATCATACAAGAAGCAAGTGGAGAAATCGAAACAGTACTCGCCCAAATTTTCACTCGATGCCTTAATGAAGGAAAATTCCTAAGGATTGGAACAACGCTACAATGATCTTGCTACATAAAAAAGGTGACATTGAGGATCTCAGGAACTACAGACCTATCAGCCTCCTATCAGTGGTTTATAAAATCTTCACTAAAGTTCTTTCACACCGCTTGAAGGTAACACTGGACATGGCTCAACCGAGAGAACAAGCTGGATTCAGGAGTGGCTACAGCACAATAGATCATATCCACGTACTGAGAGAACTAATTGAAAGAGCGAGGGAATATGAACTTCCATTGTGCATGGCTTTTATCGATTATGAAAAAGCCTTTGATTCGGTGAAACCGTCGGCAGTTACAATGGCTCTGAAAACCTGCGGTATTGAAGATGCATACATTAATATTATTAATAACATCTATGAAAATGCAAGTGCAAAGATTAGGCTGTTTGAAAATACAACACACATAAAAATTGGAAAGGGAGTGAGACAAGGTGACACCATATCTCCGAAGCTCTTTAATGCCACATTGGAGGGTGTTTTTCAGTCACTGAGCTGGGAAAACAAGGGGATAAAGATTAATGGAGATTATCTAACCCACCTTCGTTTTGCTGATGACGTAGTCACTTTTGCAACTAGCCCATCAGAGCTGCAGAGTATGATCCAGGAACTTGCTGACAAGAGTAAAGAAGTGGGATTAAAAATGAACTTTCAGAAGACAAAAGTGATGTACAATGCTTTTACAAGAAATGAAGATTTATCGATTGATGGAGAAAAGCTGGAGATAACAGACACGTACGTTTATCTTGGACAGCAGATATCAAGTGAGGGTCACATTAGTGAAGAAAGTAATCGGCGTACAAAACTTGCCTGGAGAGCTTTTGGAAGAAACAGCATAATTATCAAGAGCAATATGCCATTATGTCTTAAAAGAAAAGTGTTTGATCAATGCATCCTTCCAGTGCTTACGTATGGTGCAGAGACGTGGACCTTAGCTAAAAGAGACATACAAAGGCTGCAGATAACTCAAAGTAGCATGGAGAGGTGCATGCTTGGTGTAACCAGGAGAGATAAGAAGAGGAACACGTGGATCCGAAAAATGACAAGAGTGGAAGACATCATGATCAGAGTTAAATCCCTGAAATGGCAATGGGCTGGACATACTGCCAGAAGAACAGACCATCGATGGACAGCCGAAATTTTAGATTGGATTCCAAGGGACAGGAAAAGACCCAGAAGAAGACCACATTTAAGATGGGTGGATGAAATTCGAAAGTATGCGGGAGTGACATGGAGGAGACTGGCACTAGACAGACCGTTGTGGAGGAAACTTGGGGAGACCTTCGTCCAGCAGTGGATTGATATTGGTTGACAATGATGATGATGATGATGATATGTATATGCGCGAGCTAGCGCGTGTTTATGTGTGTGGGCAAGCTCAACTGTCAGAAGAACAGAATAGATTGCACTAACATCTTGAATATCCGAAGTGCTTTGTTTAAATTCTAAGATGTTCCCAAACTTAATACAAGTTTTGCACATGTATATCCCACATGTATATCCCAATGAAAGAAAAAAATTGATTTTGTAATGGCATGTATTCTGCAGAAAAGGATATTTGATTTACCTGGGGATGTACAGAATTATCGCGATTTATTTCGGACAAGAGCAATGCCGGTATATTCAAAAAGGTTTCTAAAAAATCCCAGTATTCCTTCTAACAATTTAGAAAAATAAGTTTGATCTCAGAATAGTACATTACAACCCGTTAGTAAAAATTAGACCGCAACAGACCTTTTCATTTCCTTTACTAGAGGTATCAGGGACATGGTTAATAAAGAACAAAATATGATGCGGCCATGCTATTCTTCGCAGGACGTTCCCGGACCACAAAACTATAGTGGCTGAAGGTGGTTCAAAGCTGAACATTCTTCACATTGTATGGCCACCTACAGATGTTTGAAATGTAATTTAAGTTGAATCCGTCGTTTACAAGGTTCTGACTGCACTCTCTACCTATCATTAGTGCAACGTAATGCATATCTTGGTTCGACATGTTTCATCAATCTCTTACACCGCAGTACAACCAAATTACTATGGTTCACGAACCACGCTGCCTTGATTTGCTGTTATTCTTCGCCATAAGTTGATTCCGAATGAGTCGTGGATTTCCAAGCACCAAAGTTTTAACAATTTTGATTCGAAATTTTTCTGTAATTTCCCACTTTCCTAGGAGAAAATTAAAAAAATCATTAAGTTACTCGAAAGGCTTGGGTAATGACGTACACGGAAGAACCAAAACGCTATAACGACCTACATAATATGATATTCGACATCAACTTGCCACCAAAATATTTCTTACTCGGCGAAACATAGTCTTACAAGATTTCTAAAGTTGTCTTTGGTATGCGATACTTTACCAGCAGATCCGCTAACTCTGTGATTTACTTGATTGAGAAACAGTGCATCCATTGTTCTCTGATAATTCCCTTAGTAGGGTGATTCCTCTGTTTTCTCTCAATTATAGAACGCGTGGAATTCATTGGCTGACAACTTTAATGGCTGTGCATGACCCCTTCGCCATGTCGATGCATCGTGGAACGTGGATACACTTCAGCGAAGCATGGTCATCCACACTTCAGGATAACAACGAGTGTCCTTATCACTCGATGTAACGCAGCGTTGCATAATATATAGCCAAGCAAAGCGTTATATCATCATTACCTTCGATAATAAATAATTATCTTCCCTCCGCGTTCTCTGTATGTGTATAAACAAATAAATAAGAAATTAAATAAATAAATAAATAAATAAAAAAAGAAACAATGGACATGTTAGTAAGGAACTGAAATGTTCCCAGCAAAAAAAAGTAACACCCGATAATCAGCTGCATTATGTTTGTGGGTGCGCGTCTCTTGAACACTTTCAGACACTGATAGAACTTTAAACATTATGAGAGAAAGCCATTAAAAATTCAACGGACCTCTACAATCGATAAGACATTAAGAAACAGAAATACACGTTTTCGCTCAAAAATAGTTGATATGTATGTTAGGAAATCAAATTGTACACAAATGTTTTTACAGTTGGCGGGAATACGAGTATTAGGACAGTGGGATTTAGATATCAGTCTAATTTAAGAAGAGTTGTAGAGAAAGACAAGACATAAGGTTACGCACCATTTCCGAGGGACTGTGAAATGTGAAAATGTAGAAGAAATGCGAAAAAAATGTTCCGTAACGACATCTGTGCTGAAAAGTTAAACGACATCTGTGCTGAAAAGTTAAACGACATCTGTGCTGAAAAGTTAACTTTTTCAAATACCTTTCTGGAAGCTGAGACGAGAAAATTGTTCTGATGTTCACCCCCCTTCACAAAGACAGTTCCTTATTTACAGAGCAGAGTTTCATTATTTTACTGCAAAAATTGGCGTACAGCAGATAAATATATTTATTGATATAATTTTTAGAAGCGGCGATTCACTTTCAATTCGAGGTAAATACTAAAACCATCTAACGCCAGAACTGTACAGGGAAAGTATTTCACAATTTAAATGTCCGGAGTTGAAAGGCAATTTAAACACGATCTTTCAGAAGCTAAATACGAAAAAACATATATTAAGATTTACCGTGCCATTGCAAAGATATGCGAATATAAAATTTGTGCAGATACTGATATATCAACGAAGACGAATTAATTCTGTCTGCTTTTTGACGTGTCGATCTTGCGGCCAACATGGTGAAAACAAATTCGAGAAAATGACTTCTCGAACAATCCAGTTCATTTGAAAACATTCCGCATGAGATAGTTTGTTCAATAATTTTTTTTAAAACCGCACTGTTAGAAACAGAGGTCAAAAAAATAAAGGAAAATAAAATATATTCTTAGCTAAAATCTCCGGCAGGAGCATTCAGCGTTATTTTCAGCAGAAAATATTTTTTACGATGTATTTTCTGCATATGATCTACACCATGGAGCCATTACATTATAACCAACCCCAGCTTACAGAGATGAGCCCGCCTGGAGACCTAAAAGTGGCGCAGGGAAATCCACAGAAAAGTATACACTCACGGACAATGAAAATTTCGCACCTTAAAGAAAACGTACTATAACCGCGAAATTTTGCAAATAGCTAAAGTGCGTGCCGGTATGCAAATGGTCTACGTTTGGTGAGAGTGCGCATGACACAACACCCTGCGGTGGCGCGGCAAGCACGAAAAGGCAGCTTTATAAACTGGCGTGTAGTCGATGCTCCATGAAATCGAAAAGCACCGGATGACACAAGCAAGAGTACAGAGCAACAAGGATGCCTAGTAGACACCAGAGGCGTCGACTTACGCTACTTATGGACTTTAAGAGAGGCTTAATCAATCATCGAGCTGAAAACCCCAGGGTGTTTGGGGCGCCGTATAGCTTGCCACGCGAATCGTTCTGACCATACCGTCCGACTGTGTCGGGAGAAGTGGACACATCACAGAACTGCCATACGGCGCAGCGGTAACGGACGGAAAAGGAGGACCACCGGTAGAGGTGATCGACGATCTTGCGCCAGACACGAACGCATCCCACGGGGACCCTGTCTAGTAAACAGGGAGAGAAAACGGCTCTGGTGTTCCCAGGAATCATTTCTCTACTCCTCGAGGAAGCGAATGTGTGGTCCCAGCGTTATCACGTGTGCTGCCATTAAAACCGAAACATCGCCTGCTCCGGTTGCAGTGGGGCCGGGCCATAGCAATGTGGAACGCCACAGACTGGCGACATGTAATGTTTAGCGATGAGTGCGGTTCGTTTTTGAAACAGATGATCAACGTGTCCGGGTGTGGAGGTCCCCGTGTCAACAGTACAATCCCGACCTCGCTATCGCAAGCCACACCTCCACTCCCTCCCGCCCGCAGGCCTTATGGTCTAGGGAGCCATTGCCTACGATAGCCGATCAGCTTTAGTAGTGGTACATGGATCAATGAGGGGCCAGGGTTATGTGGATGAGATCTTACTGCCTCATGTGCTCCCATTCGTGGCCGGGATTCCAGGTGCGCCATACCAGCAAAATAATGCTGACCCGCACACGGCGTGAATTGACCAGGACTGCCGACGTCGGGTCCAGACATTTGCATGGCCTGCCTGCTCCCCGTCCATGTAACTTATGGAGCTTGTGTGGGAGGCACCAGTTGAGACGCTGGTTGCCGCCGTGCTGCACTATCCGGGATTTGGAACACACCGTCTTACACCTGTGGATTAGTCTGTCACAGGAAAACATCCCGCGTCTGTTCGCCGCCATACCGGACCGTATTGCAGCATGTATCACAGCACGAGGTGGTGCGACGCACTATTGAAAATGACCGGATTGCGTGCTACTGATCCCTTTGTAATTTTCCTGCAGCCGTGATTTCGCCATATGTGTATCATTTATCTGCATCATTACGTCCATAAAATTTCACTTCAATCGGAAGCTTCCTTCTTGGGGCGCAAATGTCATTGTCCGTGAGTGTATATACAACCCAAGGAACGGCTTTCCATTAGCAGAGTGTTCTGAGTAAGAATGGGAAAAGATGCCGATTTATCGGAGTTTGATAAAGGACAAATTGTAATAGCACGGCGTCTCGGAACTACGATCTTGGAAATGACGCGGCTTGTGGGTTCTTCACGTGCCTCTGCACTGCGTACGTATCAAAAGTGGTGCACAGATGGTCAAACGACGAACCGTTGTCTTTTCGTGTGTCATCCGCCGCACACTGAAGCCAGAGAGGAGCGGAGACTGCCGCGCATTGTTCCCAGCGACCGCATGCGTAGAGTGCGACAAATCGACCGCCGCTACAACATTGGTGATCAGGAAAATGTGTCACAGAACACAGTACATCGCAGTATTCTGCGCATGGGTCTGCGTAGCCGAAGACTTAGTCGGATCCCCATGCTCACGACACGTCATCGCCGACAATGCATGTAACGTGCCCAAGATCATCGAGATTGGACGTGATAGCACAATCCCTGACAGCTGGCAGAATCGTCAAGGAATGGCTCGACGAACACACTGGTGACTTTCTGTTATTTAAATGGCCTCCAAATCCACCTAACATGAACCCAATCGAACATTTGTGGTTCGTCTTTGAAAAGCATTTTAGCCCAAAATCACTACCACCCCGAAAGGAGCGGGACCTGGAGGACCTTCTGTTGACATTATGGTACCAGGCACACCAGGTAACCTATCGCCACCTCATCGAATCGATGCCTGGCCGAGTGGCCGCTATGTTGCGTGCTGAAGGGGTCCTACAGCTTATTTGGTAGGTGGTCCTGATACAATGACTCATTGGTGTAGGTCATTTAAAATGAAAAACAACGAAAACGAAAACGTAATCTTGTGATCTCAAGTGAAGAAACCGTTGTTCACCAAAATTAGAAACAATACGCAGAACGTTTCTCACCTTGCGGACAGAGAGGAAAAGTGAGGTATGTGTTCATCTCTGTGTTCATAATCATAAACTACTACAAAATTTCCAACGACTTTCCAAGTTTTTAATGATACTAAATTCCTTCGGAGTGAGAACTTCTCAAAAGTTTGCTCATTAATCCTATGAACTTCTACCGCTTTAAGAAGTAATACATAATCTATTTCGATAAATAAATAACGACAGAAACATCATGCCCATATGATGCTTCTTGTCGTTTATTTACTTTGTTTTTGTCCTTTTAAGGAAAAAGAAGACCCATTCCCATTTGAGAAGTATTCCAAAATCAGAATGAACCATTTAACCAACTAAAAAATTGTTTTCGGATTTAGCAAGATGGGCTAAATTAAACTCCAACGAACATATGCGCTGCATAATAAGTGAGCAGAATGCTGCCAGGCTTCGAAAGTCGTCATTTACGGAAGTGATTTACACCCCATTTTATAGATTACCTTCTAAAATAGCTGTGATTACCTTCTAAAATAACTACAACCCAAACAACGGCAGAGAAAACGTTTTATCCAAGTGTTTTCACGCAACGGCTAGATGTTAGTGTCGATGGACTAGTCCATCGCCATCCTTACTTGTTTAATGGACCACATTATAAAGGACTGAAAGAAATCACTTTTCACCATCACATGTTTATTGTAGATACAGCTGAGACAACGGGGTGAACGGATATTGTTTTAAAGTAGATTTCGTAATAACTGGTGCATATGTGAAAACTTCTGTATGCGGAACACACGAAATTTGGGGCGCTATTTACTGTAGGTATATCTACCGCTTGAAGGGTTAAAATTCCTGTTGTAAAAGTAAACCTTCCAAAAGAATATATATTATCCATTCGTCAATTTTCCTTTTCTACTTATGTTCGTTGTTAGATGTTTTTTGTAACACAACAAAACTGGGAAAACAAACCTTGGCAAGTTGCTTTCTTACAAACAGAAAGTTAATCTTAACTTCACGACCAAACATCTTCATTACTAGTCGTCATTAAAACTCTCGTTCTTACAAGGTGTTGTATATCTATTTTCCACTATATGTGGTTAAATCTTTACATCTTTTGTTGGATAATTTCAACGAAAGTGAAGTAATAAAGGATAAACTCGTTATCATGAAATTTTCAAGATACTTTAAAGAATATTTAAAACTCCGAATAACTGGATGGGGTAACAAGAAATTAATAGATTCTAAGTTCTAAATATTTCTAGTTGAAAATCAAACCTGAGCGATAGTCATAAGGCATTGATATAAAAACTGCATTCAGGCTGGCATTTATTTGTTTCTGGAATGAAAAACATATCCCATGTTCCTCCGAAATATTTCGTAATTCTTGTTTATGTTAAATCGACAAGGAAACAGAATGAAAACTATGTCTGCATTTCGATATTCTCCCATATTTTCATTTTGGAAAGAAAATCATAATTAAGTAAATGTTTGTAGTATTTAGTTCGGAACATTTTGTACATCTACTTTTCTTAATAATTCTGAAATGATGTTGTAGGCACCATTGTGTAATGTACGGGAGCTTTTGCTCTCATCATAAAAGCAGTTGTACGTGCGTAACATCCGTATTATCAAAAGTGGTTTTCCAAATAGTTGTATTTTTTAACGTTATGCAAATCATTGAACTACCAATGACTATTTTTAGTAAAATATCAGCAGCATCGTATTCGATGCTCCTGATATTTTACTAAAAATAGAACGAAATGATGGGAGCATCATCTCGTTCAGTTATCCTTCTGAAAAGACTAGATCCTTCTCCGTGTTTATGAGTGATCTTTCTTATACCACTGCTCACTAAACTGTTTTGAAAACTGTTTCGTAGGAGACGAGAAAATTGATGTCCATTGCGTTTTAGTACGACAACGTTTCTCAAATATAGTATTTTATATATATTTCAATGTGTAAATGGATGTGCAAACAAGAACAACAAGGATTTGCTAAGATGGCTTATGTTTTACGTATTGTTAATTATACAGTATACGTATTTTGGTGATTACGGGTAGCTTTTATTTACTTTCGCTATTTTTTATTTATTTTTTTGATTCATGAAATTACGCTTGGTGAAAAAATGCACAACAAAATGTTTACCACAAATTTCGAAGATGGGAATACATGACCGACGGAAGAACAGCACTGCGGTTTCATTGCTTTCTGAAACTAGGGGTTGTGGGATAAATATAAATCGACCAACCATTAAACCTCTGCTGCTTGATCACATGGCAGATGCATGCATCTACGTGTAGTTGATTTTACATTCGTCAAGGTTTCTGGTCCAATAATGAGCAGTCGTCACAGGCGTTTGTTTAATTTGACTTTTGATTACCTAGGAAATCTACTGTAGATTATTTAAAGAAAATGGACGCGCACCGTCGGTTTCAAAAAGTTTTTTCGCTAAAGTAAACAAGAAATTTCGAAATGATATTAAAGATCTCACATGTCGGCTCATAAAAATAAACACAGATAGAAAAGCTTTAGAATTTCGCTATTTAAAGCTGTTGTCAATCATATATCTTCTCAAAGTGAGTCTTATACTGTTACGAAAAATGAATAGCAACTCTGGAAATTTCTGAGGTTTTGGGGTTTTCAGTGTTACTACAAAAGTGAATATGCAGATAACACCCACAATATATATATATATATATATATATATATATATATATATATCATGTAAAGCACATTTCATGCAGAAGCCAACTCAGTTTACAGAATGGGAATATCTTTAACAGAACTCAAGTTATGAGCAGAAATGTGCTCCGCAGGAAGCACACTTCGTTATGTCAAATGTCATCCTCGTTGCTACAAACCGACAGAGCTTGCGTGTACATCCGCGTATAGGCGATATACAGGTCAGGCGTGTGCGTGAGGTTATTCGAGACGTTTTCCCAGTGTGCGTAGGTAGTTCATTTGCATTGGTAAGTGTTTAGTCGTTTCTCCGTGGACTGCAGTGCAAATCTGAAATTTAGAGTGCATTTCGTTCATTATGAACAAACTGTGTTGCGGTTATGGGAAGATTAGGGGATATTTTACCACTAAAAGCTTCGCGAATAGTGACTTTAAGGGAATTCGGTAAAAGCAATGCAGGAATTGCCTGGATAACAAGAGTGCGGAAGAGTGCAGTTGGACGGCAGTTGGCGAAGGTCTGTGATATGGGTGGAATCAAGAATGGCAGGTTGGGTAAATATGGCCGAAAAATGAAAACAACTCCTAGAAGTAACAACTCGTTGAGACGGTTATATCTGCGAAACAGGTTCGTCTCGTCAATAATTCTTGCCAAGCATACTGTTGTTTGTCCTCGAACAGTGAGGAACAGGTTACGTTCTATGGGTCTGACGTCTCATAGGGCGGTAAAAAAGCCACTGCTAACTACTGTACAATGCAAGAAACGTTTAGAATGGGCAAAGGAATATAAGGATTTAAACACTGATATGTGTCGTCAAGTGTTATTTAGTGATGAGACAAAATTGAACATCGACGGTAACGACGCGGTGTACCGAACGTTTCGACGAAATAACGAGGCGTTAGAGGCGTTGCATCCTTCTTGTACACTTAATAATAGAAAGTATCCATGCAGTGTTGTGAATTGGGAATGTTTCGCTACTACTAGAGTGGGCAGAATCCATGTGTGTGAGAGCACTGTTAATGCACAGGAGAACAACAATATCCTCTAGGACAACATGGTGTCTTCAGGACATGATTTATTCCACGGTCAGCCATACAACTTCCCGGACGATTCAGCCCCATGCCACCGTGCAAAAATCATTAAAGCTTATATGTGACGTCTTTAGGTAATGTTGGCCTGGTAGTTCGTCAGGCTTAAGCCCCATTGAGAATTTGTGGCGCATTCTGAATAGAACAGTGCAGAAACGTCACCCCACAAATAAAGTAGAACTGATTAACCCAATTATGACGTTTGGCACAACTGTATTTCATCCGATGTGTTGCGTAAGGTGGTTGACTCAATGCCCAACAGGTGTGCAGCCGTTGTTAAATCGAAAGTTCACCCAACGAAATATTAGGTACGTAATTGTAATTGAATTTGAACATGTTATTTTGTCATAATTTCTGTTTCACAGCAGATTTGTGTTCAAAACTCGAGTTCTGTTCAAGATATTCCCATTTTTGGCTTCTGCATGAAAAGTACTTAAACATGATATACATGATTTAAAAGCACATGATATAGATGATTAAATGCATATTTACTTTGCAGCAACACTGGAAACCCGAAAACGTCAGACATTTCCAGAGTTGCTATTAATTTTTCCGTAACTGTATTTAATGTGATATATATGATCACTTTGCACATTTTACTTTTATTTCAACACAGATTCTGCACAACGAATTCCAGATTTTATTCGAGATATTTCAGAGTCGGAACAATAATTTCTGAATGTGGGAATTGTTGATCTGAGAAACAAACGCGGAAGCAATTCTCTCTCTCTCCCTTTGTCCCTCTCTCTCCCTTTGCCCCTCTCTCTCTCTCACTCCCTTTGTCCCTTTCTCTCTCTCTCTTTCCCTTTGTCCCTTTCTCTCTCTCTCTCTCTCTCTCTCTTTCCCTTTGTCTCTCTCTCTCTTTCTCTTTCTTGTGCGTGCGACTGGGAGAATCTTGCCCAGTAGGTTATTTCAGGGGAGGGAGTGCCTACCCAATATTTTTGTCCTGTTTAATTATTTTTGGGAGTATGTCATTTTTAAACTAAAAAAATTGAATTAACATATTTCTAAAAAATTGGCTCGTTCATAGAAGTGGCCTTGATGCCGAAACCTGCTTAAGATTTTACCCGTTCCACTCGCTCACATCACATGACAGAAACATAGGTTATTTTTCTGTTTTCTTTTCTTCGGCATAGAATAATTGAGTTCATGGAAATAACTTCTTTTTTTCTACATATCCAGAACATTTCGGCATCGGATCTCAATGGGATCACACGAAACAAAAAGTAACACAGAGCAATGGTACTAAAATGCACCATCAGTGAGTGTGGAATTGGTTATTTGGTCTGTCGGAAATGTTATCCTGGGTCTTCAAACACGATCATGTTATAGAATTACATTGCAATTAGTTCAAAGGATAACATTTATCCATGGGGTAACAAATTGCGTTTGTTTCAGGAGGTAAAGAAAAAGAAATCAAAATATGGATGCAGCGAACCAGACACATTAAAACATTCTATGTTTATTGCTCCAACCCTCTTGGGACGCCAAACCATAAATTTTACCCAAAATAATTCTGAGACCAGTTCCAAAACATCTATCATGACAGAACATGTTGCTAAAAACTGGAGACAAGATGTATGCCAGTTATCGTAAAACAGGGCAGACATTTCAATCTGAAGCTAGAGAACGTTCTTCTTCGTTTTCTAAAATTTCTAATGACCTAAATATCCCGGCCCAAACGTTTTCATCTGAAAACACTGAAAGATCATCTCCTGAAAAATAGCATGCTAGAGGCATTTAACAGAAGTTTACAATGTCTGGATCAGACACCAACAAACTAAATATGCCTGCAAGAATGTCCTTAAGAGAAATAAAAAAAAATCCCAAGAAGCATTTGGAATTAAAATATTAAAGTTAATTCTTGACTCAGAAACAAAGGATATTTCATCTCCTGAGCATGAAATTATAAGTCACTTGAAATGAAGATTTCATTCCACAGATAATAAAACAGATAATAATGACTAAACTTAGCAGAATCATTACATCAAAGAATTTGTGTTTTTATCGGGAGTTAGTTAACGTATTCTTATTCCAAGACATCTAGTTGGCGAAATTCAACTGAACATGCGCAGCAGTACTATTCGAAACATGAGAAAAACATTGCTACGGGAAAAGAATACATATAAAATACCCCATTATGTGTAACAAAAAATTCGTCATAGAAGACTGCAGTGTGCTAAACAAGTTCAACACAGGTAGTGACCATAGATTGGTGAGATGTAAGATGCACCTCAACACTAAACTTGAACGTGGCAAGCTCATAGGACAAACAAAATCTATTGACATAACCAACCTTAAAAAACACCATAATACCTTCAAGTTAGAACTGAAGAACAGGTTCTCTGCTTTAGAAGGCCTAACATCGGAAGAAGTGGACATATCTGAAGTTAACAGAAAAGTAACCAAAGCTCTTATGGAAACAGCAACAAAATTAGCTGGGTCTAAGAACAAGTTGCATGTGAACAAATTATCAGGAAAAACCAAAATGTTGATGCAAAAAAGAAGAGAGATGAGGACAACTAAAGAAGATGTGACTTCCAAAGTGGAATATATAGAGCTATGCAAGACAGTAAGAAAAAGTATCACTGAAGACGTAAGGAAATTCAACTGTGAACTAGTGAGGAAAGCAATTGAAAACAACCGAAGCCTAAAGATAGCAAAGGGACATCTCAGTAAGGGAAGAAAACAGATTATGGCACTGAGAAAAGAAGATGGTTCTGTAACAAGAAATAGAGGCGAAATTTTGACAAGAGTGAAATATTTCTACTCCAAATTATATGAAAGGGATGATATATGCACTCCAGACATCATGAAAGATACCAGTACCAGAGTTCCTCCAGTCCTTCCAGCAGAAGTTGCACATGCAATCAAGAACATGAAGCGAGGAAAAGCTCCAGGAGAAGATGGAATTACTGTAGACATCATACAAGAAGCAAGTGGAGAAATCGAAACAGTACTCGCCCAAATTTTCACTCGATGCCTTAATGAAGGAAAGATTCCTGAGGATTGGAACACCGCTACAATGATCCTGCTACATAATAAAGGTGACATTGAGGATCTCGGAAACTACAGACCTATCAGCCTCCTATCAGTAGTTTATAAAATCTTCACTAAAGTTCTTTCACACCGCTTGAAGGTAACACTGGACATGGCTCAACCGAGAGAACAAGCTGGATTCAGGAGTGGCTACAGCACAATAGATCATATCCACGTGCTGAGAGAACTAATTGAAAGAGCGAGGGAATATGAACTTCCATTGTGCATGGCTTTTATCGATTATGAAAAAGCCTTTGATTCGGTGAAACCATCAGCAGTTACAATGGCTCTGAAAACCTGCGGTATTGAAGATGCATACATTAATATTATTAATAACATCTATGAAAATGCAAGTGCAAAGATTAGGCTGTTTGAAAATACAATACACGTAAAAATTGGAAAGGGAGTGAGACAAGGTGACACCATATCTCCGAAGCTCTTTAATGCCACATTGGAGGGTGTTTTTCAGTCACTGAGCTGGGAAAACAAGGGGATAAAGATTAATGGAGATTATCTAACCCACCTTCGTTTTGCTGATGACGTAGTCATTTTTTCAACTAGCCCATCAGAGCTGCAGAGTATGATCCAGGAACTTGCTGACAAGAGTAAAGAAGTGGGATTAAAAATAAACTTTCAGAAGACAAAAGTGATGTTCAATGCTTTTACAAAAAATGAAGATTTATCGATTGATGGAGAAAAGCTGGAGATAACAGACACGTACGTTTATCTTGGACAGCAGATATCAAGTGAGGGTCACATGGATGAAGAAATTAAACGGCGTACAAAACTTGCCTGGAGAGCTTTTGGAAGAAACAGCATAATTTTCAAGAGCAATATGCCATTATGTCTTAAAAGAAAAGTGTTTGATCAATGCATACTTCCAGTGCTTACGTATGGTGCGGAGACGTGGACCTTAACTAAAAGAGACATACAAAGGCTGCAGACAACTCAAAGAAGCATGGAGAGGTGCATGCTTGGTGTAAACAGGAGAGATAAGAAGAGGAACTCGTGGATCCGAAAAATGACAAGAGTGGAAGACATCATGATCAGAGTTAAATTCCTGAAATGGCAATGGGCTGGACATACTGCCAGAAGGACAGATCATCGATGGACAGCCGAAATTTTAGATTGGATTCCAAGGGACAGGAAAAGACCCAGAAGAAGACCACATGGGAGATGGGTGGATGAAATTCGAAAGTATGCAGGGGTGACATGGAGGAGACTGGCACAAGACAGACCATTGTGGAGGAAACTTGGGGAGACCTTCGTCCAGCAGTGGATTGATAATGGTTGACAATGATGATGATGATGATGAAAACAAAGACGTACGTACGACAAATAACATAATTTTTGCATATACCTTAGGAGATCGATAGGTATAAAGAAAAGTACGAGAGATTCCACGCCGTTTGTGCCATGCGTGATAGCTTTGTGGTCCTCACGTTGTAGAAACTGACCTTGTTTAGGACATTTTACAAATAAACAACGGAAACACAGCTGCGGAGGTTTCGGAATTTCGACAATGTAAAACATTCCAAAGCCGTCCATTGACACCATACGCCTCTCAATTAATTAATCCTGATTATTAGAAAACCGGATATAAGTAGGAGTATGATAAAGAAAATGGAACCAAAGGATTTGTTGAAAACAGAGCTCACATATTGTCATTTTAGTCGTTGACCGTTTATTGGGTAACGTGGCTATTATCAGATGTAAACACAAAACTTGCAGTTCTTTTAATATGCCCCACACTTCCTTGTGAAAAATCTGCCTGACGTGCTGCAATTTATATCCTTGTAATATCAGCTCCCACATTCAGCGATTGTCCCGCGGCCCTGAAACAAGTAAAACATTTTCTCTGGCATTTCATTTTGCAATGGAAATCAAAGATGGGTTGTCGTAAAATATGTTTTGGTAGAAATCGTAAATTTTCACCAGCACAGAACTATGAACATAGTTAAAAATTATCATCAAGGAAGCTAACTAACTTGGCGAATAGTAAGGAGAAGGGTCGCAAAATGAAAATAAAATTGCACTCCCTGAGGCAATGTTCAAGTAAAATCTGCACATTTCACGAGGGGACTGTTAAAAAAATTACTTTAAAATTATTTGGGCAGAGTGTTTATGTTAACGTGAATGAGTAAGAACGACCAAAAACGACAAAGTGTTACTTTCAGAGCTTTCGTTATTTTTTTTATGAATGCTTATATACATTGTTGCGACGTCGCCCGAGAAATCGTTCTTGATCGTATCACCAAGAAAGAAAATGAAAATCCGTTCTCCCATCCCTTTGGTTTAGATCTGATTTAGAGCAGTAACAGGTCGTAGATCTCAAAATGAGAATTCCTCTTTTCACGAAATAATGAATCCATGTGATTCCATTGAAGGAATCACATGGGAAAATAAATCCATTAAAACAGACATGGAAAATGAATTTCGAAATTTCCTTAGAAACAAAAGGTTATACGTTCACGTGAACAGATGGATATTTACATTCTTAATTCGTAGTACTTGGGAAAGATATTTTTTCTGTAGGAACTGGTGTGATTGATGTGTAAATCTCAGTTCTCCTTTATTCTTCAACTATCTGGGTCTGAGATTTTGGTAAATGTGTAGTTTTGCGTTGTAAATCATTTCGTCGGAAAAATGTTAGTACCTGGAAATAATGCGACGTACAGATTTTAGAGTATGGTAAATAATGGCAAAATGTGCCAAAATTTCATATCTTAAAAGTGTATTAAAGATTTTTATTGTAGCATTTACCTGTAAGTGCGATATTGTGAAGATACGCTGCGGTAGGCCTAACGCATCGCTGCTTCGACGATGTCGAACTTTTCTCCGTTAAAAGGAAGGTTCGTTGCTGTACCGAAATGACGGTAGGAAGAGTTTATTTGTAAAAGAAAGAAACATTTCTCGACATCTGCTTTAAAAACTATGACAAAACATGAACGAAGAGTATTGTGTAACGTATGAGTACATGATGCTTTGCTCCCCTGCAAGAACGTACATGGCTGTACTTGAAGTCATGCGCGCTTATATTACAAGCCGCAGCTAACTTTCCTTTCAGCGGAGCAAAGTTTGACAACGCCGCGGTAGCGATGCGTTAGACCTACCGCAGCCTCTTCACAGCATCTCACTTACAGGTAAATATTACGGTAAAAATCTTTAAACGAAATTTAAAACATGGATTTTCTGCACCATTTGCCAATAATTTCCATAATCTAAAATCTGTACGTCGTATTTTTCTCAGGTATTAACATTTTTCTGACGAAATACTTTAGGACGCAAATCTACACATTTACCCACTATTTTACTTAATATGAGTTAATATAGCTGAGTTTTTTTCTAGAATTGAATTAGGTACATAATTAACACAATGGAAATGCTTACTACCAACAACAATTAAAGGTGACTTGTCATTTGGACCAAAATTCTGACGAGATATTGCTTTCAACCACAGTTACTTTAGGTTCTGATCTGAGGGAAACTTGTGGAATTGCAACACCACGTTTTTCTTCTCAAAAGATGTGCACATCGGCACACAACAGTAAACCATTTCGAAAATGGTTTAGATTTTGTTGTGAAAATATCAGTTTGGTTTTAAAACAGTAAGTTTTTTTAAAGAAACGCAAGAAAAAACGACGAACATACACAATCCAGCAATTCAAACAACGCGGAAACTGACTCGTTAATACCTTGGGACGCAGTGCCTTCTAACGGCTGAAATCGTCCTTAACTCCCACTGGCCAATCATTAAAAGTCTATTGTCCTCAAAGTTATTGTTATAGCCTTTTTCTTCATCCAGTTCAGCTTTGGTTAAACTCTCATGAAAGGTAGATACCTTTTTATTTATTTCTGAAAAGCCAGAAATGAAATTTCACCTATATCAATTTCGATATTTTTCGGAATCGAAATGAAACTGCCTTTGGGATAAGGAAGTTGTTAAGCAAAGATATATTTTTTTCCAATCAGCATTATTATTTATTCCCACAATGATACAGATTTGAGTACCAATTCATTTAGTAATCATTAAATGAGCAATGCTTGACATGCGCTATTTGTATACAGGGTGGAAATGTTTGTGTAATTCTAAGTTTCCAAAACTCTACATTTGATGTAAATTCTTGATTTTTTAAATGGAGTTTGTACTTTCAGTGGTAGTGTAAGGATCATTTTGTGTAGAGGATGCTAATAATCCGTCCAACGTACTACTCGTAGTCCCGCGTGGTAATCCTTCTGATTGCTATACAATGTATTAGGACCTCGAGCTCGAACCTGCCCTTGGTCGGTGCCAATGAACGGGACGGTGCATCCGTTGGTCACGTACCGAGTCTGCTCTCTACACTTGTATCGCCGGTTGAGTGTGAGAAAAGCCGTGGACATTTGTTTTACTTAATTAAAATAGTAGGGGGAACAAAAATCAGCATTGCTTAATAATTTTACATGAGGAATCACTCCGTGCATTCAGCGAGGTGCTTTTTACGGTGTTTAAATTATGAGCATTGTGAGCGGAATTCTTCAAACTTTACTAACTGCTGAATACAAATTATTGAATGACTAAGAGATTATGTTTCAAGATTGCTAATAATCAAAATTCTATGCAGCCAACATATTAGACTATTACGGCTCATGTGGTAACCTACCGGAAGCAACTCGGAATTGGTGCTTTAGAGTTTTGATTTTGTAAAAACCCATTCCCCGAATTGATTTTTTTTATTTTTCTAATCTATGTAAGGCACATCTTGAGGTAGCTAAATATATTTTTCTATCTCTTTCTATTTTTTTTTCTATCAGGGTTTAACGAACACCGCGTGCAACTTGATTGGTTATAGGGTAATATACGCCCCTAATTTATGGCTTCTGGCGATGGGAGAAAGCCAGTCCCACAAGGCAAACCCAACTCCATGCATCACCGGGATTACAACCCGAACCCGTTTCGGATGAATGGTCTGTGGCCAGCGCTTAGAACCATTCGCCACCGGGACGGCCTTCTAACAAGACATCGTTGTTTGGAAACTTTAACACAAAACTAAAATATGGAAGCAGCTTTTCTTTTGCTTTATACAATGTCCTGTCGTTTGCTACTCTGCGCTTTCTATCGAGTGAGAATGTGTATAATTGTACGGCTTTGGGTATGTATCATTTACACTAATGTACTGTTGTTTACAGGTAAGAAGATGATTTTTTACATGTTCATGTTCTCTATTTCAATGATAAAACGTTATTGAATCTCTAAAATATCATTTGAAATTCCATGAAAATTCCACAAAAATATATTTCTATTTCGATGTCGAGCTGAAAATATTTTTCAAAATTTATAATTACTTCATAATGTCATAATAAATATGAGTTTGCAGAGAGGATTTATTTTAATTGTAGGTGTTTTTAATAAATGTTTTAACAACACTGTCGCGGTTGATTCATTACATGGTCCACAATTTAAGTAATAAATTGCTTTGGGTTTAATATCAGTAAAGAAAATTATACATCTGTTTTTAAGTTATAATTTTGCTCACATTTTCCTTTAATTTCGCTTTAAGTTTCGCCTTGTGAACGCTAGCTCATAAGATTACAGCCATCAAAATGCAAACAGCTCATGGGATTTTTAGTTAAAGATACAAAAACAGAACAAGAAAAACTGCACGTTTCGACTTTCTCTTTACTGCAGGCCGATCATGAGAGTATATGCAATGGATAGTCAAGAAAGATAAGCACGCCTAATGGTTTCGTTCTGAAATTCATAAAACATATTTTTTAAAACTAATTATAAAAAAGCAAATTAAATGGTTTCTTCAGCACAAACTTTGTTCTGTTTACATTGGTGTTATTGAGACCATCACCCTAATGAAACTGTTTTTGTTTGTCTGCAGCTTGATTGAAGATGGTTTTCATTTCTACCGTTATTCCAATCCGGTAAACTGCCTTAGGTGAAACGTAACGTTTCCATTAGAATTTGCCCATTGAATTGTGCAAGTCATATAAGAAAATAAAGTATTGAAATTTATCCCGTGTAATACGTATTAACTAGAACGACAGCCGATGACTCAGAAAAGGCTGTTCGAGAAAATCAGTACCATTGGCTTTCAGTTTTGCTTGCAGCTTGTGTAGATATTTCACGATCCTTTCTGCACAAAATGCTTAGATCCGCTATTAAGAATAGTTCACCAGTACGGTTAAAAGAACAGCTGACGATTGGCGATGCGGAATACTGTAAACACTTTCAAATTTCAGGAAGCCCGTTTTCACTGCTTAAAACTATTTATCATTTGGCGGTTGTTCAGTAGTGTACTTACTGGAAGAGAAAACCTCTAAATATATAAGGATTTTTATTATTAGTTTTACTTCTTTACTTCGACTAAAGCGTTAGTTTCCCTACGTTATGTAGGATGAAGTGCAAATTAGTCATCGATGTCTATAATGTCGATATTTTGTAATTTCTCTCATTTTACTTGATAATTCTATAATACACATCCAAGCGATATGCGAAACGATTTTTGAAATAAATGACGAATCCAAATCTTCCGAAAACGTGGTGCAATAAACTGAATTAGGCAATTTAATTATCACTGGACTATTCCTCAGGAAATTCTCTTTAGGAAGAGGGAAAATGGAAGATAAATGTTCCGCTGACTGTTTTTGTCAACCTCAGTGACTGTGTGTTGGACCCTGTTCAGGAGCGCGCCTTTCGGCGTGGTGCGAAGTTTGCTTACCCCGGTAGGAACAGTCGTGTTGACACCATAGTTTCGCAGGTCGAATCTCTTATTTCTTACTTGCCTGATAATAATCGTGACATTGCTCCAGTAACAATTGCTCGTCACTTTGCCAACAGGGATCACCGTTCATTGCCATCAAGTGATGACTTTGTTAATGAAAAACCGCACTTATCTCAACTAATTAATGACTTTAATATTTCTATATTGTCTGCGGACGAATCCTCCCAAGTCGTAGTATTAGACAGTTTAACGTACTCTCCAAAAATGCAAGATGTTATTAGCACTATTCTGCATAAGATTATAAATAGTGATAAAGGCTTACTGAGGCAGCTCTTGGTAGTCTAAAGAGGGCCCATTTATTTCCTGAATATTTTGCTCAGGCTTTCACCCCTGTACTTAGTTACCGTGTCCTTGATACGGTTGGCCGTATTGAATTACATATAGAGGGATACCCACTTCGTCCTTTGGTATCTGGCTACGTGAGCCCTAATAGACCTCTTGAAAGAGCCATGGTAAAGTATCTTGCTAAGTTTGTAGTGGACTCTCCCTACTCAGTTACGAGTGCCACTAGGGCTTTAGAAAGGCTAAACGTGTTTCGCCGAACAATATGCCTTTCATTTTGGCTTCCCTATGTTGTAGCTTTGTACCCTAACGTGCCTGTCGATGTTACCCATCAAATTATCGAGGTCCTTCTTGCTGACTCTTATACCCCTGATTCTGAAAACAGTGCAATTCTTAATGCGCTACGTTTTGTCAAACAGCGTTCGTATTTTATTTACATTATAGAATTATATTTATCGACAGTTAAAGAGCTCACTGATGGGTTCCCCGTTGTCCGCAGTGTTGGCAGAAATTCTGGTTCAGTATATTGGGAATAAAGTTCCCAATGAATTTCGACCCGCACCCAGTTTATATTTAAGATGCGTTGACGACATCATGATGATTTGGCCTCACACCCACGATGAATTAAATAGTTTCGCCAACGTACTATCTTCAGTCTTCTCTACTGTCATGCGCACGGTGGAGCAGGAATCTGATTTTACATTGCCTTACTTAGATTTTTACATTCATAAGAACTCTCAATCAAATGTTTTGTTTTCCAGTTTACCATAACCCACAGCTATTGGTTCATTATTTATAGTCAATTCCTTGCATCTATTGCAGTATAAGACTTCCACTATTAATTTTCTTTTTCAGGTCTTACACGCATACCCCTACTAGGACCTTGTTTGATCAGGAGATCAATGACATCTTTGATATTCCTAGCAGTTTCGGCAACCCTACCTACATAACTTAGTGCATTCATGCTAATGTTGGGGCGAGTCGTTCTACTATTCTGGCGAGACATAGAGCTGAGGATAGTTAGAAATTTGTAGGTACGGGTGAACACAAGCCGTATATCAGTAATGTGTTATCTCGCCTGTGCTCCCGACATAACGTACGTGTTGGCATTACTAGAAATTTGTCTACATATGTTAGAACATATCGTAATAAAGCTGACATGTTGCAAAAATGGGGTGTTTACAATATCTCTATGTCGGACCCATGGTCAGGAGAGAATATTAGCAACTACACAGGATCTACTAGAAGGAAGATAGGTTTGCGCTTGCAGGAGCACAAATGTAGCTTAAACGCTTACCTAAATAATACAGCCCTAGCAAGAAATGTCAATTCCGGAATTATGTACCCAGATGGGCAGAACACTAAATTATGAGCAACCCCAGTCTCTCCCCAATCACTACTGTGTGTGGAAAGTATTTTATCACAGCTTTAGGTAACCAGTGTCGAACGATTACAGCTGTTGAGAAGCATCTGGGACATAGGAGCACCTTAATAATACGTTTCGTAACAAACTATTGTTTCAAGTGGCATAATGTGCTTAATTTGGAATTATTTGTTCTTACAGCTTACCTTCTTCCTCATGATTTGCATAAGTTGTCTACAAAATTATGTTTGTCATGTGTTCCTGGAGTAACATGCCCATGGTGCACATGGACAGTGTATATAAGATGTTATGTTGGAGTTTCTGATACATCTGAGGGTGACGTGATTGTCACATTGAATGTTTTAATGGTTTTAATTTGTACATATTATTCATCTTTTAGTAAATCGTGCTCAGACGGTATTGTTCGTAATTAGTTGATTATATAAGTTAAGTATTATATAAATATTCATATTATTATGCATGTGTTTATATATAACGCATCCTTCAAATACGTGGCGGCGGCTGAAAACAATTTTTCGGTGCTATGTGTTTCTGGAACGTGGAAACAGCGATGTATTTATTTCTATAACGTATCAATGATGGTTTGTCTTGGGTTTTTTTTGTTGGTGTGAACCCGATAGTTACAAACACCTGTGACAATTGCGCACAACTGAGTTATTTTTTTTATTGCAAATGACTCAATGCCATTTAAATTTTGCAAAATTTGGTAGGCTTGTTATCTATCTTTCTAATTTTAGTCTCTAAAACGTCTGGTTTTATCTCACATTGATTATTTTTTGATTGAAGTTTGAGCGATCCGCTGTGAGCATCTCGATGGGATATATGTAGCCGCTCATCCTTAATTTAGTGCAACTATTTCCAGGGAAGAGACACAGCCAGTGCCGTAAGACAAAGATTTCATCCATGCCTCACCGGGATTCGAATCCGGTCTCACTTAGACAACTGCGCCTCCACGGCGGTATCCTCACATTGATCTCCTGAACACTTTTAAAAATTTTAATAACATTTTCCTATTTAAAGGAGTACTTTTATTTTAAATTTGAATGAGAAGATCGAAAAATGTTTGTGTTAGTTCTTTCTAAATATATTTTACGAGCAATAAACTGGAAACTCTTGATCTATTTTCTTTTGTGAAGAATGGTTTTTTCGATAGGGAAATCGTTTATCCTACATCCCAGTAACACATGACCCGCACAGCAATATCAGTGGTATCTACCGTTTACCTCAAATATGTTTACCCTTCAATTTCAAATTAGGTATTTCGAAATTTCTGGTTGATAGAATTTTCTGTCCACAAATGCACACTTCCGGAAGCATACATTACATACACTGAAGTGCCAAATAATCTGTAGGGCGCTTTCATTTCCATCACATGCCGACATCCCATGCTTTAAATGGTATTGTCCTCAAACAATTTATATATAGAGGCAGATACCTTCGCAAGCTCATGTTACAGCATTCGTAGTTCGGATGGCAGCTTATCAAGATTTAAGCGGTTTTGAACACGGTATGATATTTGGCTAAAGAAAGATGGGACACACAATCTCAGGACTTCCCACGAAATAAATTTGGATTTACATGGTCAACAATTTCAAGGACGTACCTGGACTATAAAAACTCAGGGAAAACATCCAGGGTGTGGGACCTGTATTTCCGTAGAAAAGCCCTGGGCGATCGTGGACAGCAGTGTTTGGCACGCATCGTAATATCCGCTAAGGGTGCAACATTGCGGCAAATCACAGTGCCATTCAACCTGAGGCAAGTGGTAGAATCAGGGGTCAGATAGTAAAACGTTCCTCGTGTTCTATTGGGATTTCGGAGCCGTCAGTAAATCCGGTTGTCAGAGCTGACCTAACGACCTGTGGGCCTCTCGTGGGCTCTGGAACACCGTCATTGGAAGCAAGATTATTGGAAACGTGTACTGGTCCGACGAATCGCGGCAATAACGAATTCGGGCAGATGGCTGACTACTAGTGTTGCGAAACTCCAACGAGGCAATGCATCCAGCATACTTGTAAGGGACTGTGTACCCTGCTGTGGTTCTGTTATAGTGTAGGGTGTTTTTAGCTGGCACAAATTTGGACCACTCATATGTCTGCCGAACCTTCTGACTGGTGAAGACTACGTAAACATTCTTGGAGAACATTTTCATCAATTCATGTACTGCAACCTCTCCGACTGGACTGACCTTTTTTAACACGATACTGCTCCAGCGAGCACGTCACAGTGGCTAGACAATGGCAGAAGAAACGCTCCATGGAATCTGGCATACAGACTTGTCCCCGTCATTTGCCGGATTTAAACGCCATAGAAAACATTTGGGATGCTGTTCAACGTGTCGCCTATGCCAGGAAGCTCCACCGTCGAATATTACGGAATTGTGGAATGCTTTTCAGGGAGTATGGTGTGCAGTATCTTAAGAGAAACAAAATTTATTTAGCACAACCCCGTTTACCTAATCTTTCAAATGAGTTGCTCATGAGATCAAGAAACTTAATTTGTAGATCATGTTAAAAGAAAAAATAAAATAAGTAATTCTTTACTCAGGTTCCGTACAATACCGAAGTAACCATGTCCTCCTAATATTTATATTTTTTTCTTTTTTTTTGAATGTTTAACGACCACCGTGAGCAACTCAATGGGCTGTAAGCAGTCACCCGTCCCTAATTTAGGGGCACTGATTTCAGGGAAGAGAGAGAGAGCCAGTGCCGTAAGATAAACACAACATCCATGCCTCACCGGGATTCGAACCGGACCTCTTACGGACGAATGATCAGAGGCCATCGCTTAGACCACTGCGCCACCGGCGCGGCAATGATTGTAATGAAAGCGTACCTTGTTACGTTTTTTGTTACGTCTTCCTAGGTTATCTGGGATTGATCAAACGACACTGAAGTGGCAGAAAATGTGGTACACCAGTCTAATACTTGGTAAGTCCCACACGGGAGCGCAGGACTGCAGAAATAGGACAGGACATGGACTCCACAAGCTCCTGGAAATATGCTGTAGGCAATGCACACCACACTTCCTGCAGAGCATTCCACAATTCGGGCATATTCCGAGGTCTCGGATTCCTGTGTTCGATAGCGCATTGCATGGCATTCCAAATGTGTTCTATCACGCTCCGATCTGGGGACTTTGGTAAGAATGGCAACACCTACAAAACTCATATGAGTGCTCCTCTTACCATAATATGGGGTCCCGACACTTGTGTGGAGGTGCACTGTCCTGTTGGAACAGGCCCAACCCATCACCATGAATGCAGGACATGAACGGGTGGTCCTCGTTAGAAAGGATGCGCACATAGCGTTGACCGGTTACAGACGTTTGTAGACGTATCAGGGGTCCCAGTAAAGTCCAGCTAAGCCCACCCCATACCAATATGGACCCCCACCAGCCGGTACAGTTCCCTGTTGGCAGGCGGGATCCATGGGTTCATGGGGTTTGCGGAACAGAATAATCTTTCCACCTGCCCGATACAGTTAGAAATGCGACTCGTCAGACCAGGCTACTTGTTTCCAGTCATCAAGTGTCCAGTGGCAGTTTTGCCGTGCACAAGCGAGACGCATAGTTCTGTGTCGTACACCCATCAAAGCGACTCGAGTTGGGCGTCGGCTCTGAAAGCCCTATCGTGCAGGGTACGTTACACAGTCCGGACGTTGATGCTTGTTGAGGCTCCAGCATTGAATTTCGATGATACCTGCGAGACTGATGCACGCCTATCGCGTGAAACGATTCTTGGCATCCAACGATGGTCACGTTCACCCAACTTCTTTTTACGGCCACACTGTTATCGGAGGTTAGAGGTTTTCCCGGAAATATTGTAGTTATGGTACACCCTTGAAATGGTCGTCCGTGGAAATCCGAACTTCGTTTCTGACTCCGAAATACTATGGCCCATCTCACGAACTACAACTATAACACCGCGTTGAAAATCGTTTATGTCGTTATTACTTGTCATTCTCATGCCGAAAACAGTTCTGACAGCTGGCAAGGATGTTTATCTCTTTATATACGCACTGGCGGACGCAATCGAGTACGCGCATAGGTGACGTTGCTATGTATTTTGCATAAGCTCGTATGTACCATTCTTTTTGGCACTTCAGTGTATATTACATTTATGGTGAAAATGTTTGTGTACAAGGGTATTTCCCTATCAATTTAATTCTAATGAGTAATTACATTCGCCGATTTTTTTTGTAGCAAGAAGTTAAACAAAAGAACGTGACAAAAATATTGTGTACAAACATGAAGATAAAATTATTATTGTCATTTCTTTGAGAATTTTCTGGTTTGAAATCAACGTTCAGTATGTCGAATATAATTACTGTGATCTTTGAATACCGCCACATTTTTTTTATATTAGGGAGACAACAAATCCTTCCTAAATCTACTTAAGGATATGTTTTTATTAAATTCTCTAGCGATGGACTACTATGTTATGTTATTATATTTAATATTTTCCTAAAAAGAAATACCGTGTTCCTTATCACATATATAGTTTTTTCCCAAAATTACTTTGTGTTCTGGATTGTTTTTGTACTTTAATTTTCCGTTGTTTCCAGGTTTAACGACCAACATAAACTTTTCAGTTGACTACACGCTTTCGTGCGTACCGAAAGTATGGTAACCGTTTCCAGGGAGAGAAAAAAACTCAGTGCCCTGCAGCAAATAGGTCACCAATTCATCACTGGCATCCGAACTAAGACATATGGCGGAAGAATGCTCAGAAGGGAGCCCTAAGACAACTTCATCACAAAGGTGGCATATTTGTGATATGCTATATACACTGCTGGCCACCCAAAATGAAACACCAAGAAGGACACGAGATAGCAAAGCCAGATTTACTGGACAAATAACAACAGATATAAAGATGAAACGATTGAGCTTACAGGTCCGTGCGACTTGCGGAACACGCAGACATTAATAGTTCGTGTGGCCTCCATGGCTGGCAATAACGGCCGCTACACGCCGCGGCATCGAATGAAAGAGGCTTTAGATGTGAGCTTGGGGTATGTAGGTCCAGGCTGCTTCCACACGTTGCCACAATTCATCAAGCGTAGCCGCGGTTGGTGCTTGTGGGGCCACTCGGTTGCCGATCAGCAACCAGACGTGCTAAATGGGCGATATACCGGAAGAACAGGAGGGCCACGGAAACAGTGAAACCTGGTGGGACGTGAAGAATTGTTGCACAATGCCTGCCACGTGAGGTCGCGCATTGTTGAAACGTGGCCGCTGGTAGGTCCTGCAGGTTCCAAAACGTCGGAGATGTAGTGGTGGCTGTTGGGTGTACCGGCGATGCGTACCACAGGGGTGCGGGTGTCATATCCAATTGCTCCTCAAACCATAACACCAGGCGACGGACCGGTATGGCGATGCATAATACAGGCACCATACAGTCCCTCGCCGTGGTGCCGCCACACTCGAATCCGACCATCGTGGTGTTGATGGCAGAAGAGGAATTCGTCGGAGAAGACAATGTCGTGCCATTCCGTAGCCCAGGTGTGGTGTTCAATGGCCCACTGCCACCGCATTTACCGGTGGTGTAACGTCAATAATAATCGGAGCAATAGGTGCCGTGCGACAAGTCCTCGCTCCTGCAGACGACGTCGAACGTTACCTGCTGAAACAGGTTGTTGCGCAACACACCCTAATTACTGCGCTAACGTTCGTGATGTGGCGGTGCGAACCGTCAATGACCGCCGCACAAGATGCCGGTCGTCTCGTTCGGTGGTGTGCCGCGTTTGCGGCAACCGCTCACGTCGGTCCGCCCGTCCCTCCTGCACCTACCGAATCCATACTAGCCTCACTGTGGCTGGATGTCGTCTTAGACGGGCGACGATTTCTCGGTACGATAAACCGCTGTCGCGATAAGCCACTATTCGTCCTCAGTCGCACGCCGAAACGTGCCGGAATGACTGCCGTAGTCTGTGACGAGACATCAGGAAGATTCCCACGCACAGGTCCGGCAGCACAACCCACTTCCACTACTTACACCCCGCCTTCAGTGCACCGTTCTTATAGTGCTTCTCGGTGGCGTGCCGTGCGCACATGATTTGCATATGTCCTGCAATGCTAATCGTTTGCATGTCTCTCGTAGGCAACGCATGCTGCTAATTTTATGCCAATCGGATGATTCCTTCCTGGTGTTCCATTTTGGGTGGCTAGCAGTGTAGTTTAGATCATTCAAATATTTTTTCAGTATTTTATTAAGAAAATTATATATAATTAATATTGATTTGTTACTCTTTCTTAGGTAGTGAACGAGTGCAAACATGTAATGTGAGCGCCATTAGTAAGACTTCTAATATTTTACGCAAAATAATTCGTAGTATAAAGTGTTAACTTTCGAAGTGAGTGTTCCTGAAATATATGCTTTCTGAGAGCATCACTTAAAATTTACGTACTGCTGAAAGGTTGGCTCATTAACACCGCAAGAGGTGTTTATTGTTTTGCCCAAATACCATATCTCAACGATGGCGTATATTTTTCCATGGGTAGCTTGGTTTTGCCTGTCCTTTCTTGGCATGAACTTCATCCACTAAGATCTGATTAATTTGTAGGTTCCAAAATGCTTCTGTCCTTGCCGGTTCTTTGTGATAATGAAGAATAAGTTTGGTTTCGTTTCTTATACTCAGAATCAGAACTGCTGAATAATATTTTCACGAGGAGCTATCTGACAGAAAAAAAAATGAGAATGGGTATGGGTTTTTGTAACACTAAACGGATCTCGAGACCGTGCGATGTTTCGAAAGGTTGTAAGAGGGCGATGTTTCGAGGACTCGATTATTCTGGGAATTAATCTCTCTTTGCTTTCGGAGAAGACGGAAAATCAGATTGCTTAGACCATTCTGGCCCACAATGCAGTGGGTCGACGTGTGATGTGATCTTAGGCTTGCCTGATTCTGTAATTTTAGTGAACCGATGAATGGGACTACAGCTCGTACATTTCATGCAATGTGGATCCGTATATGTGTTGCATTTGCTTTTGCAATGACAGCAGTGAGGAAGAAAGAGACTCCAAGCGAAAGGTATCACTTGAACGCTTTGCATTCCAAAGACCAGAAATGTAGTGATAGTATATGATGGGGAATACTTTGAAATGCCTGGTGTTTCATACTTTTAAGAATAGCTTATTTATCGACCTACTTTTTTGCTGTTTACTGTATGCTTATGCATCGTATTTTGTGGGCGCGGTCAATGGTGCAATTAATTAAAAAAACAGTAAAGCGAGTGCTCTTACGCACTTTCTAGTAACATTTCAGGGAACAATGACATTGCTCTGTTTCTGTAAAAACAGCGCAGTAAATGCTTTTATATATCCGAAGTAATGCGCAACAGCTTTCCTCTGAGCAACCTCCAGACGCGTTAGATTTATGCTCTACGTTTAAATTCTTGTCTGACCGTTTTCTCATACTCCAATAACGCTCCTGTTTGTTTCCTCCCAAATAGCTCATGCGGTAAATATACATAAAAATGTGGACGTAAAATTTCTGAATGTACAAATTTTTACTCATACGTATTTAACATCACGAAACTTTTCATGTATGTCTCCTTTTTTCCATCTGCTGCTTGGTTTTAGCAGGCTGGTTTGCTATGATGACGTAATTAATGCTGCCTCGTCATGTTTTCCAAGAATATGATTTTCATTGGATTGGCAATTAGACAGCTTTGAAACTAAATGTAAGATGAATTAATTCGACTGACGTAGTGTTATGAATTTGTAGTTAAATTCTAAACGCATACGCTTGCGTCACGTGTACATCCAAAGATCAAAAATGTTCTTAAAAAATGTGTTTTCAACACTGAAAACCACGAACATTATAACGTTGAGCTATTTGCTGCGAGCACAGAGGAACAGGCACCTACCATGAGTAAAGCTAGGGCGGTTGCCCTTACAGAGCGGTTTTACGCTCTGTGAGGGCAACTTCTTATTCTCACAATCATATTCTGCCACTTATTTGATCTGTGCTGGTGTGCTTTACATTTTTCAATTCTGCGTTTACATGACTTTACGATTTTATTTTATGTTCGCAAGCGTATGCTCTTGGTATGTACCAAGTTTTAAAACTTTTATTAGAAATATACCAAAAAACGGATGTGAGATAGTTGAATGATCACATACTTTCCTCTAACGCTCGAGCGAGAAAATAAAAACTTATAAATATTTGAGTAGAAATTAGAGACCTTTGAGTTCAATGGTGTCTAATTTAATGTATCGCACTCCCACATATGAAGTGTTTGCTCGGGTCCTGCAGAGCATTTTAATAGAAATGGCCAGATGTACGAAGACACAGCAAACGTTTGATTTAACAAACATTTGCACTTTTATTCATAGGATGTATCTATGTCAGATTCAAAAGAAACAAGGATATCTGTGCAATAGCTTAATAAGCTGCCTTAGCGTTTCAATTTTTTTATGCAGAAAGCACTTTGATTTACTAGGATCTGCTTACAAAGTCTAGGAAGATGGGAGATTAAAAAATCCCGAAGTTCCGATACAATTATATCTTGTATTAATGTCATACTAAATATTACATATTTTTTTTAACTTCGCGACACTGGGTCTCCTATACTACAAGGTATGTGGTTCAAAAGACTAAGGCTTCCACCCACGCAGTCTATGCGCTCCATAAATCAATCATTTTCTAACATTGATGGTTCAAAATCTGGATCTCTTGGTCGCATGCGTACTTCTGAAGAAACCTGGAAAGATGTCCTGCCACGACCTCTTCACTTCGGAGTCTTACTTTCTCATTTCTTAACAGATCTGATCCCAGCTTACTGCTATTTGCATATCTCACTCCGAACGGTTGTCATCGGTACCAACAATGTCACCGATATATCATGCACGAGTTGATTGGTTATTTGGGAGAGGAATGTTAATCCACGCTGGAAATCATTTAATTCCTTTGATCAACGCTTGCATTCGCAGTCGCGCTATTATCCCTACAGGCAGATCTTATTGGTCGGTCAGTGACGTGGTACTTGCATAGGACCTACGTCTTCTTTTTTCTTTTTGATTGCAGGCTTAGTGATTATCGTGACCAACTCAGTGGGTTATAAGCAATCGCCCGTCCCTAATTTAGTGTCACTGGTTCCAGAGAAAGGAGAGAGCCAGCGTCGTAAGGCAAACACAACATCCATGCCTCAACGTGATTCGAACTCGGACGAATGATCAGAAGCCATCGCTTAGACAACTGCGAGACCGGAAGGCCGAGTAAATTTCGAGCTCCTATTTCTGGGAATACCAAGACAGCGGCCTTTTTATAAACTCATCAGTGTTCTGGTGTCTAGCGGTTATTGTCTTTATTCGTTTTACCCTTCAGCTTAGCCGTTTCCTGTATTTTCGTGGAACTTCCACTTCCCTTACTTGAATGAAATTTTTGATGTTACTGTTCGACAAACAACTTTACATATATCATATATGCAAATCATTTTTTCTCAAAAAATACCAAAAGGTACAGGAAAAGAAAGTTTGAGTTGACCTCCGATTTTATCAGAACACCTTTAACATCATTTCCTTACATATTCAACTACGCGTTTGTTTGCTGGATACGAAGATCCATGTTTCCTAGGCTACAGAACAAATACATAAACTGGAATTCCTCAAGATTAAAAAGTATGAGTCTATTTTTTATTGGAAGTTTAAAGACTACCGTGAGCAACTCAATGGGCTATAAACAGTCGCCCTTCCCTAATTTAGGGTCACTGGTCCCAGGGAGGGGACAGAGCTAGTGCCGTAAGACAAGCACGACATCCATGCCTCACCGGGATTCGAATCTGGACCCCTTTCGGACGAATGATCAGAGGCCATCGCTTACACCACTGCGCCACTGGGGCGGCCTTTTATTTCTTAATGATGACATTTGTCATCATTACGCATATTATAGATCTAGCTAACTGGCCAAACAAAATTCTAATGTTTCACTTGTAAACTTCGACAACGTATTGCTTCTCTTTTCTTCTACTTCTAACAAGGAAAGAACTTTAATTATCAACTTGTGCACTGACCACCAATATTTCGTGAAGTAGGTATTCTGCTGATTTCTGGTTAACCTTTCTAATTTCTAGAACTTAACTTTGGTTACTGACTGCTTTTTCGAAGCCCTTAATTCTGCCAATCCTCTGCATTTTCAGGATTGATTCACTGAAGAGTTAAAATATTAGGACCAGCTAGTCTTTAAGCATATTGAAGCAACTGCGTGTAAACCATAACATGTCTGAAGATCGTAAAATACCGCAATTAGGAACTGCCACTGAGCTCTGTTAATTTACGCATATTCTTCATATGGGTATTCTGGGGACTTAAATTAGTTTCAGATGGACTAATTGTAATTTCGATACGACTGTGATGAAACATTTCCCAGATGGCAAAGCTTGTGGAGTACTCACGGTCAGCATGCGTGAATACCTTCAAAAATGGTAGAGAAAGCAAAAATCACAAACCGTCGGAAAGGTGGAATCTGATTGCCGCTTATCTATATTGGAGGTGAAAGAAGCCTGTCGCATACAGTACGATTCAACAAAAGGATAATGAGGCGCAACCCGCCGAAAATAATTATGCTTGGCACTGGAATATATGTATTAAAACCGAGTACATCGGACCCCGCTGCAAATTTGACTGAATACTTGCAGGTCTCTGCGAGTTTCTTTCATAACCTCAGTTCACCGTAAAAAGTTCATGAAATGGATTGCGCTCTTCACACCGTCCGAACACTGACAATGATGCTTATATTATGACGCGTGATCTCTGTTCAATTTGGATTATAATGCCACAGCACGGGTTGTTATTATTACCTTTTTGACAAGTGCACACCTTCATACGTAGTCTTTTTTATAATTCCTTACGTAATTTGATATTTTTCTGACCTGAAGTAGTGTAATTTATGACTGTGTATTCTAACACCGAATCACGTAGGCAAATGCGAGTTATAAAAGGCAAACTGTGTGTGAGGAAGAAGACAATATCACGCTTCCAGCGATTGAAATGTAATTGTGAATTACACGACTAGGTATCATATTTTGCAGCACAGCGTGCAATTTTAGCAACAGAAATCACAGTACTATATCTTCTCTTTTATCCCTCGACATCAGTTCAAAATCTACCAGCAGATCGAAAGGATCATAATATTACAACAGATAGCTAAGTGTCTAGCTTTCTAGATACTTAATACGTTTATCTATATGTGAGGAACATCAATACTTCTATCTCACACAAAATTAAGAAACAAATGTTTGTTGCTAAAAAGTAAAACAGAGGAAGATCTTCATACTTCAGTTACATTTCTTTATTGCTTACATAGCAAAAAAAGAAATTTCTCTAATTTAGAAACTTTTCAAAATGTACCACGTGGCAGTCATTTGTGGGTTTTTACATATTTGTAAAGTAATTTGCATTTTTCAACAGATGATCTCCCCCACTCCAATAGTAGTATTGTTTATTCTTTTGTTCTGAAAGTAAGAATCAAACACCCAAATCTCTAAAATAATTGCAATGGAGCTAAGCTTACGGTAGTTCTACATCTAGGTTTCTATGAAAAGAAGAAGCGCACAAAGAGTGACAAGTTATGTTATATCGGTATGCGGCACAACTATTACTCTATCCATGGAAGTGTACCGTGGGATGCATGCAAATCTGAGGAACTTCGAGAACCTTTTACTGGAAAATACTACGATAGCGTTCTTCGATGGGAAGTGTCAATTGTTTTGTCTTGCCAATTGGGGGAGCGGCATTTCAGTTCTTCTTAGTTGCGCTAACAGATTCCTTTCTATCCCTAAGCTAAGCAGTATATTTTAGGAAGATATGCTTCTCTTTCGTGAACTCCTAGAAGGATAAAATCGCACATCAACTCAGCTTTCCAAATTGGTTATTTATACATTATTTTTCTAAAAATATACCAAATGTAATACAAGAAAAAGAATAAGTTATTCTCCAATGTCATGAGAGCACCTTTAATTCCATTCGTTCGCATATTTAACTTCACATTTGTTTGTAGGGTAAAACGATCATGTTTTTAAGACCGAATTAAAAATGCCTAAATTGGATGACCCTACAACAGATTATTTCTCCTCCCTTTAAGCTTTACAACATGAGAAAGTGCTTCAGCCTCCAAGGCATGAAATGTCTTCTGCTTGTGTTAGGTACATTAATATTACACATAAGCAATCTGTGATTTGAGATGTGTGAGTCTCCAGCATTGGGATCAATTGTCTCTATGTTTCGGACTGAAGATACATCTTGTGTGAAAGCATAGTCTATTTTTGAGGCACTGACTCTAGTCTGCCATGTATATCTTGGGATATTGCCGTGGAAAGTCCTCCAAACGTCAGACAGGTCGTTTGTCATCACCTAATTATTAAGATGATTCCTGCTTCCATCTGTGTAAATCGTGTTATTGAGTCTATCCAAATGAGAGTCCAAAACAGTGTTAAAGACACGTATTATGAAAAACAAATCAAAGTTCCCCGATATGAAATATTGAAGGGAGTCGAAAAATTCTCTACGATTCGTATGTGTAAACACATACGATCTTTTTGAGACAGTTATTTACTTCGAAAATTGCGGAGACAACACGTCCCTCCGCATTAATTGAAAAGCCTATTGGATTGCCAGTTTTATACAATACCAGAACGCCTGCATAACTGGAGTTTGTCAATGAAAATATACACTTATAAGACGCGAGTACTTGAAATTGTGAGATGTCTTTGAAAGACTTAAAATGTGATTCTCGTATACAAGAGAAGTCGATTTGGTTCAGCGACAAGAAATCTTCTAACCAATTTATTTTTTTCAACTTTTTCAATCCCGCAATGTTGAATGATGCAATTTTAGAAGTGAATTTTGTAATGGATTATATCACAAATTATTTCTTATACTTAGTTAAATTAATTCCATTTTTAAACTTTCCCAAATTTATGGAACACAACTCAATAGTCCACAGTTATTTTCACACTATTTCATTCGTCATCTAAGGAATCCATGTAATTAGTTGACTTCTTCGAGACTTTGGAATGACTCGAAGATGAATCTGATTGAATTATATTTGCTCCATAAGTTTTATGTATTCTTTTTCCTTGGAAATATTCCTCTGAATCGCTGAAATGTTTTTGTTCTGTTTCATATTTCTTCTTTTTCTTTCGTGTCGATTCTTTCTCATGTGTCCCTCTTTTTTCTGACAAATACTCATTCCTTTTTTCTTTACTCATTCCTTCTTTACTACTTAACTCCTGAGAGTCAACTCATGTATTCTCTCGGACCTGTTTTTTTTTATTTTTGTTTTGTGTTTTCCTTTATTATTATCTTCGTATTTTTTTATTTTATTTGTTTTCCTTTCTGTGAAGAAAGCGTTTTATCTCTTGTAATAATTTGTCTGTCATGTTTCTCTTTCTTTTTTTTTATGTTTTTCACTAGAACTGTATATTTCCTTCTGAGGCAGGGGATCTAATACCTGATTATGTGGGATTTTACAAGACTTCGCATCAACTGACGATCCAGAATCCTCTGAAATAGCTTCAGTGTGCATGTTTGCCACTGCTTCTGTTTGAATTTCAGTTGGTTTATCATTGCCTTCTTCCAAAACTGGTTTATCGTTATATTTTCCCACAGTGTTCTCCTTTGTTGCTAACTCTGTTTCCAACTCCCTCTGGTATTCCGCCCTCTCTTCTTCGTTCATCAGTGTATCCGCTATCTTATTAGTGGCAGTAGCCATTGCAAATGTGCGTCTGCTGCAGTCATAACGCACGTTTCTCCGACTCCCAAATCCCACAAGGCTACTCACACTGCTCCAAATCATGGTCTACTGATTTACAGTTTTTACAAATATTGCCATTGCACTGGAATGCCATATGCCCCGGTAAATTACATATCCTGCAAATACGGACTAAATCCGTGTACACACAGTGTGCCCTAACACACCTAATGTGCATGAAGTTGAGCATTGTTTCTTTCACAGCATGGAAACAACTCTCATACTTGAACATTCATTCTTCATGAATACCAACCATGCTCTAGAAAAAGCATTTTTTTAGGATTCAATGTCCAGCAGATATAACTAGGAGAATTCTAGTGATTACATTATAAAAATTCCATCATTTGAATAAAGAACTGAAAGCAAACGTATGTGATATCATAGATACTAATATCAAAGGACATACACTGAAATCCAATTTACCAAATTGTAATGTTAAAATGTTTACCAATATTTTTTAAAAATCCGTCCACTGGAGGAGGACCTTTCATGTAACACGTATTCTCAATCCATCCCACTTGTGTTTAGTTTGTAAAGATCTGATGAGTCTGGATCCCATTTTAGGACAATGAAGACCCTGTCGAGCTCGCAGCCCGCTATATGATGAATTAGCTTTGTGGCATGGCACATTATTCAGGTGAAAGTAGCTTTTTCTATAATAAAACAACGTGCATACGTACGGATGTAGCTCGCCCGCAGTGGAATTAAATTACATGTGGCATCTAAATGTTGTTCTAAGGCAGTGATTCTCAAACTTAGTTTTCTTAAAATACTCCTTCGAAATATTTATTTACGATACATAGACAATGCATGTTAGATACTAGCGATATGCCACACTAACAAATAAAAACTTCATATCAGCACGTTTATGCTTATATGTGTATATACAAATAACAGTGTTGGTAGGGTGTTATGATTATAACATTTTGTATATATAATTATAAAACAAACACTTCATCATCATCATCATTGTCAACCATTATCAATCCACTGCTGGACGAAAGTCTCTCCAAGTTTCTTCCACAGCGATATGTCTTGTGCCAGTGTCCTCCATGTTACTCACGCATACTTTCGAATTTCATCCACCCATCTCACATGTGGGCGTCTTCTGGGTCCTTTCCGGTCTCTTGGAATCCAGTCTAAAATTTCAGCTGTCCATCGATGATTTTTCTTCTGGCAATATGTCCAGCTCATTGCCATATCAAGTATTTTACTCTGATCATGATGTTTTCCACTCTGGTCATTTTTCTGATCCACAAGTTCCTCTTTTATTCTCTCCTGGTTACACCAAGCATGCATCTCTCCATGCCTCTTTGAGTTGGCTGCAGTCTTTGTAAGTCTCTTTTAGTTAAGGTCCACGTCTCTGCACCATTTATAAACACTGGAAGGATGCATTGATCAAACACTTTACTTTTAAGACATAATGGCATATTGCTCTTGAAAATTATACTGTTTCTTTCAAAAGCACTGCAGGCAAGTTTTATACGCCAATTAATTTCTTCATTCAATGTGACCCTCACTTGATATCTGCTGTCCAAGATAAAGGTAGGTATTGGTTATCTCCAGCTTTACCCCATCAATCAATAAATCTTCATTTCCTGTAAAAGCATTGTGCACCACTTATGCCTTTTAAAACTTCATTTTAATCCCACTTCTTTACTCTTGTCAGCTAGTTCCTGGATCATACTGTGCAGTTCTAATGGGGTATTTGCAAAAATGACTATGTCATCAGCAAAACGAAAGTGAGTTAGATAATTTCCATTAAACTTTATGCCTTTGTTTTCCCAGTTCAATGATTGAAAGATATTTTCCAACGTGGCATTAAAGAGCTTGGGAGGTATAGTGTCAACTTGTCTCACTCCCTTTACTGTTCTTATGTGTGTTGTATTTTCAAACAGCCTAATCTTTGCACTTGCATTTTCGTAGATGTTCTTAATAACATTAACGTATGCATCTTCAATACCGCAGGATTTCCAAGCCATTGTAATTGCTGATGGTTTCACTGAATCAATGGCCTTTTTCATAATCAATAAAAGCCATGCACAATGGAAGTTCATATTCCCTTGCTCTTTCAATTAGTTCTCTCAGTACATGGATATGATCTATAGTGCTGTAGCCACTCCTGATTCAAGCTTTTTCTCTCGGTTGAGCCATGTCCCGTGTCACCTTTAAGCGGTGTGAAAGAACTTTAGTGAAGATTTTATAAACCACTGATAGGAGGCTGAAAGGTCTGTAGTTCCTGAGATCCTCAATGTCACCTTTTTTATGTAGCAAGATCATTGTAGCATTGTTCCAATCCTTAGGAATCTTCCCTTCATTAAGGCATCGAGTGAAAACTTGAGAGAGTAGTGTTTCAATTTCTCCACTTGCTTCTTGTATGATGTCTATGGTAATCCCGTCTTCTCCTGGAGCTTTCCCCCGCTTCGTGTTCTTGATTGCATGTGCAACCTCTACTGGGAGAACTGAAGAACTCTGGTACTGGTAACTTTCATAATGTCTGTAGTACATGTATCATCCCTTTCATATAGTTTTGAGTAGAAATATTTCACCCTTGCCAAAATTTAACCTGGATTTCTTGTTATAGAACCATCTTCTTTTCTCAAAACCAAAGTCTGTTTTCTTCCCTTACTCAGATATGCCTTTGTTCTCTTCAGGCTTTCTTTGTTTTCAATTGCTTTCCTCACTAGTTCATAGTTGAATTTGCATACATATTCAGTGATACTTTTTTCGTACTGTCTTGCAGGTAGTTATGATTGTAACATTTTCTATATATAAATATAAAACCAACATTTATTTACTTGTATATACCTGCGCATTACACTCAACCAACACTAGCCGTTAATTTAGACTGCTAATTTTGTTTACATGAAAATGTCTGACTATGCGACTCAGTATGGTTGTTAACTAATCTCGTACCCAATGCATAAGTTACGCGTACCCCCTACGGGAAGGCGACCCCCACTTTAAGGACCACTGTTCTAAGAGATAAGTGAGCATAGCACCCAATATGGAAACTGACCAAAAGACTACTACACCAGCTTCAGTAAGTTTTACAGTTAACGACACGCAGGTGAAATGTATCGTTTTTGCTACTGACCAGGTTTTCTGGCACGCCCTTTGGCAAATATTAACTGACATTGTTATTCATCAGAGTTGTAGACTTTTTCCAGTCATCAAGGGTTCTGATTTTGTTCTCACAAAAACAAAAACAGGATCCTTGATGACTGGAAAAGTCTACAACTCTGATGAATAACATCAGATTTTAAGAAGAAATATCACAAGAACAGACAATTGTCCTTATTTCTCTTTTCTCATTAACGTGCTGTTTTCTATGTACGCTGAATTTCCTTTTCAGACACATTTATTCTACTACCAAGTTCCAAGGAGCAATGCAGTTTATCCGTAAATTCATGTAATCCTCTACGGCCGCCTTTGCTCTTAACCATCGACCAGTCAATTCTTCCCCCAGTAATACCCTTAATTACTTTTGCTGTTTGTGAACCTCTTATTATACACGCTCGATACATCTGTTCTTGCATGGCCTCGAAGTTTTACCATTTTCGAGGCACCTGCGACTGTCATCCTAGCTGCCAGAATCTTTAACAAACGCTAAAATCTCGAGTCTTGCCCATGTAACCGGGATCTGCGATTGATTCACTTCGTAGTCGTCCCTAGTAAGCTATTTACGAATACATCTGAATGTCTTATTTGCCTACGTTGAGTATGCCACATGCTTGACTGCAATACGGTGTTCCTGATACTTCACTGTCTATAAATACACTGAGTGGTCATTTTATTATGACCACCTGGCAGTTTTAAGCAAATGATTTATGGCTGCAGGCTGTTGCCGCCAGAGGTCAAGGCTAGTATAAAAAGAGAAAGGTTAGTGCTTGCAACAGTAGTAGAAGTACCTTCTGGGTGACGAGATGGGTAAAAAATGCGATTTGACGGACTTTCAACGTGGGATGATTGTCGGAGCTCGGAGCCATTAAGCGAGTATAACCGAAACCTCCGCATTCATGAAATGTTCCAGAACAGCTGTTGTTAAAGTGTTTAAAGATCGGACTGTCAGCCGGAAAACTGGGTCTTTACGTGCAACGTGTGGTCGCCATCGACTAGTTACTGCTCGGGCGGAACGGAGAGTGTCCAGACTGGTAATAGACAACAGGAGGACAGCAGTGCAAGAAATTACAGACTATCTTAATCAAGGATCCCCTCAAATGATATCTGCCGCACTGTTCGCCGTACACTGCATCAGATGGGATATGGCAGCCGAAGGCCTGTTCGAACAACTTTGCTCTCTGGAGTTAACAAGAGAACACGTCTCCAGTTCGCACAAGAGCACAAGAATTGGACTGTCGATAATTGGAAACAAATTATGTTGTCCCATGAATCACGTTTTTAGTTGCACCATGCCGATGGCCGAGTGAGAATGTGCCAGAAACATCACGAAAGCATGGACGCCAAATGCATTGCTACAACCCTTCAAGCTGGTGGAGACAACGTTATGGTTCGGGGAATGTTTTCCTGGAATGTTTTGGGCCCTTTAATTCGTGTTGATCAACGTCTGACTAGCACATCATATCTAAACATCGTTGCGGACCAAGTGCATCCTGTTATGCGGATTGTTTATTCCAATGGCGATGGCTACTTTCAACAAGAGAATACGCCCTGCCATAGTGTTCGTATTGTACAGGCTTGGTTTCAGGAACATGCCGGTGAGTTTATTTTGCTTAGGTGCCCCCCACAGTCTGCAGATCTCAACCGCACTGAGAATTTGTGGGATGAAGTTGAACGAGGCATCAGACAGCTAGATCCACAACCCTGCAATCTCACACTCCTGGAAAGTGCTATTCACCAAGCATGGTTTCAGATTCCACAAACCACATATCAACATCTCGTGCAGTCCATGTCACTAAGAATCTGCGCATTATTAAATCAAAAGGTGACCCAACGAAGTACTGAGGGTGTGGTCGAAATATAGTGACCATTCAGTGTATTTCTTAATATAGAAAAACAACATGAATAAAAAACTTGCACACTGCTTTGCTTCACAATACGTTTCATGTTCACACAAAGAGTATTTAATTCATTTAACACAAGTCCAATTTTTGAATGTGCGTGACTTAAATAATTTCATCTGCACAAACTTCAGAAATTACTTTCCTTATTTTTCGATTTTGAAACATAATACTAAGTGACAAACTCTTGGGAAACCTTATGAAGTATTTTTGTGCGTCACCTAATGTGGGGTTTTTAATGTAGAGCTGCAGGGTCCACGGTGGCCAGCTACACAACTGTGCCAAAGGATTATTACACTGAAGGGATTAACATGCAATAATTATGGCTTCGTTTAAAACAGAGGTAAATACTACATGCCTTAGAACAGATCGAGAGAACTAATCTTATCATTGATGTTTTTCAGGAAGAGAAATGCACATCAATTGGAAACACATACGCTTTCAAAAACGCAAGTCACAATGATTACTTCACCGCAAAGCTTTCCTTTCTCACATTGCGAGGCTACCATAAACTCTGACTAGTTGTCTGCAATAATGATTGCAGTCGCAAAGTGTCTCACTGGATGTGTTAAAATCACCAATTGAGGTTTCTTTAACCGACTCATCGTAAGACAATCCTTTAGCGAAACCATACGTCTAAATCATCACTTTATCAATAGGGATCTTAGCATACTCAGCATTCGCTGAATCGTTCTACTTCTGACACCTGAATTCTCCTAAACGATGAGACGCATGGTCACGTAGAGTCGTGTGATGGCCCTCAGAACAACCTAATGTGGGAAACAAACGCTGCCGTTCACATCAGGAAATACATGTTTCCTCATCCTTAGAGTTTCATCGAAAACCCTCTTTCAATTCCACATATCAAAAGAGATTGCAAGAAGCACCCAGAAAAAGCTCAAAATGACAGGCAGAAATAACTTACGAGATGAAAGGAGCACCGATCGTTACGCAAAACAACAGAGCTGTAAAGGAGCTACGATTTCACGTGAAAGTGCGAAAAGACAGGAGGGGCGATCTTAAAATTATTGCGGAGTGGGCTCAGCGTGGCGCCATCTATCATCGCCATGGAAAACTAATTGGTGGCCGAATGCGGAAGTGTATCCAAAATCCCTGCCGGACTGATAACCCACCTATTACATTTTTCTCAAAGTACATAGCAACGTCACCTATGTGCGTGCTCTGTTGCATCCGCCAGTGCGTAAATAAAGCGATAGACATCATTGTCACCTGTCAGAGCTGTTTTCGGTATGAGAATGACAAGTAATGACGATTTAAGCGATTTTCAACGCGGTGTCATAGTTGGCGCTCGTGAGATGCGCCATAGTATTTTGGAGAAAGAAACGAAGTTCCGATTTTCACGGACGACCATTGCACGGGTGTACCGTGACTACAAGAATTCCGGCAAGACCTCCAATCTACGATACCAGTGTTGCCGTAAAAAGACATTGGGGAAAGTGACCATCGTCGGCTGTCAAGAATCGTTTCACGTGATAAGCGTGCAACACTCTCGCAGGTATCATCGGACTTCAATGCTGGAACCTTAACAAGCACCAGCGTCCGGACTGTGCAACGTTCCCTATAAGATATGGACTTTGGGAGTCGACCTTCAACTCGAGTCCCCTTGAGGGGTGCACGACACAGAGCCATGCGTCTCGCTTGGGCACGGCAACACCGCCACTGGACACTTGATGACTGGAAACAAGTAGCCTTGTCGAACGAGTAGCGTTTCCAACTGTATCGGCCAGATAGAAGGATTCGTGTGCGGCGCCAACCCCATGAAGCCATGGAATCCGCCTGTCAACAGGGAACTGTACCGGCTGGTGGGGGTGTCTATAATGGAATGGGGTGTGGTTAGTTGGACTTCTCTGTAAACCCTAGTACGTCTACAAGCGTCTGACGAGGTACACCCGTTCATGTCTTGCATTCATGCTAATGGGTTGGGCCTATTCCAACAGGACAATGCAAGCGTCGGAACGCCACGTTATTGTTACAGGAGCATTCATCTGAGTTTGGGGTGTTGCCATTCCCACCTAAGTCCCCATATCTGAACGTGATAGAACACATTTAGGATGTCATGTATTGCGCTATCGAACACAGGAATCCGAGACCTCGGAATACACCCGAATTGTGGAACACTCTGCTGAAGTATGGAGTGCGTTGCCTATGAAGCTAGTGGATTCAATGCCCCTTCGTATTTGTGCAGTCCTGCGCTCCCGTGGGGGACCTACCAAGTATTTTTCTCGTGTACCAGTTTTTCTGGCACTTCAGTGTATAAGGTGTTAATGAAATCTGTTGAAATTACCTGATTCAGCCAAAAACAAATATACCATTAGTTGTTACAATTGATTCATGGAAATAGACATGTAAAATCTCACTCACTGTCTTTTAGGAGGATGTGAATGTATGAATATGTAACTTTTTGCCTAGTTAAAGGCTGTTTTTAGACTAAGTAAAGAACACGAATTAAACAAGAAAAGCAAAGTAAAAATATTTAAATGTATAATTACCTCAATGATAAACTTAAAACTGTTGATAACCACGAAAGTGAATGAAAGAAATTCTGTATTTTAACTTGAACTGATTGAAAACATAATATTTTATAATTCAGCTATATACGACACTGTTAGCAAAGCAATTTTTCAGCTATTTGCTTGGGCAGAAAAATCCGCAGTATCATGTAGACACATATTTACGAAACAAAATATGAAATAAGTTTCTGATGATGTACTGTAGAAATGTAATAGATGTGAGCTAATTATTACAGATAAAGGGCATAGGCATAGCTAATTTTTTTCCTTCATAAGTTCTTAAATAGATATTCTAAGCAACTCTCAGAAAAAGGAAGTGTACTTTTTAAACCAAAAATATTTTTCTTCAAATATGATACTTCTTTGAGCACCCAAACATGATCTTGTAGGGTTCGTGTGATTTTTATCCAAGAACTAGTAAGGAACTCTAAAGGGCGTTGTCACGTGGCATTTTGAACACCATGTGTGACTTAAACACCAGTAAAATTAAATGAACAAAGTACATATTCCTACTCAAAGACTAAAATAAATTCCTTTTCTGCAATAGCTCGGCACGCAATCATCCCAGAGATATGAATTTATTTCAAGGAAATGTTAAATTCATTGCAGGACACCTGGAATGTTCGCTCTCAAAAATAAACAATTAAAAGAAAAATAAATATTGTCTTTTCCTTTCCGAGACGTTAACTTTTCAGATTGATTAATTTTTGTCCCGTTGCTATTCAACGTATACTGCTATTTGCCAAAACTCAGCGTAGTGTTTTCGTACAGCGAATGAATGCTGTTCGGTATACAATATTGTCCCATGCAGACCATTTGTTGTGAAAACAAATACAACATACGTCCAATATGTTCCAAGACTGATTGCGTACCTGAAGTAACATTTGTGAAATAAAATCATCCCGTGTATGCCAGGAAAAAAGCAGTCTTTTTGTCCAATCAGCGAACAACTAGAAATCCGTTTACACCGGCACTGGGAGACGGTAGAACACAATCTTCGTTCATGGATCTGTCTGATCTTCTAGGCACTGCTGCTGAGGACCAGGATTTTGCTCCAGGATTATTGAAGGAGTCAAAACATGGTGCTTACAGTATGATCTATCGCCTGCGGCTTCTTCCTGTTCCCCAGGATAAAACGGGCACTAAAAGGATGGTATCATGTAGACATCAGATCTACCCAAGGCAGTGTTTCCTTCAGTGGACCAGAGCTCAAAAAATGAGAAGAAATCAGTTAAGCATATTTTTTGCTTGAAATATGGACCATCTCACAACTGAATTGTATTACTGGATGTAATCTCAACTAAGGGAACATTTGAAACTATTGTTATGTCAAATATTGCAATACTCCACAAATTTCTATTAAACAGCTAAATTAAAGTTCAAACCAATACAATACTGAGTCGCTTTCTAAAGAGATGTTGCTGATGATCAGCTTTATAAAACAATGCTGATATTAAAACTAATGTTGGTGTATATAATAATGGCTTTTGCCTTCTATTGTAGACACAGCTAGATCTGTTTCACTTGACTACTCAGAAACGAAGAATTATATACTCATACTTCTTACTCAAGATACCCCGGTTTCCCAAAGTACGTGAAATAAATGCAATACTAAAAAAAGTATCATTAATATAGATATCGTTCTGTAGAGCTTTCTTTTGATATTCCGTGTTTTAACAAAATTAAAGAAAATCTTCGTATAACAGAATAATTATCTCTCTAGATAAGAAAATATTTCATAAAAACTAATAGGAATAAAGAAAAGTAATAGGAATCAGGTGTTGAATAATTTTACTTTCTAATTTTTTTTTCAGACCAGTTCTGAGGTGAGTCTTGTCCACTGAAAGAATGATGACATTCTTAGACAGCATGTCCCTAAGTGCGCAGATGGTCTTAAAACAGAGAAAAAATCAGATTACGAAAACTTAATAGTAGACAGGAATCAAATCAGTAGATCTACTGATAAATCAGTAGAATGGAAACACCGATGTCCATGGAGCCGTGACAAAACAATTTGAGGACATCCCAGAAAGTGCCTTCCGGAACTGTTTTCAGGATCTTCAAAAAGGCAGGACAGTGGATATCGATTTAGAACGACGGTATTTTGAAGGTGAGCAGCATTAATTGTAAGTATGGTACTTTTTTATACACTGAATGGCCACTTTATTATGACTACACTCTCAGTACTTCGTTGGGCCACTTTCTGCCTTTAATATTGCGTCGACTCTTTGTGGCATGGACTCCACGAGATGTTGATAGGTGGTTTGTGGAATCTGAGACCATTATTGATGAATATCACTTTCCAGGAGTTGGAGATTGTAGGGTTGTGGATCTAGCTGTCTGATGGCTCGTTTAACGTCATCCCACAAATTATCAGTGCCGTTGAGATCTGAAGATTGTGGCGGCACCCTAAGCAAAGTAAACTCTCCGGCATGTTTCTGAAACCAATCCTGTACAATACGAGCACTACGGCGGGACGCATTCATTATCTTGTTGAAGGTAGCCATCGCCATTGGGATAAACCATTTCTAACCGGGCTCGTAGCTTCGTTTTCCCTCCTACCTCCTCGCGAAAACGAAGCTACAAGCCCGGTTCGAAAAAAACAACAGAACTTCCGACTCTCTCATAGGCGTAACCACTGGAAGGGTCAGGCGGTCAGAACCCTCCCAGATTTTCAAGCATTTGTTTTTAAGCATTTTTTTTTTCTACTGAAAGTTGACACATTTTTATTAAATTAAAGCATTTTTTAATGAAAGGCACATTTTAACCAAAGACTTTAAAAAATTAATCACTTCCGGGAAGAGAGAGTGGAATAAACCCCTGAAATTGTTTCATATTTGCCATCTCTAAATACGCCCTTGGTATGTTCGTATTCTTAATTTACAGATTTTTATTGAAAGAACCGGAATTTCTCATCCTAACTTTTTTTTGGTTATGTACTGCTTTATGTTTTACATCCAAACTTTGAAATAAAAAAAATCGGACCGAAATAAAGAGACTTTGCCACCATTTTGGGGCCCCTGTTTGGGGCGGGAGCCTGGTGGCCCACCCTTTCAGACGCCACTGCGGAAGACAGAAAATATGGAAACATTTATGTTGCTCACAGATTTACAAATTCCTAAAATAAACCACTGAAGAACAGCAAATATAATAAAGTAAAAAAAGGAGGGCCCTTCCATTGCTTTTAAAAGCAGAGCCATCCTGTACTTCCGCATGTATGTTACGGTTAAACATCCTTCCGCGCTCACCACACTTAGTGAATGAAGCTGGCGGTCCAGCTACATGTGTGGGATGGTTAGGCCCAACCTGTTTTCCGGTGATGCTTGCGCATAGACCACGGGCAGAAGTGGCAGATGCTCTACCGGTAGTCACAGGGTCATTGTCGCCGCTTACTGGATTTCCGCTTGCAGCACAGACAGTATATTTTACGTTAAACGTTTTCAAAAATGACTCTATCAAGGATTTTTTTTTATTTTTCATCATTTTTGATTTCAAAAAGGATGTACGTCACATTTTTTTGAAATTTTTCGTCCCTAAATTTGGAACCATAATCTTCACGTTAACCGCGAATTGTTGGTCCGGTGTTTAAGGAAACGTTTGTTGCTTTCATTTCCTTCTGTGATGATCCACGGTCGGCGAGGTCAAGACTTGTCTAAAGGAAACTGATCGAGTTTTAAAACAGAACACTCACCTAAAAAGTCAGTTCGACGTACGCTCCTCCAATTAAGCACCTCTCAACGCTGTTGCATATATAGTAGGTGCATGTTTTAACTGTGAAGATGCAAACCGTTTGTTTTTTCGGTGTTGATAAACAGATGATTGTCCGTGCGGATATGCCTGTACTGAAATGTGGAGATATTGATACAATTTTTGAACCCAACATGTCACGATAAGCTTTAGGCACTAACTTTCATCAGAAATTAGAAACTAATTAAAAATATTCTTATTGTTAACAGAAAGTTGTGTTTTTAAAAACATTATGGCAAATATAGCGCACTGCTATATGATGTATTTATAAAGCCCGAATTGTTGCTTTGATGATACCTGCAAGTTTTATTTAAAATGAAATCTTGCTTCTAACGTCAGGACATTCAAAATTTGCATTAGGACCATAATTATGTATTGGCTAGAGCGTCAAATGAATTTGCAAAACTGAAACAAGAGTAGAAAATAATATAACTATAATCGTAGTCCGAATTTATTGGCTTAGAAAAAAAAATCACTATTCCAAACTTTCGCCTATCAACCAGATGCCTTTTTAAGGAATGTAGGCAGAAACTCCAATTTGCATAATAGGACTACTAACTGAATCATTCCAACGGACATTGGAATGACCAAGCGTTCCTTTAGAATCAGAATCAACGAGCAGAAAAGGGACACATAATACGATAAAGTAACCACGTTCCTATTCAGGGAGGGGGATTCAAATCCGCTGCTCCTGTATGGGATGATTTGAAGAAATTAGCTACTTCCCCTATCCCTAAATCGACAGCCATTCGATAAACCTTAGAGATCATTACCAACAGTGATACTTGCAATGATTGTGTCTCTCTGTAGTTGCCACGAGTTTGGAACCAGTTCTTCAAGTATCGCATTTTTCCTGTTAGCATACACTGTACACTAACAACGGGATGCCTTTTGTTTGTGAATGGATATTACTTCGTGTTTAGTTACTAGAAGATCAAGTCACCTCGATGAAATTGTTGAAGCATTTTGTTATTCAGATTGTAGTTTCTGTGTACCTTCTTTGTAATTGCCATGTGGTTGATGTGCGAAAACTTGGAAAACTGATTTTTATTATACGCCAATTAATTCAGATAACTACTATAGTTTCATTATTTTCCATAGCTGGTGTATAGGTCCTCGTTGTTAAATTAAAACAATAATCTAAAAGGAAAGTATGGTCAATTATATTTCCCGAGATTTTCTGGTCAGCTCTAAAATAAGAAAGTTACTAAAATCATGCAATGCATGGATTATGATACGCCTTCCAACATACCAGAAATCATTACTCAAGTTAGTACTCCAGTTATGAGAATAATGGCTGTGTAATAAATATCGCTCCGGTGCCCTGACCTTTCACCCCATTTCGATTGTATTAAACAGAATTGGTTCAGTATACCTCCGGAACAACATAATAAAATTTTGTCGCAATAGAAACATTTTTAAAGAAGTTATGAGGATAATGGCTGTGGAATAAATCTCGCTCCTGTGCTCAGCCCTTTGACCCCATTTCAACGATGTTCAACAGAACTGGTTCAATATATCTCCGGAACAACATACTAACGTTTTGTCGCAATAGCAGCATTTTTTGTCTAGTTATGAGGATAATATCTGACGTTTCAATCTTGCTCCTGTTTCCTGAGCTTCGAACCCATTTCGTCCATTTTCGATAGGGTTCGTCCCCAGATGATCTCCTACCACGTACTAAAACTTCATCGAAATCGAAACAGTTTTATGTGAGTTATCGTGCAGACGGAAAACGTAGAGACAGACAGACAGACTCACAAAACTGGAGCATATACGCTTCTTCAACCTACGGTTGGAAAGCGCAAAAAAGGAACGTTCACTTTTGTATCCTGCGCAACACGATATGAAAATAACAGTTGACAGAACTTCCATCGGCATATCAATGTTGCATTAAATTCGAATTAGTTTTTTTATTGTTCATGTCGGTTCCCGGAATAAACCCTTGCTTCACTTGTGTGAATCATCATATCATATGCATCCTTTGATCAGAATAAAGAATATATAATGCAATCTAGGTTTACTCTTCTAAACCTAGATTGTTCATGCTAGTGATGAATGAACATATAGCAGCCTAGAACGTACTTTTATGTAATTACCTTTGGATATCACGGAAATTACATAAAATATTCCAATCAACTTTTGCCAGTTTTTTTCCTGGTTTCATTTTGCATGACTCATTGATAGACTGCGACACAGCAGCCCTAGTAAATGAACAGATGGTTGCATGCCAGCTCTCTTTTTACACGCGGTTTCCTGCTTAGAAACAATTAGTTCCGTTGTGTTTCGGGAGCGCATATGTTGAAGCATGATATTTTTTGTTTCTGTAGCATTTTTACGGTGCTGTAATACCGTGGAAATAGAAGCATTTTTTCGCAGGCATATGTAGGTTTAAGGATACTTGCATTTCGTGGTGTGCATGCCAAGGATTGCTTCCAGCACCAAGAAGGTGTTCACCTACTGCCGTGTATCTGACAGAGGTCATCTCTCTATAATTTTGAAGGAGTTATAAAGCGATTCAGGTCAGAGACGAGTTCAAACGGTAGTGTTCGTCATTAAGAAGCACAAGCAACCTCTGTAAAATAACATTGGTGTCCAAACCTTTACCTTCAAATCTGAGGATTTCAACATCTAACTCTAAACCACACTCTTTATTTCGTTCATGCATTTACATGTTTAACACTAATGGTGGGGAGACAAACTTACCTCACTGAAACGCAAAATACTAGAGGAGAATAAAAAATAGGATTTGTCAGTCCATATTCTGGAATACCTATTCCGACAAATTTTTTAGTCTGTTCTCAGAATCCTGTTTCGAGGTGTTGATTTGGGTGATCAGACAGTTCTTTCCTGTCGTCCATTCATGTAATCAATTGATTTTATAAACATGTAAAGAACTGATTCATTCTACCAAATGGATGCCTTCACTTATGAATAAACATAATTTTTTCCGTCATAATAATCTTTTTGAAGGACAAAATTGAAGTTTATAAATGCCCTCTTAGATGCCAGTGGAAAATGTCATAATATAAGCTTTATGCGCCTCAAACGTGGAGCATCTATCACAGTGGGTGATAGTTGGCAGAAGGTAGTGCTGACTCTAAGTTGCGGAGAGCTATTCACAAGCGTCTCAGGCCGCCCCGGTGGCGCAGTGGTCTAAGCGATGGCCTCTGATCATTCGTCCGAACGGAGTCCGGGTTCGAATCCCGGTGAGGCATGAATGTTGTGTTTGTGTTACGGCACTGGCTCTTTCCCTTCCCTTTAACCAGTGACCCTAAATTGGGGACGGGTGACTGCTTATAGCCCATTGAGTTGCTCACGGTTGTCGTTAAACTTCCAAAAAAAAAAAAAGCGTCTCGCTGCAACCAGGTTTCCGAGGAGCAAACGGAAGTCATGTGACCCGATCCTCGCACCGTTCTGGCTGTCTCGAATCTCGGCACTCAGCAATTATGTAGCGAGTCGAAATACGTGCAGAATCACTTTTTCTAACCCAGCCTACACTCTGGCGAACGTGGGTTTCTCACTTTTATCTTTTATTTGGTGTGGGTTTTTACTGGCTAATATGTAGGGGTGTTTGAACTTTTTTATTAGCTCAATGTGGACAAATAGGTAATTATGTCGGTGTTGGGTATTTTTATGTGGCATGTCGGCATGAGAATACTGACCCATTCCTTCAGTTTTTTGGCTTCTAGAGCATTTACGTTTTTAACTACAGAGCATACTTGACTTTAGGGGGAGATTTACCCTTTCCTTTAGCTGACAGAAGTGGCTACGTTACTCTCCGTTTAAAATCTTATGGTGATATATATATATATATATATATTTGGAGATTCTGGGATAGTATTAGTGCGCAGACGCTTCAATCCGAAGTTTTAATTTTCCGTCTATCTCACTACGAGATCGGCAGAGTACAGTAGTTTCCAATTTTGGGATATGGTTTTCTCCCTTTTTTCCACGTTTTTTAAGAAATATGTAGCGGAGTTAGTGCTTTTTCTCAACGAGATGTGAGCTACTATTTTTTTTCTCACACTTCTCAATTTAGCGTTAAGCAGCTAGTCGAAATACATGCAGAAATCACGTTGTTTTAACCCAACTCGGATTGTGATGCACGTGAGTTTCTCACTTTTAAGACTTATTTGAAGCTTGCTGGCTAATCTGGATGTAGGGGTGGGGGCTTTTTAATAAGCTAAATGTGAACCAGTGGTCCAATCTATCTTTTATGAGCTCAGAGTTCCTTTGGGTCTCCTATGTTTTTTAGGAGGTCTGCAGAAACCATCTCCTGGGCTTACCTTTCTCGAAACTTTTGTCTTGCTTTTTCCAATTTTGAGGCGATATAACACTCAGTGTTGGGTATTTTTATGTGACAAGTTTTATCAGCGAGAAACTGTTGTCCGTCTCCACCAGTTATCTTATTTCAGGGGCGGATCCAAGGGCAATGCGCCCTCCTCTCAGGAACAGGGAATGCCTTCGATATGTTAGGATTTAATAAAAAATTTAATATTTTTCGAGAAATAAAGTATTACTTAAAAGTATATTACCTTCCTTAATTAATTGGAAGAATTTATAGACATGCAAAGAAACATATTTCATTTTGAGGAAAATTGTCAGAAAGGTCTCCGGTTATTCGCGACAATTGCCCCCCCCCCCCCCCGTCACAAAAAATTGTTAAAGTCATTTGCATACAAATAAATCGCAGTGAAAATCCCAACTTAAACGATTTAATCAGTAATAGGCTTTTAAAATTGAAATGGATATGTAATTATATGCGTTACAAATTTTGTTATGCACGTTTCAACAGTTACTTGGTTTTTTTGGAGGAAGAAAGTTCCATTATTATAAATAATATAACCTCTTCCTCCAAAAAAATACTTATTTAAGTGCCTGAACACTGGAGCATCAACGTAGTCAGCATCTATGAGGGGCTGTGCAACATAATTTTTATTATTTTTAAATTGGATGTTGTTGTTTTTTACATTTTTTTTATTATTTTTAAATGGAATTTTCTATTACAATTTATATTACTCACTGCACCAGCGTTTTCAGCATTTATGCATAGTTATCACAGTACTGTACCCATTCCGGAATCCATCTTATTCTTTTCCAAGCAAAACTAATCTATTAAAGTTGATGACATGTTATGTTTGCAAGTGTAACTCACTCTTCCTTCTCAGTGGTCTATGAGCAGTCGCTAAGACAGCAAAGTAACATTGCTGAGCGCCGAGATATAAGGGTCAGTCAGCGCATAGAGCAGAAACTCGAGTGCCAGCTGCCAGTGGTGCCGGGTCGGGTCACGTGACTTCCGTTTGCTCCTCGGGAATCTGCTTGCGCCAAGACGCTTGTGTTATTTTGGGCATCAATGAATCTTGGCATTTTTCGTTCCTCGAAGGCAAATTGCGTCTTATGTTAATGGCGCAAATCCTCTTGACAAGGTACAGTTTCGAACTTCCACATGTACACTGAAGAAATTTTGCAATTCACACTACCATTTTGCTGGCTTGGAAGAGCTCAGTCTGTAATCCGTCCTTTCCGAAGTGAAGAAGTAATCACTGATAGGACATTTATCTTTGGTTTATTTTTCTCCAAGTCAGGCAAAACTGACATTGACCTCATACCGTTTTTTGTTTAAGTCACTTACTTGTGCCACATCTTAATATAAACATCATGTTTCTTTTATCTTATAAAGAATATTGGATATTGGTTACCACTTCTAAACAATCAAGGTACGTTGCACTCCGAAGTCTCGAGTTATTGTCCATGATGAGGAAACTGTGCCACTAGTACCCCGATAAACGCTCACGTAGGCATCAAAGATTTCGTCTTAGCGTCTCCGAATTTTTAAAACTCCACCAGAACAGTGGCGCCCGTTGGACATAATGCAACCGCAATTAAGTACATTACCACCTCAGTAATAAAGCATGACTCCGATATTTGTGGAGGAACAAAGCGGCACTCTAGATGTAAACAAGACGGCTATTTGAGACTGCACCTGCATTCATCGGAGATGATAACATTGTCTGATGGATTTCAGTTCTATACTCGACGTTTTCTGAACCACACTCTCCTTATATTTCTTGCTGATATAGTGAATGGAAAGCAAATATTAGATCTTCTCGGGCATGCTTCGTGTCCATTTACTTGTCTGTTTAATGCTTGCCTTGAAACAGCTGGTCTACCAGGTACAGAAAACTCCAAAGCAAGCGAGATTAATGACACCAACCTGTCACGCCTCACTGTTAGTGGCTCCTACATATCATCCTGAGCCTTTGTAATACATGGACGACCTGACATAGGTTGAATATTAACATCCCCGGTGTCCTGGTTCCAATAGAGACGCCAGTAAATCAGGCAAAATTACTCTGAGCCTTGCACTTTCCAGTATTCCGATAATCCGATTTTGAAATACTGATTTAATAAAAACTTATTCCTACTAGCAGGGAGGGATGACGATAAGAACTGTCACTTTCCCATTGTGCTTGCTCTTTCTCAAATCCAGAAATGTGTGCTGCTTTGGCTTTTATGCCAATCATAGTTCGTCACATGGCATTGCGTCATGATTTCTATATTTGCATATTCCCACGTCCTCTGTACTTTTTTCCATTTTTTCAGCATTTAGTTTTTTATTAAATGTATTTTATTTTGACTATGCTTTAACTTTTTGGAAAACAGTGTATATGATTGCATTTCGGAATGTGTGGGAAAGTTAAGACAAAAAGAATAAAATTGCTTTCGTCTGTATTTCAGGAGACTAACACAAAATTCATTTTTATTTTTCGTTATGAAATGTTTTTTATTGCTTGAATTTTTGATCACCAGTGAATAAGATTGGATCTTGTAATGTGGAGGGAAACAATTAACTTCTATAACGTAAAACATGGATAATTTCAAAGGTTACCGTTTGTTATTCATGCATTTGTAATCCATGAACTATTTATACGAACAGCATTGGATACCCATTTTCAATCGGTTGTGGTGATGCTTATTCAAAACTTCAATATAAGCAGACTTCTAGAACTGTACAAGGGCACGTTTTTCTATTTGCAAATAATAAACCGAAAGTTTATCGTTTTACCATGTTTTAAAGCAAAGCTGATCGTCATTTTTCAAAATGGCTTCCACATAGCTTGGTACATTTTATATTTCCTTTCTACTGCATTTTCTTCATCGGTCTGCAATATGCATTACAGTTTGATATTTCATTTGAGGAGACCAAGATAATATTTTGTTTTTCACAATACAGCTTTTCTATGCCTAGATATTATCAAGCTATTGATGAATTATGTCTGACAAATAATTGACAAGTCTACCGCTGCTGAAACACGAAATATACGGAAATAATGATTTTATATACATAAATGTTCAATAAAACCAATTCGCAAAATAAAGGTAGCAGGCTGTTATTTCGTGAATAAAGCATTAAACAATGAATATTTAGATGTAATGCATAGATCATTCATTGTCAGTGAAGATCCTGCCGGCTGAATTGGCTCTGCAGAAATTTATCACAGGGTAAATATAGACGATATGGTGTCCGAAAAAAACAGAGATAGACCATCTTCTGTAAAACGGGTAGTTTTTATCATGTTTTGAGAGTGATTATTATACGATTAGTGCCATTTAAAACGATAAAGAAATTAGATACTTTACTAAATAATTAGCTATGTTTCACAAAAAGGAATTGGCGAATACTGGAATCGATGTTTATTCGCAGGAAAGCAAAGCTTCATTAATAAAGCATTAAATTATAGGTCTTACCAAATAAATGCAATTGGCACAAATGTTCAGTCAGATATTCAGTTTTCTTAGCTTTAGTTTGAAGTGTACATGTTCTGTTTCTCCTATTTTTGTTTAACTTGTCTGATTTACTGATATTAAATTAATATCTTTGCGCGAAGAAAATTTTAAACTTCAAAAAGAAAATATCTTTGTTTTTTAAAATAATGCAGTACGCGAACATTATCATTTTTTATTGGAGGGCTAACGACTATTGTGGGCAACTCAAGGGCTATAAGCAGTCACCCGTCTCTACTTTAGAGCCACTGGTTTCAGGGATGGGTTAAAGCCAGCGCCGTCAGAAAAACACAACATCCAAGTCTCACCGGGATTGGAACCGAGAGCCGTCTTGCACGAATAGTCTAAAGCCAGTACTTAGACAACTGCGCCACCATGTCGGCAAAATAGTACCATTGTTACTTGGAGTTGGAACTACTTAAACTGTCACGGTTGCATTTTCCTTGCTTAGGTGCTGGAACCGACGAATTTTCAACGCACAGTGAATCCTCGTTTATACATTTTTCTATGGAATGCCATAAAGAGCGTATTAATTTTATTTCAAAATACTAAATACTATTGTAAGATTTATACTTTCAAGGAGTATAAAACACTCCCTAAAATGATTTATTTAAAGTCGCTAGGCGCCTAAATAAAGAGAAAGCGTTAAAAATTATAATATATTTTATCGCATTGCAGATATCATAAAGCCGATGAAAATTAAATTTTGCTTCGAACTCTCGAACCCAGAGTCAGAACCGAACCAAGAGTCAGGATTGAACTTGATGCAACATGATGGGCGCATACGTATGCGAAGACATGGTGGTGAAAACCACCTTGCAACGTGCATTTTGCAACATCATACCAGCCCAACACTAAGCTTCATGATTTTGGGCGCCATTGATTTCAGTCCGAAATCATTTTGCAAGCAAAAATGATTACGGCATTCTTTTTTTTTTTTTTTTTTTTTTTTTTTGGTTGGAGGTTTAACGACCACCATGAGCAACTCAATGGGGTATAAGCAGTCGCCCGTCCCTAATTTAGGGTCACTGGTTCCAGGGAAGGGAGAGAGCCAGTGCCGTAAGACAAACACAACATCCATGCCTCACCGGGATTCGAACCCGGACCCCGTTCGGACGAATGATCAGAGGCCATCGCTTAGACCACTGCGCCACCGGGGCGGCACGGCATTCTTAGTATTGTTTCTAGATATCATAAAGTTCATTTTTTATTGGAAGTTTAACGACCACCAAGAGCAACTCAGAGACCCATAAGCGGTTGATTGTCCCTAATTCGGGCGTCTGGTTCAAGGAAAGGAAGAGAGCAAGTGCCGTAAGACAGCACCACAACGATGCCCCACTGGAATTCGAACAACCCGACTGGGGCGAATGATCAGAAGCCATAGCTTGCCACACTGGACCACCGGGGAGGCTATCATAAAGTTCATGAAATGGTGTACTTATTTACCAACCTATAATTCAAGTCACAAAATAGGAACGGGAGAAACATGAATTTTACTAAAACGAAACATGTGCTTAGATGTTTCAATGTTCATATCGCATGAACACCAACATTTTTAAAATACATCGTACTATACCAGGATGAAGTAGGATCAAAGGGCAATGCTTACTCTTCCTCTTATTTCAATGCTATGGCGCAAATTCTAAGGTTTGTTATTTCCGTCGCAAATAATTTTCGATTCTCTATTTGAATGTATACTCTTTACGAAAAGGATTGATTTATAACATAATTTTACCGATTATCTTAAACAAATCGAGGCAGAATAACACACAGACACGCATATATATACAATATATTATAGCAACGTGACGAAATATTTCATCACATTTTGTTCAGCCCGTTCCTTTTAATGCAATTTGATTTTACTTTCGAAGCATATGTTTGACTTTCTCCAAAACTTCAGGTTGATGTGTAATGATTTACCAGGATTTTGACTCAAATTACAGCAACAAAGAATATTCAGAAATTTCCGATTTGAATTGTTGACAAAATGCGTGTCGTTGAGAAAAATAAAGCTGGAATTTACTTTTAATTTAAAAATTTCATTGTAATTCAGACGTAAATACTGTAAGCTAACATATATTGCTTCTCCTTTTACTGAAAGAAACTGCGAATTTTTTTATCCATAACTTATTTCAACTTCTCAGAAAGAGATCTTTATAACTTAACATTAAGACTTATTTTTTGTGGAAAAAATGCTGATCGTAATTTGAGGCATGTGTCTCAAAATTTTGTTGATTACTGAAAAGCTGAAGAACCATGTACTAACACTACAAAAATACATCATTACAAAGAAATATGTTTATATTTTCAATTTAAGGCTTTCCGTTAATCTAACATTAAATTTGGAGTCCATATTTTCCAGAATATCATCTACGTTCGAGTATCCAAAACAATCCCCATATACTAATGATCTTTTTTGTTGGTTTACAGAAATCAAAGCTGCTTCATATAGGTACATAATATCAGTAGTTCTAAAGGACTTTAATTTCGAACGCCTGAACTCTAGTTGTGCATTAGATACGAAATCGCGAACACCGTTCGCAGAAAGTTTTCCGATTTTGCAGAAACTTTTTTGGAAGTAAAAAAATACATTTTTTCACTGCAGGAACCAATTCTAGCGATTATCCGCCATCTAAAATTGCCCACAGTCGGGACAGGCAGCAGAATGACGTCATTCCATCTCACCCGCAGCCAACGAGTAAGAACAGACCTGGATGAAAGAATATCACGTGACTCTAGCAGTCCAGCACGACGAGCTGAGAGCTAAATGTTGCTGCTGTGATCTTCGCAGAACTTGCTAGTGACTGTCGAGAAGGCTTTATTTCTCAAGGATTACAATTTTTTTTATGTTATTTTTGGAAAGTAAGGCATCTTTTTGCTTATAAACAGTATGTTTAAGTTTGCATGCACCTACTGGCTCTTTTGTTTCATTTCTGATTGAAAGAAATGTGTATATACTCATTAAATTAGTAATGTCCAACCCTTTGGTGCTTTGACGGATTAGGAATTCTGAATAGGTTTAATGTTGTTTATCAGTTATAGTATGTTAAGAATGTCAAGATATTCAAGATAAACCGAAGAGGACAATTTATTATTTAAACCATAGTGAAGGATTTTATTACGCATTCCTTGTTTCGTTTTGAAAACAGTTTTCGAAATTTGGTTCATAGGTTAATCATAAGACAAAAGTTCATCAGCATGTGAAACAGAAGATTCTCAGCTGAAGCACTGGCGTTGGACGATGGCAGTATTAAACGTGCTTGTGATAGAAAGTATTTATCAGTAGTTTCACATATGTGTGCCAACATATTTGTTTCTGTTTTGTAACTTGTGCACATTATTTCTGATGATGAAAGCGGAATTTCCAATATCTAAAGCTTCAGTGTTTTCATGTTGGTGTTATTAGTATAAATTGAATATATATATCATCATCATCATTGTCAACCATTATCAATCCACTGCTGGACGAAGGTCTCCCCAAGTTTCCTCCACAACGGTCTGTCTTGTGCCAGTCTCCTCCATGTCACTCCCGCATACTTTCGAATTTCATCCACCCATCTTCCATGTGGTCTTCTTCTGGGTCTTTTCCTGTCCCTTGGAATCCAATCTAAAATTTCGGCTGTCCATCGATGGTCTGTTCTTCTGGCAGTATGTCCAGCCCATTGCCATTTCAGGGATTTAACTCTGATCACGATGTCTTCCACGCTTGTCATTTTTCGGATCCACGTGTTCCTGTTCTTATCTCTAATGGTTACACCAAGCATGCACCTCTCCATGCCACTTTGAGTTGTCTGCAGCCTTTGTATGTCTATTTTAGCTAAGGTCCACGTCTCTGCACCATACGTAAGCACTGGAAGGATGCATTGATCAAACACTTTTCTTTTAAGACATAATGGCATATTGCTCGTGAAAATTATGCTGTTTCTTCCAAAAGCTCTCCAGGCAAGTTTTGTACGCAGATTAATTTCTTCACCAATGTGACCCTCACTTGATATCTGCTGTCCAAGATAAACGTACGTGTCTGTTATCTCCAGCTTTTCTCCATCAATCGATAAATCTTCATTTCTTGTAAAAGCATTGTACATCACTTTTGTCTTCTGAAAGTTCATTTTTAATCCCACTTCTTTACTCTTGTCAGCAAGTTCCTGGATCATACTCTGCAGCTCTGATGGGGTAGTTGCAAAAATGACTACGTCATCAGCAAAACGAAGGTGGGTTAGATAATCTCCATTAATCTTTATCCCTTTGTTTTCCCAGTTTAGTGATTGAAAGACATTTTCCAGTGTGGCATTAAAGAGCTTCGGAGATATGGTGTCACCTTGTCTCACTCCTTTTCCAATTTTTATGTGTGTTGTATTTTCAAACAGCCGAATCTTTGCACTTGCATTTTCATAGATGTTATTAATAATATTAATGTATGCATCTTCAATACCGCAGGATTTCAGAGCCATTACAACTGCTGATGGTTTCACCGAATCAAAGGCTTTTTCATAATCGATAAAAGCCATGCACAATGGAAGTTCATATTCCCTCGCTTTTTCAATTAGTTCTCTCAGTACGTGGATATGATCTATTGTGCTGTAGCCACTCCTGAGTCCAGCTTGTTCTCTCGGTTGATATATTATAAATTAAATTTTAACATTTGTAGAGTATTTAACATGCACTAATAAAGGACTGTATGAATGTGTATCTCTGCTTGAGCTCTTTTAATAGAACAACATTGTATCAATAAACCACTTGATACACTGTAAACAAACAAACGTTGTCGTGAGCAACGCACACTCGAAACACAGACGACAGCATGATCACATCAACTCTTAACCAACGCTGCTACAAAACTCTTGACAGCAAGAGAGCAAAAAAGTGACGCAACTCTGTGGCGCCATTCATCGGCAACGATAACAACAAGTAAAACTAAGTATTCACTTCGAAAGCTCAAGTTTCAATACATAAGGTAATACAAATCACCTTCAACACTATAAATCAGGTATTTAAACACAACAATAGGCTGAAAATTACACTGCGATAATTAATAAAGTCAACTGTCAAATTAATGATATGAAAAGGTACCTTACAGTCAATCTAGCGGTAATGGACACAGTTTAACAGCGGGTCTCTTGAGAATTCCGAAATCAGTTCTAACAATCACAGCTCGCACCATGACATTACTGCGGGGAGGTGTCTCTATAACTCTGGCAAATTTCCAATGCAAAGCTGGCATCAGTTCGGTTTTGATCAGCACAAGATTGCCCACTGTAAGGTACGGTCTAGAAGTTTACCATTTAGTCCTAAGTTGGAGTTGTGTAAGGTACTCTAACTCCATCGCCTCCAAAACTGCTGAACTAAGCGTTGGATCAATTAAGGCGAAAAATCGGAAGAGCAGTTAGATCTAACTCAAGGAGAGCCGTCAACGGAGCTCCCACCAAGAAGTGTCCAGGCGTCAAAGCATCCAGATAATTAGTCTTTAGAAATGGGACACAGAGGCCTAGAAATAAGTCAAGCCTCAACGTGCGCTCAAAATGTGAGGAAATCCTCCAGAGAAAAACAAGCATTGCCCGCTGTCCGTTTAAGATGGAACTTCATTGACCTTACCCCGTATCCCAAAGACCCCAAAAATGAGGCGCTGAAGCAGGATTAAAATTCCAATTGTTGCCTTCAGAAGAGGAAAAGGTAGCAACACTGTTGTCATCGGTTGCATTGAGCACTCGCTTAAGAACACAACGCAAATAACGATCTTCGCCAACGAAATTCGTGTCGAAATCCCAAACAATCTCACTGGGCTTACCTCGACGTGCAATAAATCTCTTAAGCGCTGCAATAAAGGCGTCAGAAATCAGGTCTTCAACAATTTAAAGATGAATCGCTCTCGTTGAGAAACATACGAAAGTTGCAATGTAAAACTTGAAAATCTTTTTCCTCGTCTCACTCTTCCTCTGCATTGAAAGGGACAAGCAAAGTCTAGACCCGTCACACGAAATACTCTAGAAGGAGTTACTCTCCTTGAGGCCAAGTTACCCATAAGCTGAGTGGCTAGAGTAGCAGAATGACGAAACCATGTCACACAAGGACGTTCAAATCTCTGGGTGACATCTCTGCTGCAGATAATCTAAACATTTTGTCGGATGACAGCAAGTAGAAGACGAGCGATTGCGGAGAGATGACTGTGATGATAATGCTTTACAACTAATTCTGTTATAAGATGCCTTCTATGTAGAAGTATAGGGTTTTTCACATTATCTGCAACTAAGGCATTTCTAAGTATCCCCTCAACTCGCAAAAGACCCTCAGAGTGCACAAAGGGATTCAACGGTAGAATTTTACTTGATGATTTAATGACTCTTCCAGCATGAAGGCATGCCGACTCATCAGCAAACTCAAAGGTTTGGACGAGCTTCAGAATCACACAAGTGGCCTTAAGAAGCTCATCACTACTAAAATGGCCAAAGTTTTTTTTTGGATAACGAAAGATCACAGTTTTATGTGAACCGCAAACACCAGGCTATCACGCGGCACAATCTAGTAAAAGACGAAAACTTTAAAAATAATGGACACATCTGTACTTTGGCTGGCTGCTGTGACATAACTGTTGTTTCTTCTCTCAAATGTAGTTCAAGAAAAGAGAACACCTGAAGCGCATCTCCATCTAAACCTTTAACACTCTGCTGCTGTAGACAATCTGGACCTCTTAAACAAATGTCACACTGAACTCCAAAGCTGAAATACCTCTGGTGGCACAGTCAGTAGGGTTCCGCCTACCGGCAATGTGATTCCACTCCCCAAAAATAATTACTTCCTGGATTCTTACCACTCGATTAGCTACAAAAAGAAGCCAGCTTTGTAGTTCCAACGAAATCCAAGCGTGCGTAAATCTTGATTATGTCCATGCATCTGCCCTGTTGGAAAATAGCTTCCAGCAAATCAGCCAACAGGGCAGAGCAAAGCTCCAGCTTAGGCAGCGATTGCTTCTTTAAGGAAGCAATTCTGGACTTGGCATCACATACAGATACGTGCACCGAGGAGTACAAACCCACTGAACGAATGTAAATAACTGCACAGAAAGCCTTCTCAGAAGCATCACAATAGGCATGAATTTCGAGGTATTCAGAAGTTGTAGTCATCACGAATCTGGGAATCTTTTGATCACTCAGACAGGAAAGTTGTGACTGGAACCTGGTCCAACGATTCCTGTACTGTTGTGAAAGCTCATCGTCCAACTCAGATTAGAACTCCATAGCCATTGAAGAAAAATCTTAGCCTTAATCACTATTTGCTACAGCTAACCCAACGGATCGAAAATCTTTGTAATTTCCGAAAGTATCACTCGCTTGCTATACTCCAACTTCTGGTTGGTAGCAAATGAAAAATTTGAAAATATCCCTAGTTAGACACCACTCAATGCCAAGCACCTTGACCTTGATTGATTGGTCACAATCAATTCTCAGGGTATCACTGAAATCATTGAATTCATCGGGAATAGTTTCTAAAACAGATGCAGCTCTCAATGTCCACTTACGCAATGTTGAACCACCCTTTTTGAAAAATTCTTGCAGCTCATGCGCAAGCCCAGAGGCTTCCCTAGATGAAATGACTCCTGAGAGGAGATAATTAACAGAGAAATCTCTCAAAACCACTCTGGATGATCGAGGAAAGCAGCCTCTTCGTCCAAAGCCAAATGCTTCAAAAAATTTACTTTCTAAGATTGGGTCACACGCAGTGCCATAAATGACTGTGTTCAATCTAAAGGTCTGTACAGGTCCTTCAGGGTTTCTTTCCAGAGGATTGTCTGACAGTTAGTCTTTTCTGGGTGCAAAACTATTTGTCCAAACATCTTTTACACGTCTGCCCACAAAGCCACCAGGGAAAGATCTAAATCTCAAGAGAATGAGGAACAATTATTGATGAGCTCTCAAACCCACCATAAGGAGATCATTTAAAGACAGTCCTGACGTGCTGTTGGCAGAAGCATCAATCACCAAGCGGACTCTTGTGGTACTACTCGAAGACTTTACTACGCAATGATGTGGAAGAATATAAATCATTTGTTCACCAATATCAGTTTCCGGCACACCTTGCATATGGCCCAGGTCTTCGTATTCTCTCATAAAGGAGCAATACTGTCAGTATAACTCAGGGTTTCATGAGAGTGAGTTTTCCAAAGACCTTAAGCACTTCATGGCAAGTTGCTTGGAATCGCCGAGATGTGAGTGAGTACGTGAAAATGCAGCATCACAATGTATCTACCATTCTCGTCTCTTGAATGCGTATCTTGAAAATCCGTTTCATATGCTTGTTCAGCGTTCGTAAAAGGACTAGCCACAGGAACGGAATTTAAGTTTTCAAAAATTAGATACAAAATCGTTAAGATTTTCTTGAATGTGATTAACAAGATCTGTAGATGACTTCTGACGGGAGGTAGACACTTCACCAGAAACGATCCAGCCCAGTTCCGTACGTACCGCAAAGGGTTTGCCGTCTTTTTCCTTTAGGCATCTCACTTCAACAAGGGCAGAGATATCTTTACTTCTCGGAATATATCAATCGCTGAAGGTTTGTAAAAGTTGGGGTGAGTCACAGTTACATCAGAAAACAGTTCTGCTAAAGAGGAATCAAGTGGAGAGTGTGGCAGCTCTACAATAATATTCCTGAGTACAAAAACCGAAGTTGAAAACGTAGGTGTAGTCTTGTAATGAGGCCTAATTTAATCTCTGTTACCCCACTGGCATGCGAGCTTGACCAAACCAAACATGAAATAGCCACTCGTGCTTTCTCCCTGCAGAAGCCAAGTTTGTAAGCACAAGATTCAGAAATAAAACTTGCTTGGGAACCGGGATCTAGAAGCATCCTCAACACGAATGACAGCTGTGCATAACAGAACTTGTTGCGGCATATTAAAATATGAAACACACGACACAATCGTCGATGATCTTAACTCGAACCGCATCCCCAGCGCTGAGTGCTTGCGCTCTTTACTCTCAGCAGAAGTAGTAGTTGGAGATACAAATTGTGACCTAAATTCTGGTTCTTCATTACATTGCTTAATTTATTATTACGAAAGCACAGTAAGTCGTTAATGGTTCGGTGCACAAATTTTGCAAGCGTGTTTACTCTGACATAATCTCACTCGATAATTTGTCAATAAACAGTTGAAGCATAATTTTTGATGTTTCACAAATTCTACTCTGTTGTGAACGGACTGCTTTAGGAAATTATTACACTTGTTCAAATTGTGATTCATTTTACAAATAAACGCCTGCCTTGGACTACAGAAATAAAAGTTGAAACCTTAGGTTGAACAGGCTTTTTATGAGAGATCACCCTGCTCCTTTGTAAAGTACGCACATGACTCTCTGTAAACTCCAACAACTGATTTAGTTGAGGAACGTTTTCTGCTTCTAACGTTCTCTTCCTCCATACACGAGATGTCGTATCCAGGTTATTGTGCACAATAAATTTCAGCAGAGTGTCGGCAACTCTGGCACAGTTCAACTAAAGTCTCTCTGAAGAACGAACGCATTCAATAGTGCTGTGTAAAATATTTAAAAGCTGAGTTGCAGACTCATTGTTGACCTCTGGAAGCGAAACCAATTTCTGTCTGATATTGAAGACCAACTCACGTTTCTTAGAATATTTCTTCTTCCACAAATCCCACGCAACCTCGAAATTAGCATCGCATAATGACAATGGTTGGACAATACGAAGAGCATCTCCTGTCAGACACCCCTTCAAATACTGAAGTCCTTGTGAATCAGACAGGTTGTTATTCAATAGCACAGACAATGTAAACGAATTTTGTAAGGAGAGTCACTGAGTGGCATCGCCACGACTAAAAATTGGACTTGACAATTCTGGCAGGCAAAGCGGCACTGATTTTTCATTCGCCGTCATATTATTTACCGGAACCAACGGTTAAGACACTTTGCTCAGCAGTCTCAAAGCCAAATTATCAATAATTTCCTGTAAGTCCTCCGCTTCGGCTATAAATCCATCCAGTTTTTCAGAAGCGTAGGATTCAAAAATTCCTTCAAAAATCTCTGCTTCATTTGCCTTAATCGCTTCTAATCTCTAGCACTGTGAAATTGCTCAAATTTACCTAATTCAATTTTATCTCGAAGTTATGTCCACGACTTCTTAAATACACGTTTTTTTATTTTTATTTTTAATGCTTCCATAATTACAATGTCAGCAAAAGCACTCTAAATCACTATAGGTTTAAAACACTCTTGAGTACTCACTTGTTTTATGACGCACCTCCCAATCTCACCAGCGACTTGCCGATGAACAAATATCACAAATGCGAGGTCGAGGCCATTACTCTTAAAGGGTGGAAGGTATTTCCGTCGCAGCGGACCAATATGAAGAGTATTTAACACGCACTAAAAGAGGACTGCATAAATTTGAAGCTCTACTTGAGCTCTTTTAATAACACAACCGTATATCAACAAACCACTTGATACCCTGTAAACATAAACAAACGTTGCCGTCAGCAACTAACAGAGAACAAAACACAGGACAAAACACAGGGACGCAGCCCTCTGGCACCATCGTTTGGTTATGATACAAGAAATGAAACTAAGTATTGCACAATAATGTTTTTGAGGTCATGATGGGACAAATTTAAATTTTGATCGTCGTATTGAAAAATAATCTGATTGTACAGAAAAACGTGATTGCAAACGACTGATACTTAGGAACAATCACAGGTAACTGTTACGAATGTTATGCAGAAAGAGAATCAATGCATAGTTATCACCACAATTGCATCCAAGAACATTTTTTTTCCGTTACGTTTTCTCTTTTTAGTTTAACATATTAATTTAGATTTAATTTTTACAGCATTCAAATTTTGTTATTTAATGTGAAAGAGCTATACTACTATAAGAAAATATTCAAAGGATAATTTATCGATGAATTTGATGTTTAAGGCTAGAAAAACTGGTGGAAGTATGATTCATAAATTTATGCTTTTAAATGAAGAATTTGATAGAAAGGTCCTCTCAAATTCGCTAGATTAACTCAAAATGTAAGTACCTTTAAACAGAATTGAGAAATGAAATAGCAGAGGTTTTAACTCTTTTGTATAGCGTTCGAAATATACCTGACTTGAGATATGTACTGCAGCTTAAACTGTCTCTCACGGGATTTACTTTATTGGTATTGTACATATAATGTAGAAGGCTTTATTCACTCAAATAAAAAAAAAACCTAAGAAAATTAAACTAACTGATAACGCCGAACATTACTCCAATTATGTAGAATAAGTAAAGATAAACTACTAAATTATACATAAATGAATCCAACATACGTAGTTTCTGTCTAACTTCCTTGAAAAAGACATATGGTTGATATGCAAAAGCTTGGAAAATCGGATCACTAATATAGTTTTATTATATTATAAAAAAACTATTTGGTACTATGTTACATGGGAGACTACATATAAATATCATCTTAAGAAATATATATATACTCCCAATATTCATATTTCATACGCAGTTAGGCAAATAAGCAATTAATTTTCACTATTAAATCAGAAATATACCTTTATTATAAAATAAATTATTGGAAATTTGTTGTGGGAGTTTCCCTATATTATACTTTTTATGCGCCTTTAAACAGGCTCTTGCAGATAATCGTTGTAACCGCACGCACGTGAAAGATTATTCTATTTCATTCTTTGGGAGTTATACGAGTATGAAGTTCAATTCTTGCTGAACAATGAACGACTCATCAATGACTTCCAGCTGCATAAAAGAATAACTTCTAGTTCAAGTCACATAAGGTTTTAGTACCCATTTTTGTAGTAAGCCTACATTCATTTTTGTTTCTGCAAATCTTCCAAAACAAATACTCTGAGATCCTGATAGAAAGTAACAAACTAAGAGTTACTGCTATTATATTATGCATTCAGTCTGAGTATTGTGGGAAATTATGACAATGATATCCACGTTATAATCCGTACATTCACATGCATACATATCACTAAACTGTTCTCTGAGATTCAGTGGTTAGCCATAAAAAGAAATACAAACTGCCAGATAATTTTTACTTGCTATTGCCGTATCAAACATCTCCATTTACACCGATCATGACATATAACTCGGACTTCACTCACATCAATTAAACTCCGTACACAAGATCTTCTATACTTCATACTCATTATATTTTTCTCATGTAGACACTCCTTAATCTGATCCTCCATTAACTAACTTGGCCTTCCTCTGAATTTCCATCCAGCCAATTGGGTTAAATATATTTTCATTAGTAAGCATCTCATCTCTCATGCTTTCTCCAACGCCAAACCACCGAAGCCTATTAGTCCCCCCTTTGCTAACAGCATTTTTCTTCATAGGAACAACAGCACACAGAACAGCAAAAAGGCTCTGTGAATCTTGCAGATGTGCCAGCTGGTTTTGTGACATTGGTGAAAAGATCCCAACTCACGGAGTTTTGTCCCAGAATCCTTAGGTTGAATTGCCAAATTAAACCGTCAGTTGTGGTCCAATCCCTAACGCAGATGTACTTACCTGATTAAAAAGATACAAATTTAAAATCAGTACTACGATATAAAAGCCCAGACTCATTACAATAATTAAGAAAGTTTGTGTCTCCCTCACAAAACTGTCACACACAATAATTTGAAAAGCCATATCTTCTCAAAGTACATCACTTCCTTTTTAGGTAACGGCATTATCACTGTGTTAAGTGAAGTATATACGTTCAATTGACACCAAATTATATTATGGAAAAACGAATGGCTTATTAACAAGCGTATGTCAATTTTATAATAGCTTCTGTTCATGCAGCATTTGTGATCTATAAATATAATACTTCATAGAATACCAGATCTCTCCGTTCTATGTGACAAACAAGGCAAACAGTCATGAGGGAAACATTTGCATCTTTATGTTACATTGCATGATCTATTTACAACAGTAGTCATGAAAACTAAAATGCCCTAATTTTATCATTTAGCACTCATCGGCAAGATACGTTCTTTTTTAAACATATGAAGTAAAAAAAGATCAAGAAATTGAAATCAACATGAATCTTTATGTAATTATACTTCTTTTTTCAAATTAATTTTCGATGACCTCTAAGGTTTCAAGTAGAGTTCTACATACGTATCATAATGAAGCTCTATTTCTAATCCAATGTAACATAGTTTTAAACGCAACCTAGGATTTTACAGGCTGTAATGTTCTTTTCGGTGCAGTAAATATCCATTTTGCAATGGACATATTTCATTCTACGATAATTCAGCACAGACATTCCGTGTACAGCACACTAAACTTGATGAAAAAGTACTACTTCTTTACCATGTTTTATCATAGAAATGCCTAGATTGTAATACCTCACTTTAAACACTAAAGCTGAGGTTACGATTCTTGTGTCAACTTCTCAGAAGCATTTGGCTTTACAATCAATGTTACATCCTCTCAATGTAGTGTCAAACGTGATATTTCGGAAATGGAAATTTTCTTTCGTTTTTCAACTACCACTGTCTATGATTTTGGGCGACATCTTGCCGCTGTCGCAGAGAGCTGCTGAGGTGGGGGTGCTATGGGTATCGGTTCACACCGCAGTTACATTATGTGGAGTCATCATTGTTTTGGTGCTGTCGATACAGGCTTCTATTTTTTTCTGTTTGCAGACGACGGTCAACGGTGACAAGGCAACATTCTTATTTTTCTGAAAAATACGTTCAAACCGACTCCCTGTTCCAGTGTTAAGCAAACATCGCCGTACAGACAAGAATAAACTTAGAGCCAAAATGAAAAATCCTGTCATGATCTAAATGATAAAATGCTTATATTATGCCGAAAAATCATGTGGAGAATAACCGAATGGTTTTGGAAAAAGCTTTTGCGAAAACATATAAATTAATGAGTTTCTATAGACGTCAAATGCTAAATAGAGACGTTTATTGACGCTGCCTAAAATATATAATTTTTGAGAACGTTAGCTTAAAATTTTAACTGTTGTTCCTCCAAGTAACGGAAATAACACTGTTAGAGTTATCATTTGAAAGAACCATATCTCTTCGGATGAAATTGTTACTGGCCAACATTGATAATCGTATTTTTTTTGCCAACTTGTTCTATTTCATTTCGTGAAGATACAAAGACATAATACAAGACCGGAACTCTGGGATTAGCACCATGGTTCAAAGAACGCGTTAGAGGACAATTCCACTCAGAAATTAACAAGACCGCGTTAAATCTGAAGAAATAGATACTTTAGTCACGTAAGTACAGCATACTGCGAAACTCCGCTAAATATAAAAACAAACTCATGCTTATAAAGATTCCTTATATGCCGAAAGCTTCAATAATCTGATGAAATAAACTTTTTCTTTAACGACTGGCAAGTATCTCGTAGGAAATCGCCAAAGTATACACATTACTGACTGATAACTCCATCATTAACTAGCCACATTACGCTCATTTTTCTATTTTGGGAAAGCATCTTTCGGATTAGTTTATTTTTCAACGCACACATGGTTTAAAATCATTACAGTCGGTTGCATCGCGATCTCAGAACACCAATGTCCTTTTGCAAGTATCCCAAGTACTATGTGATAAAGAACCTGTAACTTTTATCTTGCATAATCTCTTGTGAACAGACGTTCATCACGTGACCAGATTTAAGCTCCCGACTTCAGCTGCTTTAATATACTGCTTGGTAAACACAACATACGGTGAAGAATCCTTCATACTTTCGCGTGTCCCACTGGATGGAGATTTGGCAAGACAGAAAACTTCTCCCCACACAACAGCAAGGGGATTTCTCCCAAATATGAGGAAACATTTCAATGACTTCTTTGATACAATCTAAATGTGTAAACGACCTCGTAAATTCTGCATTGGCGTATTTGATAAAATACTTCAAGAGTAGCCATAGAAATCTAATCCAACATCTTCAGCAAATAATTAGTGTATGCAGAATGTAATGGAATTTTGTTTACACGTAGGGGAAAATATCACTTCGTGATATTTCCATTTTCTTGAAATGAAGTGCGGTCAACATACTTTTCAGGATACGGTGGCATCATACAATCGCTGAAGCGTGCATGCTGTATGGTACCGGTATGATCACAATTAAGAGATAATTCTCTCGATGTATGAACCAGGAAATGTGACACATTAATCGTGGACAACTCTGTTTAGAAGCATTTACAAGTCACTTAGTTACATTACAAGTGCATTAACAAGTCACCAACAAAGCATTTACGAGTTTAGCTCTATCTTCCAAAGTAATTCTATGGAATTTCCATTGTTCGAAAATGTTATTCATTTCTATTAGTATTTTATGCCATATCAAAAGACGTAGTCCAAAATGCAAGAAATGAATTTCTAGAATTTTTATTTCAGTGCGACTACCAATTGCCGCAAGTTAGAACCAATGTTCCCAAATAACTGCACTTGACATTTTTTAATTAATTCTTTTAATTAAAGCCTACTGAAAGGCGAATAAATTACACACAGAATGTAGCACCAAATTTAAGCAAAAAGAATTAAAGGTACATATAAAATTTTTAAAATATATGATACTGGAAATTTTCAATACATCTCTCAATTCGTAATTATACATAAATAAGATCTTTTAGCTAATATACTGGCGGAAAGTGAAAAAAAGAAAACCAAGAAGAAATTGGCGGACGATCATGAAATTTACACATGTTAATGGGGTCGAGTGTACGTAGGTGTGATGTTAATTTCGGGACTAACCGGTGAGCGGTTGGTCCCGAAATTAACATCACACCTACAGTCAGTGGTCTTTAAGGAGTACGGCGAAGTGAATGTTTTCAGTCGTCGACGTACGGACTAGTGCAAAGAACCTGAAGAAGCTGCAATGCCTGGACATTGAAGACGTGTACGATTTCAGCAATTATCGGACTTTCAGCGAGGTCTTCTAGTCGGACTCCGCGAGGCCGGGTGGTCGTATCGTCGTATTGCGGAGCGAATTGGACGGGAAGTATCGGTGGTGGTACGATGGTGGCGTAGACGTTCCGAGGAACATTCTCACACGAGAAGACGTGGAACAGGGAGTCACAGGCGGACTGATGAGCGTACCAATCGACGCACAAGACGAGCGGCGTTGTAAAGCAGAACATCCACTGCGACGCAAATCTGAGCTGCCGTTGCACCTGAAGTGACTTTGCGAACAATCCGCAAGCGTCTACTGGATGCACGACTACGTGAACGTGTGACTCTGGCATGTGAACCTCTTACTCCAGCCTACCGTCAGGAACGGCTGCAGTGGTGTCGCCAACGTCTATACTGGAGAACGCAATGGCAATATGTCGTGTTCAGCGATGAAAGCAGATTCTGCTTGGGAGCCTCCGATGGCCGTATGCGTGTTCTCAGAACACAGGGAGAGTCTCCACCATTTCTTGCATCCGCCAGCGACACACAGGGCCTACACCTGGTCTCCTGGTGTGGGGAGTGATCAGCTATCACTCCCGTACACAACTAGTGCTTCTACCGGGTACGTTAAACAACACCTCCTACATCAAAAACATCATTCAGCCCGTTGTTGTGCCATTTGTAAGGCCTGTCCATCGTGGTGTTTTCCAACAAGATATCGCACGCCCACACACGGCACGTGCAACGCAACATGCACTTCAGGGTGTGAGACAACTTCCATGGCCTGCACGTTTACCGGATTTGTCCCCCATTGAGCACGTGTGGGATTTTATGGGACAACGACTTATCCGGTCTCCACGGCCCGCCACGACCATCCCCGATTTACCCATCCAGGTTGAGGATGCTTGAAACTCAATACCCCAAACTTACATCCAACATTTGTACGACAGGCTCCATGCCAGAATTGCACAGTATGACGCGTTTCATGGCGGTTCAACCTCGTACTAACCATGTTACATGGGAATGTTATTAACCAGTTTACCAGCAAATACAGCTGTATTTTGTCTTTATGTTTTGATCATGTTATCCTCTGTATTCCATTATTGTGCGGTATAAATTTCGTTGGTATCAGACGTCTCCTTCTTGATGTTCTTTTTTCACATTCCGCTAGTGTATATATATATAGAACATGTGTCCATTATAATATATGGCCTCTATTAATTAGCACTAATGCATTTCAGAAATAGTTTATAAGCATATCTAGATCTTTTAAAAAGTTTTAACTCGACTTCGACATATAAATAATATATATTTCAGGAAGTTCTGATTTTTTTAAATATCACATTGATTACGTTAATGTGATTGCGTTGAGATAAACATCAAATGATACGTGGATAATCTTATTATTATTTGTAAATAAAATCTCAAAACCTACTTTTCCGTATGATTTGCTCTGAAAATGAAACATTTTCATTTTTTATGACTTTCTCTGGAGACCAAGAATTTTTCTGAAATCATATATGTATGGCTTATTTTATGTTTTGTGGTTGTATTAGTACTTTACTGAAAACGGCCATGGACTATAGCTTGCGAAAAATAATGCGGTTGCTAGGAAACATTTTTTGAAAAAAACCTCCAAGAAAGATAGAAAAAAAGATGCATACTGAAAGGAATGTTTCAAAAATAAAAATCCTTTTTTATTTTACCAAATGCATATCAATTTTACACATTTGTGCGAGCACCAAGATGAAATTGCACTTGCATATTGTACCACATGTCGTGATGCATGTAAATATTCACGTAATTACATCACATCTCGCGTTGCAATTACATGAAGAATCGATTTAACTTGAGATCGGTGTAACATAGTTTTGCTATGCTAGTTTCAAATCTAAGCAATACGGCTTGCCATTTAAAAAAAATTATGACAGTTTTATAGAATTTTTCTACTGCTGATAGAAACGAGTGCCATATTACTGAATTCGATTTTCTCTTTGATCTATGGCCGGTTAAAGTATAAGAATAAACCGTACCAGCGGCGCAATCTTTGTTTTTTTTTTTTGATCGGAGGTTTAACGACCACCGTGAGCAACTCAATGGGCTATAAGCAGTCACCCGTCCCTAATTTAGGGTCACTGGTTCCAGGGAAGGGAGAGACCCAGTGCCGTAAGACAAACACAATATCCATGCCTTACTGGGATTCGAACCCGGACCCCTTACGGACGAATGATCAGAGGCCAACGCCTTAGACCACTGCGCCACCACGCGGCGCAATCTCTCCGAGTAAACTAGCCATATGTGCGTTACCGCGGACGTGTAGTGTTGAATTTAAAGCAGTTGGGCTGCCACTGGATATAAAGTAATATGGATAGGTATAATCAATGATATCTTCCGATGGTAAAGAATGTCGATAGATATCTATAATACTCTATTAAAGTTGCTTTTCGCATTGAAAAACAATTTTTCACAATTCTCCATTCCTACTCATTAAGGTCATTCAAAAAATAAAAGGATGCACAACACCTTTTAAACCCTTTTTAATGTTAATAGCTGCTATACTATGCCATGAATGAAAGAAGTTACTATTGACATGTTACGTGCGTTTTCTCCAGAAGCTTGCTCACTGTCTGTTGAAAACGGCTACAACTTAAACTTTTCCTTTCAAAACGTTTGTTAATCGTTACTCAAGGCAGCAGGAGATTTTGATTAAGTGTGTTCAGCGAAACTGAGCTCTATTTGTGCTTGAAGAACACTTTGTTTGGACTTACTTAAAAGGCAACACTTTATTATTTTTGTATTTTAAATTGATTATAGCTTCTTAGAATACAAATGCATACACATATTTGCACTTTTATGATAACTAAGCTAATTCTGCATTTGAGTTGGATATATCATTTGTATATCATCATCATCATTGTCAACCATTATCAATCCACTGCTGGACGAAGGTCTCCCCAAGTTTCCTCCACAACAGTCTGTCTTGTGCCAGTCTCCTCCATGTCACTCCCGCATATTTACGAATTTCATCCACCCATCTCCCATGTGGTCTTTTTCTGGGTCTTTTCCTGTCCCTTGGAATCCAATCTAAAAATTTCGGCTGTCCATCTATGGTCTGTCCTTCTGGCAGTATGTCCAGCCCATTGCCATTTCAGGGATTTAACTCTGATCATGATGTCTTCCACTCTCGTCATTTTTCGGATCCACGAGTTCCTCTTCTTATCTCTCCTGGTTACACCAAGTATGCACCTCTCCATGCTTCTTTGAGTTGTCTGCAGCCTTTGTATGTCTCTTTTAGTTAAGGTCCACGTCTCTGCACCATACGTAAGCAGTGGAAGGATGCATTGATCAAACACTTTTCTTTTAAGACATAATGGCATATTGCTCTTGAAAATTATGCTGTTTCTTCCAAAAGCTCTCCAGGCAAGTTTTGTACGCCGATTAATTTCTTCATCCATGTGACCCTCACTTGATATCTGCTGTCCAAGATAAACATACGTATCTGTTATCTCCAGTTTTTCTCCATCAATCGATAAATCTTCATTTCTTGTAAAAACATTGAACATCACTTTTGTCTTCTGAAAGTTCATTTTTAATCCCACTTCTTTACTCTTGTCAGCAAGTTCCTGGATCATACTCTGCAGCTCTGATGGGGTAGTTGCAAAAATGACTACGTCATCAGCAAAACGAAGGTGGGTTAGATAATCTCCATTAATCTTTATCCCTTTGTTTTTCAGTTCAGTGATTGAAAGACATTTTCCAATGTGGCATTAAAGAGCTTCGGAGATATGGTGTCACCTTGTCTCACTCCCCTTTCCAATTTTTATGTGTGTTGTATTTTCAAACAGCCGAATCTTTGCACTTGCATTTTCATAGATGTTATTAATAATATTAATGTATGCATCTTCAATACCGCAGGATTTCAGAGCCGTGGTAACTGCTGATGGTTTCACCGAATCAAAGGCTTTTTCATAATCGATAAAAGCCATGCACAATGTAAGTTCATATTCCGTCGCTCTTTCAATTAGTTCTCTCAGTACGTGGATATGATCTATTGTGCTGTAGCCACTCCTGAATCCAGCTTGTTCTCTCGGTTGAGCCATGTCCAGTGTTACCTTCAAGCGGTGTGAAAGAACTTTAGTGAAGATTTTATAAACCACTGATAGGAGGCTGATAGGTCTGTAGTTCCTGAGATCCTCAATGTCACCTTTTTTATGTAGCAGGATCATTGTAGCATTGTTCCAATCCTCAGGAATCTTCCCTTCATTAAGGCATCGAGTGAAAATTTGGGCGAGTACTGTTTCAATTTCTCCACTTGCTTCTTGTATGATGTCTATAGTAATTCCATCTTCTCCTGGAGCTTTCCCCCGCTTCATGTTCTTGATTGCATGAGCAACTTCTGCTGGGAGGACTGGAAGAACTCTGGTACCTTTCATGATGTCTGGAGTACATGTATCATCCCTTTCATATAATTTGGAGTAGAAATCTTTCACTCTTGTCAAAATTTCGCCTCTATTTCTTGTTATAGAACCATCTTCTTTTCTCAGAGCCATAATCTGTTTTCTTCCCTTACTGAGATGTCCCTTTGCTATCTTTAGGCTTTGGTTGTTTTTCAATTGCTTTCCTCACTAGCTCACAGTTGAATTTCCTTACGTCTTCAGTGATACTTTTTCGTGCTGTCTTGCATAGCTCTATATATTCCACTTTGGAAGTCACATCTTCTTTAGTTGTCCTCATCTCTCTTCTTTTTTGCATCAACATTTTGGTTTTTCCTGATAATTTGTTTACATGCAACTTGTTCTTAGACCCAGCTAATTTTGTTGCTGTTTCCATAAGAGCTTTGGTTACTTTTCTGTTAACTTCCGAAATATCCACTTCTTCCGATGTTAGGCCTTCTAAAGCAGAGAATCTGTTCTTCAGTTCCAACTTGAAAGTATTATGGTGTTTTTTAAGGTTGGTTATGTCAATACATTTTGTTTGCCTTATGAGCTTGCCACGTTCCAGTTTAGTGTTGAGGTGCATCTTACATCTCACCAATCTATGGTCACTACCTGTGTTGAACTTGTTTAACACACTGCAGTCTTCGATGACGAATTTTTTGTTACACATAATAAAATCAATTTCACTTGTCGTCCCATTTGGATGTCTCCATGTCCATTTCCTGTGTGGCTTTTTCTTGAAAAAGGAATTCAAGATGAAAAATCCTTCTGCCTCTGCAAACTCAACGAGAGTATTTCCACGCTGGTTTCTGTTGCCGTGACCGAATTTACCTACTGAAGTTTCATTCTGTTGCCGGTGCCCTATTTTTGCATTGAAATCTCCCATAATTATCTTCAAGTACTGCTTACCTTTATTATTTAGATGACGAATTTCCTCATAAAATTCTTGAATTTCTTCTTCAGGATGACTTGTGGTGGGTGCATAAGTTTGAATAATCTGAGCCTGGTATCTTCTCGATAGTTGGATAACGAGTCGTGCAGCTCTGTCAGAGGAACTTTCAACTTCTACCACTTTATCCTTCAGTTTCTTGTTTATTATAAATCCAACACCACTAGTTCTGCCAGTATCTGTCCCACGATAATAGAAGAGATGTCCACTTTTCAGTTCAATGAGATCTTCTCCTTTTCTCCTTACCTCACTCAGCCCGATGATGTCCCACTTGATCCTTTGTAGTTCCTCTTCCAATTCAAGAAGCCTTGAATCAGAAGATAGGGAGCGTCCGTTGTAGGTAGCCAAGGTCAGCATCAAATGGCAGCCTAGTCCGGTCCTCCGGGGATTCTTAGCACCCTTTGCCTTCATGTCGCACTGGCCGCTGCCTTGGCCAGGTACATTCCAGCTGCCGGAGACTGAGGGCCAAGATTTAAGTTGTAGAGTCATTTTGGAGGGGTTTGGCCATAACTCACCACGCTGGCCAAGCGGGTTGGTGAGTGTGGGATAGCATTTCCTCTGATCCCGATGGTATAGTTATACCGCTATTTGCGGTCGTCAGAGCCCCTTTAGTGGGAACAGGATGCACCACGAGAAGACGGGGTTGGCATTTGTCAAGGAGAGGCTGTGATGTTACGCATCACCTGACCTTACATCCCCATTTGTATATATAATATGCAAAGCAAGGTATACAGCGATGAACCATTACATTATGACGTAATAAGTGTAGAACTCGATTTACACCGCAAAACAACGGCCACTCGGTAACGGATCAATTCAATGAGATGGCGATAGGTATCCTGGAGTACTGAAGTATCTGTTACCATAAAGTCAACAACAGGGTCTCCAGTTCCCGTACATTTCGGGTAGGTGATGATTTAGCGAGAACCCGCTTTTCCAAGTCGAAATACAAACGTTTGATTCGGTTCATGTCAGGTGAATTTGGAGGGCCGCGCATTAACAGAAATTTACCAGCATGCACTTCGAACCATTCCTTGATGATTCTGGCAGTGTGGCAACGCGTATTATCCTGTTGGTAAAAGCCATCGCCAGCAGGGTACATGGTTGCCATGAATTAGTAATCTTGATCGGCAACGATATTCAGGTACCTGACAGCTGTCAGGGATTGTGATTTAGGAATAATGTGGCCTAAAGTATCCCACGAAAACACAACCCACAGCATGACACCGCCGCCACGGAACAGTTTCCGCACAACAGTTCATCCAGATGCCATAGCCTTGGTTGGTAATCGGCGTGTCTGCGCTTGGCCGTCTGCGTGATGCACCAGGAATCTTGATTCCTCAGACAAGGCCACTTTCATCCAATCATCCACAATCCAATGTCGATTATTATGAGCCCGTTTTATGCATTGTAGGCGATGTCTTCTGCTACACAGAACCTTGCAATGAACTGTGTGCTGTGGCACATTGCCTTGATCACCACAGTTGCAGCTGCTTGCGATTTCGTGCACAATGGCCCTGTCTTTTCTGCGAACCATGCGCGACAATTTCTGCTCCCCTCTGGCATCATTGAGTTGCAGACGACATACAGCTGGACAACGGTTCGTCGTTTTGCCATCTGTGCACCATTTAGATACGTACTCTCAGCAGCGGCAGTTAAACAACACACAAGCTTCGCCGTTTTTGCAATCGCATTTCCGAGGCGCTGTACAATAGGAATTGGTGCTATATGCAACTCCGATAAATCGACAGCTTTTCCCATTCTGACTCCGAACACTCTACTAACCGGAAACCGGTCCTCGGGCTGTATATATATTACTCTGTAAACTTCAGCTACGCGACCGTTCGGTCTCCAGACGGGCTCATTTCTCTAGGATGTGGGTGGTCTAAATGTAAAGGTTTATCCGTGTATGACGGACATGAAGATGTTTAACCAGTGATACTCTGTTTCAACGTTACCTGTATCAATGCATAAATCTTTTCCTCTTGCCGAGACTGTATTCGCTTAGTACTTTACTGCATTATCTTAGACGTAATAACGGATGAACCGTCCCCACTCAATAAAGTATGCTTTCCACTAATTCCAACCACTACAACTTAAAATTAAAATAGCAAGTTTCTTTCCTCTCTCATTCCCTTATTCTTTCCACGAAACGTTACTACTTTTTCTGGAGAGATAATAGTTGTTCAATTTTTTTAAGTGTATTTTTCGTGTGTGCTTTTTACTTTGCAGTGTTAATTATGTGGATAAATTAGATCCATTCAATTGCTTTACAGCATATATTTATATATATCCTTCTAATATTTCACTTTTCTCTTTACGAACATTTCCCTATTAGTGAACTTTCACCTGAACCTAAGTATTTAATGTTTTTGGCTGTACCATTGTACGACAAAGAGCGTCTAAACATCCAGAAATTATCTGATTCTGTGGCATCTTTTATATCACTGCGGGCAATGTTAAACCAGGAGAGCAAAAGCTTCGATTAAAGTGGACCATGGAGACAGGTGAGGTAGATGTAATTTTCCTGAATGAGTTTATACTAGGTCACTCCTCGATATGACAGTAAAATAATTAAATAGACGTTTGGGCAGGCGAATGCAAATAAATGCACCATTGGCAAAAAGTTCGCAAATTTCCATGATTCAGGAAAGTTGCTTGCAAATGGCTGAATCTTGAGAATATCATCTGTTACATCTACTGGTACGTCTAGTGGTCCTGAACCAGTAACTGTAACTGATTACATCCTGAAGTATATCGTGGAAGCTGATCTATGGCAGCGTATGCGTGAAATCTTATTGATGATCTGAAATATTTCAAAGGTTATGAGGTGCTGCGTTTGTACATGGGAAAGGAGAAAAAGCAGGATATCTGCGTGACAAACGAATGGAAATCAGAAAATAGCACACGTCGTCTTGATGTGTGCACTTCACTACTTGCCAGTCACAGACAGGAGTGTTCAAGCATTAAAAAAGTACTCTGCAATGAGACCTTTGTCGTATACTACAATCAAAAGCAATCAGTAGTTATATATGTATAAACAACAGAGCCGGTTAAACACTGTGAAAATCCATCCCTTCACACTCAAGAAGGTGTGATTCTCGTAGATGGTCTACTGCTAGATCAATCCATCATTCATTTCTCCATGTAAGAAATGCAATTTGGAATGTTACTCCGTTGAAATTCAACAAATGCCAATAAAACTCCGTCGCAAGTAGTCAGTTTTGGTCAACAGGCGTATGGTTCTTATGCAGTGCTACAATGCACGCCGACTTCACACATTGCACCATTTAGCAAATCTCCGGTTGGTTTCCGAAATTCGAACGCATCAATCATATTTACCAAACTATATTTCTGCGGATTACCCCGTCTTCTGCCTTTTCAACGATATATTTAGGAAGTCACCCCCCAAAAAAAGTAAAAAAATAAATAAATAAATAAAACATATGTGTAGCTCCGTTGATTTACTTAACCTATTTGGTAGGTACTTTCTACGTATATAAGAGAATATAACTGGCCGCCTAATTTCAGACATGTCATCTTCACAACCCAATATTTTTCCATTAATGTCTGGTAACCAATTAACTGATAAAGAGCCTTCAGCGCAAAAATATTTGCATAACACCTGATGTGAATACTGACTCTTATGTAAGTTAATTTGATTTGTTATAGTAAGGATGAATTACATATTCACCACTTAAAACTGGCTGTAGAAATTAAAGGTCAGCATGAAAAATCATACTTGCTTTAACAAAGTGTATGTCGCAATTTTTATTTCGTTCGTTTTGGTGAACCATATACGAAACTGACATTTCTTCCCTGCTCACTGATGCACATTATGATTGAAATTTATGTAATATTCAAAATTATGGTTTACCAGAAAAAATATTTGCATAGAGGTGGCGTCGTTAATAGAATGATAAGTTAGAAGTATGATTGATTAGGAACTTGGACGGTGGGTAGAGTGAACAAAATCAGACCAAGAAGTCTAGTACATTCCATACGTCGTAGCAGGCAAGTAATAAATACAGTTTCACCTTTGATACAAAACAATCACAAATTCAACACAACAAAACAGAATGAAACACGTCTTTTAAAGCTTTGTATCAGGGAAACGCCGCCGAGAAATAATGTTAAATTTCATATATAAACACTGAGTGTCCACTTTATTATGACTACCCTCTCAGTACTTCGTTGCGCCACTTTTTGCCTTTAATACTACGTCGATTCTCCGTGGCATGGACTCCACGAGATGTTGATAGGTTGTTTGTGGAATCTGAAACCTTGCTTGATGAATAGCACTTACCAGGATTGTGAGTCTGTAGGGTTGTGGATCCAGCTGTCTGATGGTTCTTTCAACTTCATCCCACAAATTCTCAATGGGGTTGAGATCGGGAAATCGTGGGGGCCACCTAAGCAAAGTAAACTCACCGGCATGTTCGTGAAACCAATCCTGTTCAATACGATCACTTTGGCAGGACGCATTATCTTGTTGAAAGTAGCCATCGCCATTGGGATAAACCATCCACATGACAGGATGCACTTGATCCGCAACGATGTTTAGATGTAATGTGCCAGTCAGTTGCAGATCAACAATAATTAAAGGACCCAAAGTATGCCAGGAAAACATTCGCCATACCATAAATTTGCCTCCATCAGTTTGAAGGATTGTAGCAATGCGTTTGGGGTTCATGCTTTCGTGCTGTTTCCGCCATCTTCTCACTCGGCCATTGGCATGGTGCAACTGAAAACGTGATTCAACGGACCATATAATTTGGTTTCAATTATTGACTGTCCAATCCTTGTGCTCCTGTGTGAACTGGAAATGTTTTCTCTTGTTAACTGCACACAGTAAAGGTGTTCCAAAAAGCCTTCGGCAGCCATATCCCATCCGATGCAGTATACATTGAATAGGGCGTGCAGAGATCATTTGAGGGGATCCTTGATTAAGATGGTCTGTAATTTGCTGCACTGTTGCCCTTCTGTTGTCTGTTACCAGTCTGGACACTCTTCGTTCCGCCCGAGCAGTAACTAGTCGATGACGACCACACGTTGCATGTAGAGAACCAGTTTTTTCGCTGACAATCCAGTTTTTAAACGATTTAACCACAGCTGCTCTGTAATATTTCACGAATGCGGCGGTTTCGGTGATACTCGTTCCATGGCTCAGAGCTCCTACAATCATCCCACGTTGAAAGTCCGTCCACTTGCAGTTTTACCCATCTCGTCACCCAAAAATCACTTCTGCTACTGTCGCAAGCACAGAGTTTTCCCTTTTTATACTAGCCTCGCTCTCTGGCGGAAACAACGTGCAGCTATAGCTCATTTGCTTAAAACTGTCAGGTGGTCATAATAAAGTGGCCACTCAGTGTATAATGGTTGTTCAATAAGTAGTGAGACACTTAGGATGGAGTGCGTTTGCGCTTGTTAATTTTGTCAAAGGGTGGCGCTAGTGTACAGGCGATTTAAAGGCTATGCAATTGCAGTGAATCTTGTTTGTTATGAAAGTCGTGTAACTTGCTGGACTAATTGTATTGTTCTCTCGTAGGTGATATACACATCCAAAGTTGCTCAACGGGCAGCAATATACTTTTTGAAAGTGGATAAAACACCAAGCACAATTCACAGGCGAATGAAGGCGGTGTATGAGCCGGCTTGTCTTCCACACAGTAGTGTAATGGGGTGGTACTGTAATATCTGGTGGTACTGCGGTGGAACTGTATCTAATATTGTAATGTCTTTAGTGGTGGACGAAGAAACATTGTAGACCGGCCAAGATATGGAGCACCACGTCCGGCTGTGTCAGTGACGAGAATTGCATGTGTGAATGCTGCAGTAAAGGCCAACTCAAGAAGCACGATCCAAGAACTGGCGAACAGTGTGAGTGTGAGCATCGGAACTGTCAGTACGATCATGCATTCGTATCTCGAATATCTTAAGGTCTGCGCTTCGGGGATACCTCAACCTCTGTCCGGTGAATAGATGGGTCAATAAATGGGGTTATCGTCACAACATCTGTACTAATACCATGAGAAAGTTGAAGATGTTTTGTTACGCATTATTGCTGGTGATGAAAGCTGGTGTTCTCATTCCGAGACACAGTCGAAAAGCAAGAACATGCAGTGGAAACATAAATCATCGCCCCAGCCGGAGAAATCACGGTCCAACATTTCCTCAGACAAGGTTATGTTAACACTATTCTTTGACCATCGAGAACCGTTGCTTCTTGAGTGGCTACCAAAAGGATCAATAATCAATGACAAACGTTGTTTTCAAACTTTTATAGAGCATCGACAAGCTATTGAAAACAAGAGATCTGGCAACTCCACTTACGGTGCCGTGGCTTTGCATGATAAATCACGGCCGCATACGACAGTTACCATGCAATGCGGATTGCAGCGCTTTAACAAGTAATTCCTTCAACATCCGGCGTAGAGAAACTATGAAAAATTATCAGAGGAGAACGCTTCACTTAGGTTGATCAGGTGCGTGAAACTGTAACACCCTGACTTCTTCTATGACACAAGAATACAAGAACTTGTGCAACAATGAGACAGGTGTCTAAATACTGGCGGATATATTTTTAGGCATGTCATGCTCTGACTCTTTCATGCAGAAAGTCTCACTAATTCTTGAACTCTTACATAGGTTAATTTGCAGATATTTTTCTGAAAATTTACTGTTAAGTAAAACAGCCTTCATTGGTATGGTTCACAATTTTTGTCACGATGAAACATGGATTATGTATCCGAGGAAACTTATGTTGCATTCAAAAACGTAATGATAATTTTTCTATCAACCACAGTTTTTGTTTGACAACGTTTTTTCTCTTTCGATTATTAAATTTTTAGCTACTACATCAACAGAAATGGTGTTGACCAAACGTGTTTTTAAATTATTGTTTATTGTTTCATTTCGATATTATGTGGTGTAAAAAGAATCATTAGAAATGTGTTAGTGTTACCTACATTCCAGGATGAATCACGCACCAACGTCTTGAAACAATATATGAGCAGCCATTGCTCCGCCAGTGGTCAGCAGGAATCATTGCGTACGCATGCGTCCTGGAGCGTTCGCAATGTTTTATCATTTTGAAGTGAAAAAGTAACTTGTGCATTAGTGTTGTGTTTCAACTTGTGTTATTATGCTACTTAAATGTTCAAATCACCCTGATATTTCCTGTTGGTATGTGGCGACTTAACTCTCAAATTTCAGAAGCAACATTTTACCCTGGTAATTAAAAATGGTTTATAATCTTTAAATGTGTTTTAGAGTTGATGAGACCAAGATAACAGCCAGCCCCTTATATCTGTTGTGTAACGTGTGCCAGGTTTCGTACAGGATGGGTGACTGACTGCCGCCATATACCTTTTATGATTACAAAGGTTTGGAGGGAACAAAAAGACCACTCTGCAGACTGTTATTTCTGTGTAACGAATATAAAAGGATCCGCATCCCAGTCCAAATACACCCTGATTTACGCTGATACGCCTTCTGCAAAACCATTTTCTTGTCCGACAACCTTCACAAAGTGAGACATTGTGTTATAATGACGCGGACTCAAACACTAATGAAGTTCAAGAGAAAGTGCTGAACGTTCATCATGATAATGACTTTGAAGCAAGTCATTAATTCTCTGAGCCTCATTTATTAGCACAGAGTGGCCACTATCACATAGCATGTCATTTAAGTTTGTCCAAAAATTAAACTGATATTTTCGGATCAATGTTAAAACAATGGTATCTTAACCGAGATTTAAATGTATGTTCTTCGCACCCATCAGGTTGAATTTAAATATTTATTTTCGCAAGAAAGAAATTTAATTTTTTGTAATGGTGTTTACCCTATAATGGAAACACTCAGTCATAGTGAAGTCACGACAAAGTGTCTCTTATTCATTGACTCCCTAAAGTTAGCTTTAAAGCTGTCATTCTTCAAACCGAAGCTAGAAACCTTGGGCGTGTAACCTATTTTTTCCTTTTTCTCGTGTCTCAAGGAACGCTAATAGAAAACACAATAGTATTTTCAGCTCACAAAAAATACCCGTCAGAGAAAAGTTTAAGTTTTTGCCAACATACATAGAAGCAGTTTCGTTTTCTCTATGCCATTACATTTCATGAAATAGTTGAAAAAGGTATATAAAAACATCGCATACGCTTATAAATATTTAATTATCAGAACCCAATGTAACATGGAATAAGTTCTTACATGAGTATGTGTAGTGCATATAATGTTCAATAGAAAACAAACAAATAATCGCTTATGATGCTGGCAGTCAGTTCGAAAGTTTCTATCGCTAAAAAAATCGAACACAGGAAGCACAACGTCTTTTTCATTTCAAACACTGGAGTAAACTTAGACATTTGCATCATTCTAGCAATTGTGATCTGCTTCGAAACATGAACTACTGATATTGAACAAATTTTGTTAATTTCGTAACGTGAATATCACAGGAATCTGTCAGAGGTTCGCAGCTTACTTAAAGGCGCAGTGTGTTCCTTGACTGAATTCCTTTATCTCTCAGATACTAGACATAGAGATAAAGGAATTCCGTCAAATTGCGGTGTGAGTTTCCTTATCCATCCGAAAACTGACTGGGGGATTTTATCACCATCACGCGTGATCACTGTTCAGCTTGGCTTTTATTGCTAAAGCACAGGTCACTCTTACCGTGTTCGTAAGTGCACATTTTGAAACGCTCTTTTCCCATAATTTCTTTCAGACTGTTCCGATCTGAAATAATATTTTTTTTAATGTCCACACTCTACTACTTTACACGTAGAGAAAGGTTTGTTGTAAAATAAAGCTGTACGTGAGGGACAACTAAATTTGAGGAACCCGGTGAAATAGTGTACAGCTGCAGAAAAAGAAATCAAAGTGCTATATCTTATCTACGGTCTCCTGACTTCAGTTATAATTTAAAAAGAAAATCTATAATCTCATGCTTTCAAGCTTATGGGATCTAGTTGTTTTAAATCGGCGAACATATTTCAAAATTGAATTAGAGGAGCATTTTTTTAAATTTTTTATGGATAGTCTCACACTATGATACACTGGCGTAAAGTGAAAACAGAACACCAAGAAAGAATTGGCGGACGATCATGAAATTTACATATGTTAATGGGGACGAGTTTACGTAGGTGTGATATTAATTTCGGGACCAACCGGTGAGCGCTTACGCCACAGCACGGCATAATATGCAAAATTTTCGTCGGTGGTATTTAAGGAGTACGGCGAAGTGAATGTAATCGGTCGTCGACGTACGGACACGTGCGAAGAACCTGAAGAAGCTGCAATGCATGGACATGGAAGGCGTGTACGATTTCAGCAGTTATCGGACTTTGAGCGAGGTCGTCTAGTCAGACTCCGCGAGGCCGGGTGGTTGTATCGTCGTATTGCGGAGCGAATTGGACGGGAAGTATCGGTGGTGGTACGATGGTGGCGTAGATGGTCCGAGGAACATTCTCACACGAGAAGACCTTGAACAGGGACTCACAGATGGACTGATGAGCGGACCGATCGACGTATAAGAAGAGCGGCGTTGTCAAGCAGAACATCCACTGCGACGCAAATATGGATGCAGGACTACGTGCACGTGTGTCTCTGGCATGCGTACCGCTGATTCCAGCCCACCATTAGGAACGGCTACAGTGGTGTCGCCAACGTATGCACTGGAGAGCGCATTGGCGATCTGTCGTGTTCAGCGATGAAAGCAGATTCTGCTTGGGTGCCTCCGATGGTGGTATGCGTGTTCGCAGAGGCACAGGGGAGCGTCTCAACCCTTCTTGCATCCGCTAGCGACACACAGGACCTACACCTGGTCTCCTGGTGTGGGGAACGATCATGTATCATTCCCGTACACAACTAGTGTTTCTACCGGGTACGTTAAAGAGCACCTCCTACATCAACAACATCATTCAGCCCGTTGTTGTGCCATTTGTGAGGTCGGTCCATCGTGGTGCTTTTCAACAAGATAACGCATGCCCACAGACGGCACGTGCAACACAACATGCACTTCAGGGTGTGAGACAACTGCCATGGCCTGCACGTTCACCGGATGTGTCACCCATTGGGCACGTGTGGGATTTCATGGGTCAACGACTTATCCGGTCTCCACGGCCAGCCACGACCATCCCTGATTTACGCGTCCAGGTTAAGGATGCTTGGAACTCAATACCCCAAAATTACATCCAACATATGTACGACAGACTCCATGCCAGAATTGCACATTGTGACGCAGTTCATGGCGGTTTAACTTCGTACTAACCATGTTACATGGAAATGTTATTTTTCAGTTTACCAGCAAATACAGCTGTATTTTGCAATAATGTTATGATCACGTTATCTTCTGTACTCCGTTATTATGCTGTATTAATTTCGTTGGTAACACACATCTCCTTCTTTGTGTTCTTTTTTCACTTTCCTGCAGTGTAGTTAAAAGGCAATTTATTCCACATTATTGCAACTGATAGAAAATCATCTGCCTTTTCAGTTTACTCACACATGTATCCATAAGTGAGGAACATAAATATCTCTATCGAACGTAAAGAATACAAAAAATGTTTGTGTGCAAAATAAATGAACAGACAAAGAAAAAGTGCAAATTTCCGTTAAATTAACTTTATTGCTTATACCTATATATCAAACAAGAAAATGATCTAATTTAAAACTTCTCAATCTACTAGGGGTGATCAAATGAAAAGGTACGAAACGTCATAAGAACGTAACCGTTAACATATTTGCCTATGCCGCTATGGGAGAACGTAGCGACACATCTAGCGATGCGATTGGAGTCACCGGCGTGGATCGGAGCATGCGCGGGCGCCCGCATGTGCAGGAGAGAGCAGAGGCTCTTATAACGAGCGCCGTCCAATTGACGCGGCAGTGCGTGTGAGGACAGGATGGCGTTCACATTGCAAAATTCGACGATTGAGGAGCAGCGAGGCGTTATCCGATTTCTGCAGCGGAAGATGTTCAACCGGCCGCTATTCATCGCTGAGGGTGTTGGTCTGCTCCATGATAACGCGCTTCTACACGTCTCCGTCTCCACGTCTCCACACGCGGAACTGGCCAAGTTCCAGTGGGAGCAGCTTGACCATCCGCCCTACAGCCCGGACATGTCGCCCTGCGATTTCCATGTGTTTGGTCCCCTGAAAAAACATCTGAAAGGGAAGCGCTTCCACTCGGACGACGAACTCAAGGACGCTGTGCAGGACTGAGTCTCGTCACGGCCACAGGAATTCTGGGAACAAAGAATTATTCGGCTCGTTAATCAATGGGATCGTTGTGCTACGGCCTATGGTGTATACTTTGAATAAAGTCTTCATTTATACCCACAGTGTCGTTTCGTACCTTTTCATTTGAACACTCCTTGTATACATACTACGGGCCCAGCATTTATATTCCTAACATCTAACCACAACATTGATTTAAAGTTTAATAAAGCTTTCTTCGGTCATTTAATATCATGTCAATTTTTTCACTAATAACAAAATTTCGTTTGTTCTTAAATATCTGAAATAACTGCAATGCAGCTGAACTTACGGTAGCTCTACGCGTAGGATTCTAAGCAAGGGAGAAGCACGAGTGTCACCGGTTACGTTATATTGGTATTGAGCACAGCTGTCACTCCATCCCTGGCATTTGTTGCGGAAACCCATGTCAATTCGAGAAATTTCGAGGACGTATTGCTGGATAATAATAAGACAGCGGTCTTTATTGGATATGTCAGTAGTGCGGTCTGCGGCGATTTGACAGCATGAAATAATTGTTCTCTGCAGTTTGCTGGGATTTTTCGTTTTATGCTTCATGTTAAGGGTTTCCCGATTTTCTGGAAAAATGCACTTCCCTTGCATAATTGATTCCCCAGTTTTTTGAGCAACAGTAAATATCCTAAATGGAATACATATATTTTTTTATATACTATTACCAAAAGTAACTGAAAACAGAATTGAGTTCTACAATTTTAGGAACACAACTTCAATTTCTTTTCTCGACATATCCAACTACGCGGTTGTTTGCTGGATAAGGATATCCATATTTTAAAGGGTGCATAACAAATAGTAAATTGGAATTACTCAAGGTTCCGTAAATATAACCTAATGTTTTATTTCTTTATGATGACATTTGTCGTCATTACTCATATTATAGAGCTAGCTAGGTGTCCATACCAAATTCTGTCGTTTGGCTTGCATACTTCGACAATGTATTACTTCTCTTCTCTTTAATTCACACAATAAAAATGTTGTGATTTTCAACTGGCGCACGCGTGTTGGCCTAACCTTTTGTAAAGAAGATATTATTTAGATTTCTGGTTACTTTTTTTGCATTTCAAAATTCTAACCTTGGTTACTTACTATCCTTACAAAGCCCTTGATTCTGCCCATCTGCCCATGCTCTGCATTTTCAGGATTGATAAATTAAAATGCCCCCCCCCCCCCCCCAAAAAAAAAAAAAAAAAAAAAAACTAGCGCGTCTTTTAGAAAATTGAAGCAAGTGCATGTAAGCAACAGCACGTGTGAAGAAGAAGAAATAATTTAATTAACATTTTTTACTGTGGTCTGTTAATCAGTGTTACGCGTATTCTTCAGATGCAAAATGCAGTCAACTTAAGCGAATATGACAATGGCCGAACTGTAATTTCTGATGACTGAGCACTTTCAAGATGGCAAACCTTGTGTGGTACTCACGGTCAGCCGCCCTGTGTACCTTCAAAAGTGGTAAAAAAAGCAAAAACCACGAACCGCTGGCATGGTGTAAGCTGATCACAGCGAATCGATCCCAGAAGAGAACGAATGCTATGACGTGTATTACGAATCAACAAAAGGATATTATGGTACCACAATAGCCGGTAATATGAATGCTGAGTACAGGATTAACATAACAAGGTACAGTATATCGAACCCTACTGATAATTTTCCTGCGTACCAGCCGGTCTCTCCGTGTGTCCTTGATAAGCTGGGTTCGCCGTCGAAAACGCATGGAATTTGCTTGAGATACCATTGGAAAACTGACAGTGATGCTTATATTATGATGCGTGATCTCTGTTCAGTTGGGCTTCTGTTTACATGAAGTACCATATCTTCTCTGTTATCTCTCGACTGCAGTTCGAAATTCACCACAAGATCGAAGGGAAATAGCCAGTTTCATCCTTCAGAGTTTAAGGGATCTAGTGATATCAAGTTGATAAGTATATTTTGAAACTGGATTGGAGAACGAACCTTTTTTTTTATATATTTCGCTACCCACGAGCAGAATGACATGGATGATATGACATTTATATCATAATACTACAGCTGATAGATAAGTAGGTACCTAGATTTCACATACATTATTATTTTATCAATATGTAAGGAAGATGAATACCTAAAGCTGATATAAAAAATAAGAAATAGATGTTTCTGGGTAAAAAAACACACGCGAAGAAAAATCTGCATACTTCTGTTAAATCTCTCTAATGATTTTGTATCGAAAAAAAGAGATTTTTATTATGCAGAAACTTTTTCAAAATATACCAGGCGGTAAACATTTGTATTCCTAATAATATTTAGTCGCATGATGGATTTAAAGTTGTCAGACATTTTTTTATACATATACCACACCCACGCCCCAATAGTAATCTGTCTTCTCCTTTGTTCCGTATGTAATAGTCAAGCACTTAAGTACCTAAAATAATTACAATGCAACGAATGTAATGGAAGTTCCACATCTAGGTTTCTAAGCAAAGGAAAACAGAAAAATTGTCACAATTTATTTAATATTGGTACCAGGTACAACTGTCACTCCATCAGTGGCAATGTTGGGAGGGAGTGCATGCTCATTTTGGAAAGTCCAAAACCTATTACTGCAGTATAGTAAGATAAGGGTCTTCTATTGAAAGTTTCAATTATGTCTCTGGAGATTGGTCTCTTTTCATGGCAATTCTTCGTGACACAACGGTAGATCTTGCCAATTCAAGCACATTTTCACTTTTAGGTAAATGGTAAGTTACGGTAGATATGTCTCAACAAAATAAGCAAATTACTGCAATCTATGGTCAAATAAAGAAATTGGAAATAAAACAAGCTGAAATGCAAAAACGTTTCAGCATTACAGTACTTTTACAATAAAAAAAGTCATCACTACGTTACAGTATTTTTTCTCTATTGTTAAATAACTATTTCAAGCAAAAGTCAGTGGCTGCTGCTCAACGCGACAGCTTTCTTTTGGAAAAGTAAAGAGCTCAGAAGTCAAAATGATACATACACATGTAATCTTAAGAACAGGAAGTCGCGCTGAGCTTGTAGTTTCTTTGCACTACGAAGAAATAGTGACAATAATTTTTACAATGATTAATTTGTTCCTTTCTGCACACGTTATAAGCAAAAATAAATTTCTTTCAATTTTAAACTGTACCAACGCTTGGTCTTTTAGCGCAATCATTAGCAAAGTATTTCCATCTTCTTTCATCCCGGAACGGACAGATATAATTTCGTTTTCCAGAAGCCGTCGCAATCCCCAAGAAAGAATTTTGATGCCATACGAAGATCACAGCCAAGAGTGTAGCGTTCTCAACATTTCAGTTTTTACTAATATACTCTAAATATGTATTAACATGTGTGTGTGCGGGTGTGTGGTAAGATGTTAATAGGAAATATTTATATTTACATTACATAATGATCTTAAAAATGGTTGAGATGTGAAATTTGAATCCTAATTTATCATAAAGTAAACGTTCCCTCTTACTTGGCCGTTCACGTTTTTTTAAAACAACTGTTGAATTGGTGAAAGTTTTCTGAAGCACTCTCGCATGTTTTCCCTGAAGGGCATAGGAATTCCATTTATTTTTGTTTAACAGTTGTCATACAAGAAAATCCTCATTCGCACCGAAAAGGATGAACTCTTATGAATTCGCTCAGGATAGCCGTCTTTGTTGGATGATCTATATCAAATGTGAATGCCTTTAATAGTTTCCAATGTAGGCGTAGCTGTTTTTCTGAAGGCCTCGTGAGAGGTTTATTCAACATGATACAGACTGAATGAAATTACTTAGTAGCATTGGAAAATGATTTATATAAGATACTTTTTTTAAGTTAAACTGAAAGCTATATTACTTAATTTGAAGCATATCATATTTAATTGAAGGAAAAGCTTAGGATTTGCCTCTTATTTAATAATTACACTATCTACCAACAAGTAATTGGACACCTGTAATAGCAAAGGAAAACGAAGTTTATTCACCTTGAATAGTTGGTGGAGCCTCCAGAAGCGGCGATTACAGCTGCGACCCTTCGGGGCATACTCTCAACAAGGCGTTGTACGACGGCTAGCGGTATTTTCTTTAACTCGGATTGGAGAAGACAGGTCAGTTCCTTCACCGATTTCGGACGGGGAGGGCACTTCTGAAGTCGACGCTCCAACTCGTCGACTTCAGAAGTGACATACTTTTGCTTTCTTCCCACTTAAACCTAATTAAAGCCGTATAAAACTATCAACGGCTTGAAAAACATCTTGCTTCATATTGTATTGTGATACTTTACATCCGATTATATCGTAAGAAATGACGCTTTTCTGAACAACAAAATAACGAACGTACGATATCAGCTGTGCATCATTAGAAATGTCCGTTCACCCATCAATTCGAATACAAATCGCTTGTCAAATAACTTTTTTCCACATTTCGTTCACATAAATCTCGTGCTGTTTCATGAATTCGACGACCAAATGTCGTATAAGAATTCGGAATAATTTTATTGAGTTTGTAGATTTGGTATCTAACATTTTATTAGCTATAATTAAAGCAGGAGGAATAAATAGAGAATATATTGATGAATATGATATTTTAGTTTTGGCTGTTAGCAATGATAGTTTGTATAACGGCTGCAAAGCCAACGTTGATGATTGTATAAAATTGTGAATTACATGTACAGCTTTCTTTACTGAGGTAACTTTGATTTCAAAAAAGTGAGTGGGTTTTATCTTTTAAACGGAATTGAAGAACTGTGGTAGAAGAAAAGGTGTCACATTGTTATTTGATAAAGTTTGATTACAAATTACACATAGTTGGAGTGGTGGATCACATATACCTGAAATGAATTCATATTTAGTGTAAGATATGTAATAGGAGCAACATTTAACCTTATTGTCGACTTTCACAGTTTTTGGATTTTAGGTTTTAGTTGGTTGTATGAAACTCACATCATCATTATCTACCGGAACCACAAATAGACACAAAAACTGACCCGCTACATAATTTCTCTGAATGAACATTATTACCCTTAAAATGCCATCTTCACCATTGAACGTTTTTTTTTTTTTGCAATGAACTTATCCATGGCAAACGAAAATATTACTAAATGTACTTACTGTAAAAGAAAGATTTCAGAAAGGATTGTAGCTTTAATCTCACTCCCCAAGGAGACACTGATAAGTATATATATGGAGTGCAAATGGCGTATGCACCGAAGTTTACTTGAGATATTTTTTTTCCTTTTTTTAGGTCAAAGAAGATATTTGATATCTGACTTCTCAACTGGTAAGATTGGATTTTTGACCCTCTTCGTCGTCGCCTTTCTTTCACTGCGAGCTTTCCTTGTGGTGACTGAAAGTAAGGCTCCCGTTTAACAATCTACGAGTCTCTCCGGTTCTTCCTGCATACCGCGATTTGTAAAACGCCGCGCATTCAAAACTCAGTCAGTGATGACTCATTAGTCTCAGTACAAAAGCCCGTTTCCATACTTCACGTTTCCAGACGTTGATAGCTTATGCCTGCCAATCTTTCCATCTACCCATCGTTTTCCTAGAATCAGGAATATTTCTTAAAAAAGTCAAATAATAAGAAACATCAAGAAATATCAACTAAATTAAGTATTGATCGAGTACCCTTTGAGATGTATTCACATATCCCAGGTGTTTCGTGGAGCACAGGTTGAGTAGCAGTATAAATAATCACTTTGAAACAAGCCTACTTAAGGTGGACGTCAAGAAATTTTGCTTCCTATACTTCCAATGGAAAAACTTCTGTACACATTTCCTTCACAAGTAATGCGTTCCTAAAGATGAAGATTTAAAAATCGATTAAAATAGCTTCATTTTATAACTTGGAGTAATTAATATTTTCTGAAACATAACCATAATAATATTTAAAATCAATACTTATTTCTTTGGCTGTGTTGAACCCAGAAAAATACAAAAAAGATGGCGCGACGTGTTCTTTGATGACGTCAGTAGACAAACAAATGATGAATTGCATAATTATGGTTATGGTTTAGAAAATATTAAGTATTCCAAGTTAGAAAATGGAGCTATTTTAATCGATGATCACATTTTCATCCTAGGGAACGCATTAATTGTGAAGAAAATGAGTACAGAAGTTTTCCATTGGAAGTACAGGAAGCAAAATTACTTGACGTCCACTTTAAAGACACAGTCTCCAGAGAAGAAAATAATCCTAACAATGGATTATTAATTTGAAAATATTTTAGGAATATTAAACTGATAGCTGTTTTTAATGTTTTCATCATTGGACGTTAGGTTCTTTCAGGATAAGGTCACAGCAGCTGTGTACACGAAAAATTTTCAGGTATTCGTTTATCACCTGCACGCTGAAGTCCAGATCACTAGATATTTTCAGCAGGATGGTCCAACGTTTCATAGGTCACATGTAAGTACGGCTGAAACTGAATTACTCTCTGGAGATCGCGTGATTTTTAAAGTAATGTGGCTACCTCGATCTCCTGAACTAACACCCCGATTTCTTTCTCAGGAGGGAATCTCATGGTAGTGGTATTTCAAAACAAGTCGTCAACCCTTGAGAAACTTAAGACCAACATCTGTGACGGAGTGGCAGGTTCTCCAATTCAATGCAGCTTTTCTTTCACAATCCTTATTCCCAGTTTGCAGTTTATTATTCCTACATTTTTTTACATATAAAATATATCAAAGAGTAATTCGTGAGCATTTCTATTGTCAGTTTAGCATAACGCCTTTTGGAAAGGTGAATAAACTATATGTAACGTTTCGAATATCAAAAGCAATGTCGTTACTTAAATCTAGTACTGAGGTGTGTAGGACCATCCGTTGATTGTGACCTGAAAAAGAGATCTGGTAAATGTGTATCTGTTTATTGGTGTAAATATGGCATAGATAAGAAAACATCGCAATTAAAAGCATAATAATTTACAAAAATATAAAAACATCCAAATTTGTTTTGTACAATGGTGTAATACCGTATTTCATTCATTGAAAGAGATCTGTTTGGTGAACTGAACTCATGTTAAGGAAAGTGTATACATGCACAGAACGGTGAATTTTGTGGAAGCTTCTGTTTTAGATAACTATATTACCACGTTTTTTTTAATTAACATGCTTTCATTATTTCATAAAGTTGTACCTGCTTTTATTTATGTTTCCTATCATAATATCTACTTATAAGTGTTAGAAATTATTATTAGAAATATGACTGTCAGAGTTCTTCGAACTCCTCAGCGAACATTTAACAGAATTGCAGGTGGCGCTGCTCGATACGTTTTTAGTTGTTTACTCTAGCGAGCGTTGCCTGAGAACAAAGAAGATCCCCTTCTGCTGCTTACGTCGGTTAGTAATCTAAGTGGTTAATCTTTGACTGAGCAACAACAATGTCGGTGATATGTAGAGAGTGTCCGTGTTGAAATAGTGAGTTATTACCTTTCTGTAGAGATGTACAATAAATATTAGTGTGTTGTCATTTGAAGCGTTTTTATGTGTGATTACTAAGGATAGATCTTCCTGCAGCTGGTAAGTGACTTACTGTGTTACTTAAAGGAATTATAGATTTTAATTGTTTAGAAATATCTAACAATCTTGATTATGAGACTGAAATCTCACTGCTGTCAGGAAGATTAAAAGCAAAGTTCGTCAAATTCATCAAGCATTTGAGTCGAGTGGATTGAAGGCGTATTTGTTACTGCGTAGTTCCTCATTCGAAAATCGAAAACGGAACAAAATGGCGTCATTCATAGGAAGCGGCATGTACAGCATAACAAAGTTAGATAATTTTAATTATCAAATTTGGGAAGTAAGAATGGAAATGATTCTTATTAAAGATAATTTATGGAAGGTTGTTTCAGAGCCAATTATAGAAGAAAAGAGTGATGCATGGTTGAGAAATGACGAACTATCTAAAGCTACAATAACACTTTGCGTGTCTGATGATCAAATTATTCATGTACGCGATAAGGGAACAAGTTCCGAAATGTGGAATGCTTTGAAAATGGTTTACGAAAGAGAAAGTTTGAATAGTAAATTGTATTTGCTTAGAAAACTGTATAGTTTACGTTTTCAAGAAAATGGATCAACTATGCAAGAGCATGTAAATAGAAAGCTGGAAATAGTTCACAAGCTTAAAGCACGGGGAGAGGAATTCAAAGACACACATTTGGGGGCTATCTTGCTAAATAGTTTACCAAGTACCTATGAAAATTTAGTTACTGCATTAGAAGCAAGACAGGAAGAAGATTTAACACTTGAGTTTATCAAATGTAATAGTGATAGATGAATCTAATAGAAGGAAAGGAAACTCACAGGCACACACCGATCACACAACTTTTTTGAAAACAAGTTATAAAAAGAAAAATTACAGCTCCAAACAAGAAAGATTTTGCACTTTTTGCAAAAGAAAGAATCATGTCAAAGATGACTGTTAGCATTACAAAAGGAATCAAAATAAAGGTAACACTGGTAAGTTTCACAAAATAAAATCACATTCAGAGTCTCACAGTAATATTGCCGTGAAGACAAGAAAAACAAAATTAGATTGTGAACAAAATGACATAAAAATAAAAAATGAAAATTTCTCATTAGAAACAGAAGTCAAAACCCAACAAAATATCCAAAGGTTAGTCAATTGATTCCGGTGCAACCTGTCACATGACAAATGATGCAACACTGTTTAAAGAACTTTCAAAAGGTGAATCAGAGCTGATCACTACTGCCGACGGTTCTCAGATAAAGTCAGAAGGCAAGGGAAATATAACCTTAAACTGCAAAATCGAAAAAGGAAAAGTTCGAAAAGTGGAAGTAAAGGATGTGTTTGTTATATGTTCCAGATTTAGACACTAATTTGTTATCTGTTAGAAAAGCCACAGAAAAAGGATTTGAAGTTTTATTCAAGAATAGAAAATGCACAATTAAGTATGGGGATACTATTGTAGCTATAGGATTAATAGATGCCTCAGATAATTTGTACAAACTACAAATATTAGATGAAAAGGCAAATTTGGCCACTACATGTTAAAATAAGAATTGTTTGAATTTATGGCACAGAAGGCTAGGTCATAGGGATATTGAAATGATAAAACAAATAGAGAAAAAGGAGTTAGGAAGAGGAATAACTCTTTCCAATTGTAAAAAGGAAGAAAATTGTGAGTTTTGCATAAAAGGCAAACTTACACAGAAGCCATTCTCCAAACAAAGTAGTTTTAAGGCCAAAGCTGTATTAGAATTAGTACACACAGATATTTGTGGTCCCATGGTTGCGGCCAGTCCTAGTAGTTAGAAGTATTTTATCACATTTATAGGTGACTATAGCAGATACTGTTACATCTATTTATTTAAAAAGTAAAGATGAAGCATTGGTAAAATTTAAGCCATATGTAGCTTCAGTGAAAACCAAATTTGGAAAAATGCAAAAATCAATAAAAACAGATAATGGAGGAGAGTATTGTGGAAGATATTTTGAAAATTATTTAGTGGAACAAGGAATAGAACATAAAACAACTGATCCATACTGTCCTCAGATGAATGGAATTGCTGAAAGAAAAAACAGATGTTTGACAGAAATGACAAAAACTATGATGTTAGATGCTAATATAAAAAGGTAAATACTGGGCAGAAGGTGTAATAACAGCAGCTTACATACAAAATAGAGTTACAACAGAAGCAACAGGAAAAACTCCTTTTGAATTATGTAACGGATTTAAACCATACCTTAGTCATATTAAAGTATTTGGATCAAAAGCTTATGTATATGTACCAAAGCAACAACAAAAAAAAATTGGCAATACAGCACAAACGGGAATCTTGTTAGGATATGTTCAAAGATCTAATGGATACAGAGTATTAAATAAAGAAACAAACAAAATAATCATTACCAGATCAGTAAAATTTGATGAACGTCAGCAAGCTATAATAAAAGGTAAACCTGCTGAAAGGAAAGAAGATGAACAAGAAATTTTCCTTCAAAATGAAGTAATGTCATCAGAAACTCTGGAAGAAAATAATGATAGAGAAGAACCTGAAAATGTTCAAAGAAAGTCTTCAAGACTAAACAAAGGAAAACCACCAGAAAGATTAGCATATGTTGCAAAAGTTCAGTATAAAAAGGATCCTCAAAATTTGAAAGAAATCCAGGACATGAACCAAGTAGAAAATGGAAACTGGTTGAATTCCATAAAGGAAGAACTAGATGCACTGAAGGAAAATGAAACATGGACTTTGGTAGATCTTCCAGAAGGAAAGAAAGCCATTAAAAATAAATGGATTTTCAAAAGAAAATACAATGCAAGTGGAAAAGTCGAAAGCTATAAAGCAAGACTTGTTGCAAAGGGGTATACACAACAACCGGGATTAGACTTTGAAGAAACTTTTTCACCCGTAGTAAAACATACCACTTTAAGAACTCTTTTAACAGTTGCAGCAAATATAAAATGGAATGTTCATCATCTTGATATAAAATCTGCTTTTCTGTATGGAAAATTAGAAGAAGATGTATTTATGGAACAACCAGAAGGTTTCAGAGAATCAGGAAAAGAAGAAAAAGTTTGTAAATTGCAGAAGAGCATATATGGTCTCAAACAAAGTGTCAGAAATTGGAAAAAAACAATAACAGAATATTTGTTCAAAAAGGGCTACAAACAAAGTACAACTGATCCTTGCTTACTATCACTAAAAGATGGAAAACAAACAACTTATTTAGCTATTTATGTAGATGATATATTAATTGCATCGAATAACACAGAAAATATAAAGAAACTGCAAATTTGTTAAAAAATCAATTTGGAGTCAAACATTTAGGCCACATAACATATTATCTTGGAATTCAAATAGAAAGAGAAGAAGATGGAAGTTTTCTTCTGAGTCAAAGTAATAAAATAAAGGAAATTATACAAAGTTTTGCTACAGATCAAAATAAGGAAAGTAAAACACCAATTAGTACAGACTACAGAAAGAACATTCAAGAAGAAAAAGAACTTCTAAAAAGATAATGGACTTTATAGAGAAATAGTGGGAGCTGTTTTGTATTTATCTGCAGTAACAAGACCAGATATTTCAACTGCCATAGGCATCTTAAGCATAAAAGTAGAAAAACCAAGTAAACAAGATTTGTTAGCCATTATGAAGTGAATTTATTATTTGAAATCAACAGTAAACCTTAAATTAAGACTATCTTCACAAGACCCACTAATTTTAAAAGGCTATGCAGACGCTGACTGGGCAGGAGACTGGACTGACTGGAAATCAACATCTGGATTTGTTTTCATGCTTGGAAAGAGTCCATATGTTGGACCAGCCGTAAGCAGTCAACAGCCTCATCGACAACCGAAGCAGAGTTCATCGCCACTGCAGAGGCAAGCAAATAACTATTGTGGTTGGGAGAGTTACTCAAGGATTTTGATTGTAAACAAACTGGAACCACTAAAATATTTCAGGATAACAAATCAACTATACATCTTATAGAAAATCAAAAGATCAATTCCAGATCTGAACACATCATTGTGCGGTATCAGTTTGTGAAAGAATTGAGTGGAACTATTTTTCAGTTAAACTACTGTAATACTTCTTAAATGGTTGCGGACGTTTTCACCAAGCCATTGGCTGGACCCCAGTTTGAAAAACTTAGACTGTCACTAGGCTTGATAAAATGAACTCCTCCAGCCAAGTAGGAGACTGTTAGAAATTATTAATAGAAACATGACTGTCAGCTTTCTTCGATCGCCTCAGCGAGCATTTAACAGAATTGCAGGTGGCGCTGCTCGATACGTTTTTAGTTGTTTACTCTAGCGAGCGTTGCCTGAGAACAAAGAGATCCCCTTCTGCTGCTTACGTCGGTTAGTAATCTAAGTGGTTGATCTTTGACTGAACAACAACAATGTCGGTGATATGTAGAGAGTGTCCGTGTTGAAATAGTGAGTTATTACCTTTTTGTGGAGATGTACAATAAATATTAGTGTGTTGCCATTTGAAGCGTTTTTATGTGTGATTACTAAGGATAGATCTTCCTGCAGCTGGTAAGTGACTTACTGCGTTACTTAAAGGAATTATAGATTTTAATTGTTTAGAAATATTTAACAAAAAGAACATTTAATTCCTTATGCAAACAATAGTTTGCACTATAAACAAATTAGCACAAGTCTTATGGGATAAAATACGGGTCTTTATATGTACCTGGGTTTTTATACAATAGTTGACAAACTTTCACACGCCGACGGTTAAGGCTATAGAAAAAAATTCAGACTTAATCATAAATACATATTGAGGTTAAAGATACAAAATTGACAAAGATCACGCGAAATTTCGTCAAATTTGAATTTTTTGCTTTAAAACGGATGTTTAATCAAGTTAAGCTCATTTTAATGCTCATGTTTAATAAAATTTAAACTTATGATAAATTCCTGTTGAAATTTACACTGTTCAACTTGAGCGGTTTTATTTTATAAAAATAAATCGGTATTTTTAAAACCTGAATGTTTTGTAAAATCACACTGGTATATACACTAAATGGCCACTTTATCATGACCACCTGACAGTTTTAGGCAAATATGCTACGGCTGCACGGTGTTGTGATGGGGGAAAACTGCGCTTTGACGAACTTTCAACGTATGATGATTATAGGAGCTTGGAGCCATGGAACAAGTATTACCGAAATCGCCACATTCTTGAAATGCTCCAGAGCAGCGGTTGTTAAAGTGTTTAAAGACTGGACTGACAGCCATAAAACTGGGTCTCTACGTGCAACGTGTGGTCGTCATCGACTAGTGACTGCTATGGCGGAACGGATTGTGTCCAGACTGGTGGCAGACAACAGAAGGGCAACAGTGCAGCAAATTACAGAAAATCTTAATTAAAGATTCCCGCAAATGATATCTGCACACACTGTTCGCCGTACACTGCTTTGCATGGGAGATGGCAGCCAAAGGCCTGTTCGAACACGTATGTTGTATGCAGTTAACAAGAGGAAACATCTCCAGTTTGCACAGGAGCACAAAGATTGGACAGTCGATAATTGGAAACAAATTATGTGGTCCGATGAATCACGTTTTCAGTTGCACCATGCCGATGGCCGAGTGAGAATTTGGCGGAAACAGCACGATCGCATTGACCTAAAAGGCATTGCTACAGCCCTTCAAGCGGGTGGAGGCAACGTTATGGTTTGGAGAATGTTTTCTTGGCATGCTTTGGTCCCTTTAATTCGTGTTGATCAACGTCTGACTGGGACATTATATCTAAACATCGTTTTGGATCAAGTGCATTCTGTAATGTGGATGGTTTATCCCAACGGCGATGGCTACTTTCAACAAGATAATGCGTCCCGCCATAGTGCTCGTATCGTACAGAATTGGTTTCTGGAACATGCCAGTGAGTTTACTTTGCTTAGGTGGTCCCCACAATCTTCAGATTTCAGCCCCATTAAGAATTTGTGAGATAAAGTTGAACGAGCCATCAAACAGCTGAATCCACAACCCTGCAATCTCCGACGCTTGGAATGTGCTATTCATCAAGCACGGTCTCATATTCCAAAAACCACCTATCAACATTTCGTGGAGTCCATGCCACTAAGAATCGACGCAGTATGAAAGGCAAAAGGTGATCCAACGAAGTACTGAAGAGGTGGTCATAATGAAATGGCCACTCAGTGTATAAAGACACTGGCTTTTTGCCAAAGTCTTGTTTTTTCTGGTTTATAATACATATCTACGATGTTCGATGCTTCAATAGTTTTCAGTATTTTATCATTAATAAGATTGTATATGAGTAATGAGAAAATAATTATTTCAGTTCTCTACTGGATAATTACAGTTTTAGAAAATCATTTCGCAAAGCTGAATAATTTTTTTATTTCCTGGAGGAAATGCGAGAAACACATGAACGCTTTCATCACTACCAACACAACTGTGTGTAACTCAGCAAAAAAAATTCCTACCTTCCTCAATAAAATACTAGAGCAATAACTACTTTCATTACAGAAATAACACATTTGCTCACCAGCCACCGAAGTACAAAGTTTTGTGCATGTTTACGTAATTGCCGCTTACGCAGTTTAACTGCAAAATACGTGTGCACGAGCGTAACCACGTGATCTAGGCAAATATTTTACACTGCATCCAGTCAGTAACCTTACGTAGGACGGATAAAGTACATTTTGCAGTTCGATAAATATCTCGCTGTTGTTTCTCAGCTGCGACTAGTTTTTTTCTTTGATTGGAGGTTTAACGACCACCGTGAGCAACTCAATGGGCTATAAGTAGTCGCCCGTCCCTACTTTTGGGTCACCGGTTCCAGGGAAGGAAGAGAACTATTGCCGTAAGACAAACACAACATCCATGCCTCACCGGGATTCGAACCCGGACATCGTTCGGACGAATGATCAGAGGCCATCGCTTAGTTTCAATATTCGCTTTTATTCACTTAAAAGAATTACATCAGAACATCCGCAACCTCACACTCAGTGTGAGAGAAGGGGAGAAATAAAACAAAATGTAGATATTTACAATGAAATGATAATTGCACAAATGAGCAATGACGGGCATTTCATTGCTTGCTGTAAACAGCAGTAGCTCTGGGATAAATGTTCATTGAAGTCTTGGATCATCACTGTAGCGAAACAATTTACAGAAAAAATTCGCGCAGTTCTAGTGACATGGGAATCACTGGTGGAAGAGAGTCACTGTGAGGATGAAAAGAACTGTGTACAAAAGACGACATCAGCAGGAAGCAAACGCAATCCAGTTCCAGAAGTAAACATGGTGAGGGAACAGTAAAAATAGAAAGTTCCGACGTAGGTTTAAGAGCATTAAAACAGCAGATGAACAGCCTGGGCACTAGAAAATCGAAACCAGGGCCGACACGGCGACCATGTTTTGAAGAAGGCAGGTAACCGTGCCTTATCATTCGCCAAGGAGTATTCCAGGGTGAGTCTGGCTTTAACCCTGTTGCGGTAGTGTGCAACCAAGGAGGTAGAGAATGTGATAGGATCTGGATCTTGTAACTGTAGCAGGTGAGAGAAAATAATATATTTAGCTAGGATAAATAAATACGAACAAACTGGTAAAATAGAGGAGAAACTTGTAGAATTGTGACCGAGGAAACGATAATCTTCTAGGGTGAGATCCCTGGTACAAGAAGGATATGCAAGTTGGAACATACTGTGAAATAGTGGGAGCAGCGTCGGACAGTAAACAAACATGTGTAAGACGTCTCCAACGACGTTACAAAAAGGAAAGTACAGAGATCTGATGATACTATATTTCTCCGGAACAAAGTCGAAGGGACAGGCAGTCGATTGTGCAAAAACCTCCAGGGCACATTAAGTTCTGAGGAGAGGGCCGGTGAATGTTGGGCAGTAGACCTGACCGAGGTTAGTGCAACAGAAGGAACAGAGGGAATTGGGCAAGGTACCGCAGAAGAAGAACGGAGAAAACGGTACAGGGTGCGGGTGGAAAGACTGTGGAAAGGGAGAAGGTCACCTGAAAAGGAAAGGAAGAACGGGAAAGGGAGAGAGGCAGAGGAAACGGAAAGGAGGCCAGAAGAATCGACTAAGGAAGGAAAAAGTTATTGAAGAGCATTTTTAAGTTGGAGGAAGATATCAGAGAGTTCGCGCGAGGGTGGGAGGGTGGGAAAAATGTCGGAAACGGGTTTTCATGAAAAATCAGGGATGACCAGTTGGGAAACGGAGACTACACCAGCATGTAGCCATGCAGGGAAAAAGAAAAAGTTGGCAGTAGGGGGATGGAGGACAGAGGGGAAAAAAGAAGCTTGGAAAGAAGATCAAGAGTGGAAGAGAGGGTTGACGAATGAGCAGTAAACAACGAAGTAACTGAACAGCTTCATGGTAGACTAGAGGAAAATGGGGGCGAATGACTGTGTGAATATCCATCTTGAGAAAAAGAGGGACGGTGAGGCAGGCATTAAGGGGGAAGTCAGAACATTAAGCAGAAGAATGGAATCGGAAGAGTCTGGTTGAACTGTCAAACGGAGCAAATTGAAAATTCTTAGAGCTTTATAACGTATGGTAATCTCTGGCATATTGAGGCCACCACAAGTCGAAGGTAGAGATAATACTGAGGAAGATAACCAATGAGTGAATGACCAAACAATGCTGAGCATTGCTGATGTTGTTGTAGATTGAACGGTTGTGTAATACAGGAATGATAAACTAACGAGAGGATGTGGGTGCGAGCAAGCCGTGCACGACTGTGGTAGGTCAGACAACACTTGAGCTTGGACCAGTAAGCAGCGGTGTGACGTATTTTCCTGACGAGGGGTCTCCAGGTGGCAGCCGCTGCTGAAACCCGGCTGCCAATGTGCACCCCAAGTATCTTTTGTCTGGTGGAAGTCCAATGAGCGCCCCACGGTGCATCGGGACGATGTCTCTAAGAGTCACACCACAAGCCTGTACACTTTGAAAGGTTTAACGAAGCGCCGGAAGCCACAGCATACACTTGATACCACGCAAGAACAATTACGAATTGCCATTCTTCTCGGATGAGAACTGTGAGATCATCGGCGTTGGCAGTAAGAACGATAGAATGGTGCCTGTTGCTATGCTGAATGGTGGAAACGGGAGGTTGTAGAAGAGAACGGATAGAGCAAAGAAAAGGCTCAAAGACTAGAGAGAAAAGTTGTCCGGAAAGAGGACATCCTTGACGGTTGCCCTTACGAAACGGAATGGGGGCTGTAAGGAAGGAGGCCGTCCGTATATAGACAACTGAGTCCTGGTACAGGGCAGTGATGAAGACAGATGGGAAACCGAATGCAGAGAGCACAGAGGCAAGCCACTGATGACTCACGTTATCAAAGGCCTGCCTCTGATCAAGATTGAGGAAGGCTAAAGGTTCGGAGGAAAGGTGGGCAAGGCAATATGAGTCATGGAGGAGATTAATATTAGTATGAATGTTTCGGTCAGGGATGGTGTACGTTTGGTCGGGATGTATGACGGTTGGAAGGACAGGGTTCAATCGAAGAGAGAGTATTTTAGTATAAATCTTGTAGTCAACATTAAGGATGGATATGGGACGCCAGTTATCCAACTCCAGTAGACACCCCTTCTTTGGAATAAGAATGATGGGAGCTAGAGTTAAAGCGGGGGAAGAACAGATAAAGAAAAAGCAGCTATAAAGCAAGGCAATAGCAGAGGGTGTAGAAAAGAAGAAAATGTACGAAAGAAATTAACTGTAAACCCGTCAGGACCAGGTGACAAGTGGCAGTTAAGTAAGGCAAGTGACTGTACTACTTCTGCTGGGGTGATAGGCATAGAAAGAGGTGTAACAAGATGCGATGGAATATGTGGTAAGGCACGAAGAATCGAATCAGCATGCGGAGAACTTGTCTGGAACTGAGCAAAACGTGACGGGAAATATGTTCTAACACCGGAGCAAATGAGAGTGGGGTCATTAGTAACAGTTCCATCGGGTAACTTCAGATTACGGAGGTGATGAGCAGAACGTTTGTGGAATTCCAGTTGTTGAACCTGTTCATATAGATAGTCATTTAGCTGGAGATAAAAGAGCTTAAGGCGGTGAAGAGCTTGTTGGGAGACAAGAAGTAGCAAAGCACGAAGTTCAGCTTCGTAATGAGAAAACAGCGGAGAATCAAGATCTAGGTTGGAAAAAATTGAGCGTGCAGCATCAATCTTAATAGAGGCGGTAGTACGTTTTTCGTGGAAATATTTTTTGGTATAAAGACGAATTTGGGATTTGATGTTTACCCAGTGTTGCAAGGGACAAGAAGCAAAAGGGAGCATATTTAAGGCTTGTTGGAGCTGCGATTGGATGGAATTTACGTAGGTTGAATCAAGTAAAATATCCTCATCAAGGGTCCAAGTTCGGTAGTATTGCCGAGCAGATGGACCGGTGTGAAGACACATTACGACACAGCTGTGGTCCGTAGAAACTGTCGGTGTGTGAGAAAGGGAGATAACTGGAGGAAGAAGAATTGAAGAAACATAAAACAGATCAAGTCTGGCTGTTGTAGGGGAGGAAGTGGAGTAGGAGCGCCAGGTGTACGAACGAAGAAATGGTTGCAGGTGTCAAAAAGAATATTGGAGTTGTAGCTGGTTGATGGCTGTAGAAAATGCTCGGGTAAGAAAATATCTGGTATATATGGAACTGTCCAGTCTGTGGAGGGATGGGTCAAGGGGCAGTTAAAATCACCACCTAAGATGACAATATCAGTGGCTGGAAGACCTTGAACACAGGAAACAAAATGCTCAAAAAGACAGTCTGCATACTGTTGATTGCCGGAAACATAGTTGTTGAAAATATGGTATCGGAAGTTGTGAAGTCGGAAGGACAGAAGCTGCAGGAAGTCACGATAAATCGGTTTGACCGTGATATCAGTAATGAAGGATCGAGGACGAAAATGGATGGCCACCGCAAGTCCTGCGTGAAGACTAATTCGATGGGCATGGTAGAATTGAAATGGCCAGGTTCGCACCCGGTGGTATGGTGTGTTGGGATGGCAGTTAGTATCCTGTAGCAATAATATATCCGCATCATGCGATGTAATGTCTTCAAACACTAACGCATTGGTAGGACGGAAGGATCATCCCTTACAGTTGAAAGAAAGTAATTTTTACTTGAAAGTGGTTGTAGTGGTTAAATATTACTATCAGCACTTCTATGAAGACTGGTTACACGTTTGTTTAAGTTAGATGTCTGCGCATTAGTGACTGTGTCAATTTTCGGCAAAAGAGCAAGTAGATTCTGAAGTTGGGTGATAATAGTAGGAAGCTGAGCATTACGTGATTGAACGCAGTCTAGCTGCTTGAGAGGACGTGACGGTTGATTGACTATGACGAGAGCAAGATCAGACGGCGCCAGCGGCGCGTCTAATGCAGGTAAGGTTTCCAGATATTTTGCGAAAGCTTTTTGATCCAACAATTTCGGAACAGCTGGGGACTTAAAGATGTAGAAACTGTAGTTGGAGAGAAAGACTGTCGAATAGGCGAACGGGAACGAGAGCAGCGTGGAGAAGACGTCACCGACGAGATTGAACTTTGTCTAGTACGTTTCAACGTGGGAACGCCGGGAGAAGCTGGATGGTTTAGGACAGTTAGATCTGATTCCACATTAGAGGATCCAAAGGGAAGATGATGAAGCAACACGACGGAGGGGTTGCCATTCCTTTTCGGAGATAATACCCTCCGAAGAACGTAGAGGTACCACAGCAGCAAGTGAGTCCAACGATGGAGAGGTGACCAAAGTTCCCGTAGTAGAGATCGATGACTTGGAGACTGCTGACGAATCATCATCTGCTGAGGGAGAAGCCTCTGGAACAACAGTAGTAGGGATTAAGGACGTCTGTGGAGCCGAACTTGGTGTGGCCAGAGAAATTGATGTTAAGGTTGGGGTGTTGACTTCGGGCGGTATGGAAATAGTTGGCTTGGCAGAAGCATGTTCACAACGTGATTGGATGTGGCCATATGCCAAGCATTTAAAACAATGCAAGGCAGTAATGATATCGATCCCGAAAATCTGCTTCCCTACAACCACAGTGAGGTCAGTAGGGCAGTCAGCAATGGCATCTTCAGAAGGGAACAGGATCCTTGCTTCGCGACGCAGACCTAAGATGTTCCTGTCATCTGGGTCTGTTGGTGCGGAAGTTAGAGTGAAAATGAAACCAACTACTTTTCCACAACGGGAAAGGGCCGCCATTAAGTAATGGTCCTTGATTTCTGGTGGTACGGGGTAGCACGTAACAAGTACAGGGCGCTGCGTGAGCGAGATTCCCAGTAAGGTATGATCCCCAATATGCAGTCCGTCAGGTAAGACGCGATCCACAAACTCTGGCTTCGCAAAATAGATGAGAACAGTCCTAGGTTTCCTTGTCATATGGGTGATCGCTTCCTTAGGGAGGATTAGGCGGACGTCTAAGGAGTATTTCTTAAGGCTGGTGTCCGGGAAGGCATCAAAACATATGCCAAGTTTCTGTGTGCGTAAACCTCTTGCCCAGCAGCTGAAGTTTCCGGATTTTTTATGCATAATTTCTTGTTGTCTCTAGTGACAATCATATCAAGAGGCATTGTACATGGATTCTTCACTGTAGAGGAAGTAGAACTGGTACCTTTCACAACGGAAGCATCAGGTAGAGTTGCCGTAGGAATGGCGGAGATGGGGAAGATCGAGACGCAGTGCTAGCAGCAGCAAATGAAGTACCAGAGGCAACGGATACTGAAGACGTTAATGACGTCACTGTGGTGGAGAATGTCGGGAAATCAACATCCATAGAGTTAGAAGAAGAGGTGGTAACATCAGATAACGCGGCTTGGAAACCACCTGCGTGTGGTAGTGACGATCACTGAACGTGGCCAGGCGGGGGCGGAGCTTTGATATCAAGTTTCATACCTTGCCTATCAGGTGTGGTCGCCGCCATTTGCAATGACTGGCCTGCTAAACCCGACCCTAGGCAAAGCCAGGACGGAAAAAGATTTAGTACAAGTAAAGTTTTACTTACAGGACGTCAAGGTCGGATTCAATCGACACAGGAGACGTTTACTACACAGGAGATACACAAAATGACAGCACACTGGCAAAATAACACCAATAAATGTAGGTCAAACACGGAGCACAGGTCAACACAACCTTTACAAAGCCCTTGCTTAGACCACTGCGCCACCGGGGCGGCATTACGACTAGTTATAGACCCTATCTTTCACTACATAAATACCAATATTCATGGCGCCATGACAAATACTACCTGTTGTGGCGTTTCATGGCGCGATGACAAATACTACCTGTTGTTTTGTTATACAGTTCGAGCAGTGATTGCTCTCTTTATAGTAGCATTTCCTTGGATTAAAACCTATAACAGTGTTTCTGGTTGCATACATACTAAAATCTAGTATAGAACTGCTTTCTACGCCGCATATAAAGAAATGCAGAATACTTTCTATTTGAATGTCTCTTTCGAAACACTTCTCCCGTAGAATTATGTACCGAAAGGAACATCGGCAAAAACCGTCTCATCTTAGGTACAGGAACTGCCAGTTTCTTTCCATGAAGAGAGACGTTTCAACATTTCATTATGAAATGTTTGTTTCATTTTTATAGCGAGACCAAGCATAATCTCTTCGAAAAATTGAAAGTCATCATTCAAAAATTATGTTGCGTCACACCATCGCAATACCAAAAAAGGTTAGCACTCTCCTAAATTAAATCCATATTGACAATTGTTTTTTACGTGCGGTAAATAGGGCTTGGTACCAACACGATGTGAAATATGCAAATTTTCTTTTTGAATAACGACGAGTTAATATTTACTTCCTTAAATTTAAATCACGCAGAAATTTCAAAAAATCCGTTCCAAAATTTTAGCAGGCAAAATGGACGGTGTCTGTAAAAGTAGGTTCAACTGCACTTTGCAATGATAATAATTTCTAATTCTATTGTTCTAAGAACCGGAGATATCTGCCTCTTACATTTCGAAAATTACTCCGTACGGCTATATTTACTTAAAATCAGAAAAGGAGACTAGTTAGGAGAGAAATAAAATGTGCGCACTTTAAGAGTAATCTACGACACTTTAAGAGTAATCTACGACAGGTGTCTGGTCATTTGGGTGAATTGCATTTATGGTAAAGGCCTATTACTCAATTTCTTTATCTTTGCTGGCTTCCTTTTTTCTGCGTATAAGCAGACATTCCAGTGTCGATAATTCGATTTTCTAAGAAAAGCTAAGTATTTTATGTTGCATCTCAGGTTTTTATAGCTTTCAATAACACTAACTGTAACCTAATAATCTCTAATGTTGATATGAACTGCCTTTTTGCATTGGACGTTGCATCTTTCTTTCCTTGAACAATGAATCGCCAATACGTACTTTAATGTAAAACCTTTGTCTGTGTAAAATAATCATTACGTTTTATGCCGTGTCCTAACAGCGATAGAATGTTCAACAATTTGTTAGATATTTTTCATCAGTAGTTTGAAAATACCTGTTATACATCACTCCAGGCGCTGAAAATGCTCATATTAAACCTAGAGGAACGATAAATTCTGTGTTGGTCTCCTTAAATGAGATACGAAATTATAATCCGAGACGAAAGAAACTAAAACTGGAGGAGAATATCACATGTTCCGACGTTTGCGCCATGTGGAAGTCATTTTGAAAAATGATGATTTTCCATATCTAATAATAATAATAAAATGTAAAACGTTAAGCTTTTAGTGTATTATTTATAAAACAATTTACATATAAGGTTTTAATAATAAAATAAATATCTTGATGGGCCACGGCTTATATTGACGCTTTAAATCAAGGCCCAATGCTAAGGATTAAAAGTAGGTATCAAGCTAACCTCTGTAGATAGCTCATGGGCTTATGAATTAATTTATGAAATTATAAGACATATTAAAATGATACTTGTTTTGTTTTCTGGAAGTTTCTCGCCCACTCCACATCATTAGATGCAATCAGTTACACTGGTGAACAAAGTTACAGTATAACTAAAGAAGACATTTCGTAAAAATCGAAAGCGGGAAGAAGTGCAATGAAGCATAAGATACAGAGGACGTGGGAGTATGCAAATTGAGAAATCATGACGCAGCGCTATGTTACGAACGTTACGTGGAAAAAAAGGGAAGCAGCGCGTTTCTGGATCTGGAAAATAACGAAGGTGACATTTCTTGTGGTAATCGCGCCCTGCTTGTAGTATAATTAGTTTTTATTAAATCAATGTTTTAAAAAGGTAACAATTGAATATTCTTACACATAGCTGGATTATTGCAAGCCCAAAATTCGGCAAGATGCAGATTAATGTTGCCAGAGCCACAGTCATGAATCGGTCCGTTGGAACCAAGATATCGCGGATGTTAATCGTCAACCTGTTACAGGTCACCCATGGATTAAAATGGCTTGGATAATAGGCCTGTGACACGAACGGTGAGGCGTACCCGGTCTATATTTGCGAGCGCCATTCCTTCAGAGCTGTCTGCAGCTAGTGGACCATCAATTTCCGGCAAGCAGTATACAGACGGCTCAACGAACAAGGGTCAGGAGCGACAGTATCTGACTTTTGCATTTCGCTCACTCCGTCAGTAAGAAATGCCAGGATACTGTGATTCAGGCAACGTCGAGATTGAGACGAAATCAATGAGCCGATGCTTCCTTTTCTGACGAATCCAGGCTCTCTGTCGAAAGTGAGAGCCGTCGTGTTTCCCTTGTAACGTACCAGGAGATGTGACGTACCTGCCAGAAGGACGCACACGACATAAAGGCAGATAGGAATCAGAATACATGTCCGCGTAGCTCAACTGGTAGAGTGACTTATTCCGGAATGAGGGGATCCGGGTTCGAATCCTGGCGTGGACAGAAGTGACGGAGAAATTCACTTCGTTATAATGGCGCCCGAACTATACGGATGACCCGATCGTTCACAATCTCGCAATGGTGTGATGTTATTTCCACACCGCGAGATAGGAAAAATAAGAGCAGCACTTCGAAAAAAAAAAAGAAAAAAAAAAAAGGAAAAATAAGGGGTAGATGATGTAACGTACCAGGAGATGTGACGTACCTGCCAGAAGGACGCACACGACATAAAGGCAGATAGGAATCAGAATAAAATGTCCGCGTAGCTTAAATTGGTAGAGCAACTTGTTCCGGAATAAGCGGACTCGGGTTCGAACCCCGGCGCGGATAAAAATGACGGAGAAATTCACTTCGTTATAATGGCGCCCGAACTATCCGGATGACCCGACCGTTCAAAATCTCGCATTGGTGTGATGTTATTTCCACACCGCGAGATAGGAAAAATATGAGCAGCACTTCGAAAGAAAAGAAAAATAAGGGGGAGATGATGTAACGTACCAGGAGATGTGACGTACCTGCCAGAAGGACGCACACGACATAAAGGCAGATAGCAATTAGAATCAATGTCCGCGTAGCTTAATTGGTAGAGCAACTTATTCCGGAATGAGCGGACCCGGGTTCGAACCCCGGCGAGGATAAAAATGACGGAGAAATTCACTTCGTTCTGGAGTGAACGTGGAACTCCTCAAATATCTGAGAAATGCACCATTATAATTGGTGGTGTACTTGACTGTGGTGTCGGTATGACCAATGGGTTCACACAGCACAATGTCTATTCTGGTGGAATTTTAAAGAGTCTGATATACCATAAAGCAGCTGTTTTGTTGTCTGTCTGGAAAGCGAAGATGACAACTTTATGCAATTCCCAGCGCATTCCCAAGACCTCATCCTATTTGAGCATGTGTGGGAGATTTTGGGAGATGCATTGTAGGTCTTCAAATTCGTGACAGAACGCTTGAGAAACTCCTATCTACTCTTGTTCAATGGCGCTTCTCATCAAAAGTTTTCTTGTTTTTCTAGGCAACAGCGTAAGACGTATGTGTCGCACTTATGTTGCTGTAAGAGGTCCCTGTGAGGTTTATCAGACCGTTGTACAAAATCAAAAACTCCTCCAAAAATGTAATGATGTTTCCACTACTTTGGACTCTTGGTACATTTTGTGAGTTCATCATATTTTTGTTTGATTTGCATTGCGCACATAGTTCCTCACTAATGTGCAGTTAGCAGCCTATTTCGTTGTGCATTCTCGTTGTTGTAATTTAAAACTTTGTTGATTATGTATTTATATTAAGAGAATACAAATTGGTTATCGAAAATATTTATTATTTAAAGTTTACCATGGTCTCACTAGGTACTGACCTAGCTTCATCAGAATTGTTGTTAATTATGCTTTACTTTTGGAAACCGGCTTAAGTAACCATTTCAAAATGTACTGGGATTCAAAGAACACGCTAAGTTTCATTAATACATAGTGGTACTATTCCATCACTACCCACTTCTTGGTTAATTTATGCAAACATTTTACTTTTATATATACATCACGGTTCAACACTTAAATACACATAATTTATATTACACACTCTATATGGCTTTAGCCCTGCTGGCTTGCACAATTATTTAGGAAAAAGATGACAAAGGAAGGCGTTTCAGGGCTTTCCCTCTCTCCTTTTTTTCTTTAACTGCCAAAATTTGAATTTATAGACTCCCCCCTCCCCCTTTTCCTAAACAACCCAAAAGATACAAATATTGTGGTTCAAACTGGTCAACTAAAAGCTTTCGTCACAAAAAAAAAAAAATATTTCTTGACTGATACATGACATCGCTAATCAAAAATATATATATTATTTCTTCCTCTGTCTCTACCCGTAAACTTCCCACTGCAGACTTGTGCCACTCCCTGTGCAAAAAAGAATTAAGTTCCAATTCACGTAACAAATATTCACATTGCAAAGAAAAAAAAATTGTTACCAGAGATATATGCACTAATATATTTATATGTAACTTATTCCTTTCTTTTTCCTTTACCACATCCAAACAATGGCATAGTTCAATTCCAGTCGGAGGATTTTTTGTTATTTGTCTATCTCCGAAAAATTATTTCTCCTTTCATTATTTTCTTTTTCTTTGACCATCAGCTTACGCCACTCGGCGTTCTGTTTTACAACAAAAACAAATTTTACTTTACCTTGGCTGATTGGCAGGGGTGTGCGTGAAGGAACCAAGTCCTTTCAGTGGTGTGCGTGAAGAAAATAAAATTTCCTTTGAAGCTTCCAGTTCCAGCTTAGAACCCGGACAGCTGACTAGCCCAGAAATTCTTTACCCAAGGTAGGCGGTCGAAGAAGCTATGTGTGGCAGTATCAACGTGGCGTAGATCTCGAGCGCGAGACAAGCTTTCTGTAGAATTTGGATTTTTCAGGCCAGGGCTGGAATGGACATGCTGTGAGCTTTTAACATTCGCTGCTTCCTGGAGGAAAGCTGGGGTCCCGCCACTTGAACTTGTAGTGTATCCAGGAGGAGACGGGAAGGGCCATGCTTTTTTTAACTCTAAAGGCATCAATTTATTTTTTTCAGCTCTACATTTTGGGATGCGGTGCAGTGGATGACGAGAGTGAGAGTGTGTGAAACATTTTCTCCGAGATACCACCCTTAACTGGGGACCCACGCTTTGATTGCTTGATGGGCCCACAGAGACAGCGCGACAGACCAATAGAAAGGTTATACACTTGCGCTCAGTTCCGCACCAAAATTGTTGTCTGGGAACTTCATCAAGGTCAGTAAAATACGTTCACGTGACCTTTCTTTCCAAAGTAAACTCCGCTGGTCGAGACTGCTCTAAAATTAGAATTCTTGGAACCAGAGCTTTCTCTACTGAAACATTTTCCCTAGTGAAGGAAGTAAAAAAAAATGGCGTGTTACAACTTTTTTTTCTTCCTTTCAGAACCTTCATCCTGGCTTGCCTTATAAACTTTACAGATTTTTGAATATATATATATACACAGGAAGATAGATGAAAATATCATCTTAAGAAACCACCATTTCATGTAGAAATGCATCGGAACAGAGAGAAAAAAAGTATCATAAATTCACGTTTTTTTTTTATATTTTAAAGTTGCTTTACTGCTGAAAACGTTTATTGCACGATTCACACTTTTAACTTTAATTTTACCCTCTCATATTTAGAAATGAAAATCGGCTATCCTTATCTCATACGCTGAGTTCACTTTGCGTGGTGTACAAAAAGGAAAGAGAAAAATATACAAAGATATGCATACACATACTACCACGGAACAAGACTGATAACAAATGCGAATTCTAAAATGATTTTTTTTTTCTCAATCAGAACCGTGACGATGAAACCTTTATCGGAGCAGTTCTTCCCGGAGTGAAACAAATGAACAGACATTACTCCTCACTGGGATTGACAACATTTGAAACAATATGCGAGGAATCACATTTAAAGCTTTAATCTCGGCACATCCAAATTAACGTTGGATCCCAGAACAATAAACCAAAGAACATACACGTACATGTCATTCCCACGCTTTACTCAACATTAGCACACATGGCAAAAATATTCTAGCACTCAAAAAGGAATTGAGGAAAGGATTGGGAAAAAAGAGAGAATTTAGAAATTAAAGAATTTTATAACTTTTTCTTGACTTCAGAGGTAACATGAACTGGAAACTTCAGAAAATTTAGAAAATTGATTCAAGTTCCTTACTAAAATGTCCGGGGGTCGATGTTAAAAAAACATAAGAACTGCGCTTCATTATTTTCCTTTTTTTTCCTTCATCTTGTCCCGAAGGAAATCAAGATGCGTGATGTGAGCGTATTTTCCTTTCCGAAAATGAGATGGCCAGTCTCTTTTTCAAAAGCTGGAAAATGGCAACACATCACAATCATTTATTTTTTTGAAGCATTGTAGAAGGGGTTCTCAGCTTCCCAGTCTCACTGTGTGGAAAGAACATCACATCACTGCGAGAAACGTAACCGCCAGGTCATCATTAAAGTAATAGGTCATCAAAAAGGAATTGAGGAAAGGATTGGAAAAAAAAAAGAGAGAATTTAGAAATTAAAGAATTTTATAACTTTTTTCTTGACTTCAGAGGTAACATGAACTGGAAACTTCAGAAAATTTAGAAAATTGATTCAAGTTCCTTACTAAAATGTCCGGGGGTCGACGGTAAAAAAACATAAGAACTGCGCTTCATTATTTTCCTTTTTTTTCCTTCATCTTGTCCCGAAGGAAATCAAGATGCGTGATGTGAGCCTATTTTCCTTTCCGAAAATGAGATGGCCAGTCTCTTTTTCAAAAGCTGGAAAATGGCAACACATCTCAATCATTTATTTTTGAAGCATTGTAGAAGGGATTCTCATCTTCCCTGTCTCACTGTGTGGAAAGAACATCACATCATTGCGAGAAACGTAACGGCCAGGTCATCATTAAAGTTCGGACGCCAATGTGAAAACACAAGTTTTTCCACGCCTAGCATTGAATTCGGGTTCCCTCACCCCGGAGTAAGTCTCTGTCCCAACAGGTCACATACTACTTTAGTAACAAAGGGTTGAACACAAGCAGCCATATGTAGGCGGGCGTTGAGATTGTGTAGGGTCCACTTGCCCATCAGTTTCGGTTGCTTAATCGACATGTGTTGTCGCAGATGTTTCAAGACTGAAATGGAGTACTCAGCATTGACAGTAATTTCTAAAGGAACGACATGCTGGTCGACTACACCCTTATGATCAAACAAAATAATCATCATCACGTTTACCAGCTGATTTGATTTGGAGGACATTTTTCGTAGGAGGCGGGCATATGTGTCTCCAGACACACGTTGCGCGCTTCGTGGGGGCGTTGAAATAGTGGACCAATATTTCATCGGCAGTTTTACTGTGTTTAGAAAGTTTGGACCTCTGGCTAACAATTGTTCTCCCGTCAGATGATTAAGTACCTCTGGCTAACAATTGTTCTCCCGTCAGATGATGAAGCCCTCATCTGGAACACACAAGATGCTGCAGTAATTTGTCGAGTAGAATGCGGATACCGACGTTTTTGAAATATTAGTTAACGCCGCTGTCTTTTCACATCATTCGTCGATCTTCCTGCAGGATTGCCGAACAGTGTTAACAGTACGCAACATAAGAACACTTTCAGTTTGAACAAGCCTAGGAGCGAGTTCTGCCGACAAACGACCTTTTTTGAATTCATGGTGCATCTTAAGAGCATGACTCACTCAGGCATTTATGTTTGTAAGCTTTTTTCACTAGGCTTACTGTTTCTGGAGCTGATTTACCCGAAGAGTAGCATGATTTAATCTCACATCGCATTTCACTTCTTACCTCTGAATCACTCACCTCCATAGCTGTATGGCGAAATGCAAACATACCTTAAACAACTGCACAATAACAAATCCAGAGTGGTCTGCCACGGCTAATTACTATTGCCACAGATACTTTGTTAATTCAGTTAGTCTTCTGTGTGGTTATTTTTCCCATTCGTACTATTGCCAACTCAAAAACAAATAAATCTCAATTTTTATGGAACGGACTGGGTATATCTAGATTGTGTTGAGCCTTCATGCTCAGCGCACTGATCAGAACACTTTGGAGACATTGATGATAGTCGCATCATCCGTTCTAGTCGATGCTGAAGAAGAAAAGGTGTACAGCACGTAATATGAAACCAGATTTTGCAGCACATAATAATTGCGCAATTCTACAATAAAGAAGCGATTGCTTTGAGGTTAAATTGCTACTGTTAAAATAAGAAAAAGTCATTAATATAGGTGAACTGCATTTTATTGCGTTCAAATAAGAAAAAAAAAATCATTAACATAGGTGGATTGCGTTTTATTTCTGGTTTTCTCAAATTATTTATTCAATTAGTTTATTGAAAATATATATTTTTGAGATCTTAGCATTTCAGGCTCTTTATAAGTATATTTCAACAGGAAATGGATATGATGTTACGTATTATTCTTAATAAAAATTTACGTAAACCAGAAATATAGTTTAAAAGTATTTAATTATTGGCTGAATCATGCTAAAAAACACGCCTGAGTTTTTTTTAATGTACATAAGGGAATACAAAAACATGCTCAAAAATTTATACGGCATTTCAAAATCCTAGCTATTTGACACATGCAAAAACATTCATTACAAGCTTACAATTTTGATAGTAATTCCAAACACAAAAACTTCATCATTTATTATCATATTCGAATGCAACTTCCATAGTAGTGGTCTATTTCAAAATTCGAAAGAATCCCATTTTCTTTGTGAGATCCAATAAGTAATTCGGATAAACATTATCGCTCCTATTTCTATCGTGTTGATTAAATTCAGTATATTTTTGTCCCGTACTATGACTCACTCCTCAGAAGAAAAATGAGAAACAAGTAAGGAGTTTTTCCTATCATGTTCTACTGCTCATTTTACATTTGATTTTTGCTTTTCGTTTTTTAATTGGAAAAGATCTTTCCTGACTTTATTTCGATATTTGCAATAGGTACAACAGTGCCAAATTAAGGTGTAAAACATCAAACTTTCTCCTAGATAAAGAGAGCACCGTTGCATGTAGTTTGTCAACACTTGTACTAAAAGAAACGTATGTGTGATCCTTACGAAAGTCTCGTTTTTTTCATTGCTGGTTTAACGACCACCGTGAGCAACTCAGTGAGCTATAAGCAGTTGCTCGTTCCTAATTTAGGGCCACTGGTTCCAGGGAAGAGTGTGAGAGAGAGTGCCAGTGCCGTAAGACAAACACAACATCACGCCTCACCGGGATTGGAACCTGAAATAATAATCAGAAGCCATTGGTTAGACCACTGCCACCGGGGCGGCTAAAATTATTCTTTGTGCTTACATTTGTTACTGAGCTTGAAGAAAAAATTGCCGTTTGCTAATTCCAATAAAGACGTCTTTACAGGAAATCATTATGACTGAAATAAAACTATTCTGGAATTAACTGGCTTTTAATAAAACTTTGATAGGCCTTTAAACGATTATTTGTCCCTAAAACGTACTGCTGAGGATACATCAACTGTCATAAGGTTTTTCACATAAAGCGGTGCTATTCACACCTTCAAGAAAAAAGTTTAAGTTGTCCTCAACAAATTTGAAAAAAATAGGCGTGTTTAGTAAAAATAGTTTATTATATGAAGAAATTACTGTGAATTATCTTGCTGAATATGTTTGCTGTTATTTAATGATAAATATCATCAAGACGTCGCCACGCAAGTTTCAGATGCTGCTGTGTACTCCATCTCCTTGGAGTTCCCTGATGGCTCTATATAATATTAAGTTATTAAGTTGGTATGACCACGCAGTTCCTCAAATTGAGGCTTCTGTGGTACGAGCGTGATGTAAAATACGATAAATTTGGTAGTACAAATACGAGAACTTAATATTGTGATTTAGCTAAATATCACCAGAAATCTATAATATTTAATACCTTTTTTATAACTACCAAAAGAAGAAACAAGAAAGATGACACCGAATTTTTGGCTGTAATGAGCACATCTTTTGAATCCGTTCAGATGCGACGTAAATTTACCAAATACACTGCTGGCCACCCAAAATGCAACACCAAGAAGGAAGCACCCGATTAGCTTGAAATTCGGAGCATGCGTTGCCCGCAAGATAACACGCAAATGATTAGCCTTGCAGGGCATATGCGAATCATGTGCGGCGGTCAGGCCACAGAGAAGCACTATAAGAAGGGCTCACAGAATGTGGGGTGTAAATAGTGGAAGTGTGTTGTGCTGCCTGACCTGTTCGTGGGAAAATTACTGATACCTCGTCGCAGAATACGGAAGTCATTCCAGAACGTTTCGGAGTTCGACAGAGGAGGAATAGTGGCTCATCGCTACAGCGGTTTATCGTACCGAGACATTGGCGCCCGTGTGGGACGACATCCAGCCACAGTGAGTGGAGCATGGATTCGGTGGGTTCAGCAGAGACGGACGGAACAACGTGAGCGATTGGCGCTTCAGCGACACACCACCAAACGAGAAGATCGGCATGTTGTGCTGCGGCTCGCATTGACGTCTCACTCCGCCTCATTATGAACATTAGCGCAGGAATTAGGGTTGGTTGCGCAAGAACCTGTGTCAGCACGTACCGTTCGACGTCGTCTGCAGGAGCGAGGACTTGTGGCACGCGCTCATTTCTCCGATTACCATTGACGTTACACCGCCGGCGAGTGCGGAGGCAGTGGGCCGTTGAACGCCGCACCTGAAATACGGAATGGCGCGACATTATCTTCTCCTACGAATCCCGCTTCTGGTCTATTTGCACTGGTCGTCGTGCAAATAGACCACCTTTGTGCAGCCTCCTCGCCACGGTAAAACGCGGTAACGGACGTCCAGTTTTCTGTTGCAAGTGCCTTTCGATTTCTCCCGCTGTCTGCCGTCTGTCTCTTGTCACTTGTAGGGCAATATACCAGTCGTCCGCTGCCGTGGTTGCTCGTGGACGACCACAGCTAAACTCTCGGACAGCTGATCCTGTCGTTTGAAATGCTCTCCAAGCTCGTGAAACGATGCCGTGAGCAATCCCGAACTCCTCGGCCACACTAGTCACACTTCGACCTTCTTCCAACTTCCCAATGACGCGAATTCGGGTAAAGTCACCAGATGTCGTCCACTGGATTGCCTGTTGGCCATATCGCACGGTGGCAGCAACTTGACGTCGTTCAAACTGATGAAAACTGTGCAGAGCTTCCACCGAATGCTGAGCGTACACCTCCCGTGTGCTTTATACCCTTCCCACATTCCCCCTCCCCTACGTCATGCTGCATATGCGCATGCCCTACCATACCAGTCCCTATTCTATCTCCTGACTGGTCTATTGGTCCGTTCTGCCTGCTCGTTCCGCTGTTATGCTATTTTCTCCTCTTCTTCCTTACTTTTTGTACACCAGTGTAGTTTAACCTAAATACCTTTGTATTCACAAGTAATTATGGTGAAAAAATTATTATACATAAAATTCAAACTTTTGTTCTTTCGAAAATTGTTTAGTCGCCTTTGTAAGAACGCTTTCCTCCGCTGAATAAGGTTGAAGGCACATCACTAAAGATATTTATTACTGACTAGTTTGCAATTGATTTTATTTAGTCAAAAGTACCATCCTGACAATTAATGTTGATCCCCTTCAAACCACCGGCCTTCTGAATCAACGCACAGCTTCCAGCGTTTCTGAACATCTTGAAAACAATTCATAATCGCCCTTTCTGCAATGTCCGCAAGTTGTTTTGTCACGGTTGTTGGGATAATGTAATATCTCCATGATACTAGAATAAAAGCTCCTCCTCGGGGCCTTTTTCCTCTGGCTAATAATCCCCAGATTTGTGGATCGTTCTGAAGGTACCATGTTTAATCTCCTGGAATAGTTCTGGAGCAAAGATCAGGATCCTCAGCTGCAGTACTCAGCAGGTCAGAGCAGATCGGCGAAAGGGCCTCATGTTGGTCTTCATTCAGAGTGCGGGGTACCGAACTAGCAATAAGTTTTCGTTTTCCGAGATCATCGCGTAGAATCTCATGACATCATTGGCTTACTCTTGTACAACGACTAAATGAATGTATTTCTGTAATTCAGCGACAGTTCATTAACTGACACCTTGTCGATTTTTTCATCAGTCACATATAGGAGGGACACCCAAATCTCTGATCATCACCCAAGAATTACTGCCCGTTACGAAACCGTGCATGTCATTCAAGTACTCTGCTGCGGTAGTGCTGTGTATCCATACACGTCATTTAACATTATATAAATTTCAAGAGTTATTATACAAACTTTTAAACAAAAACGATGTTTACTCCATGCTCTGACATCCCTAAAAGCAAATGGAACAAGAACTCTTGCTATGTTTCTTTTAATGCTCGTCTGTCGCTTGTGAGTACTGGTATAAACCTGTTTCCAATTATTTCCTGATTGGAGAAAGACTATTGTCTTCAGACATACACGTTTTTTTGAATCCCACCACTGTTACGTCAGTTATGCTGTCATTCCTCGAATTCATTGTACATACGTTGTACATACCTTTTACCCGATTCCCATTAAGGTAAAGGATTTTATGGTTCTTTAGAATGCCGTCAGTTTTTGGAAGTGAATATTACGGCAAAACGATGAATTGCGATTTGTTGTTCGAATGCTGTCAGATAAACACAGTTAGGAGGGGTGGTTAATAAGAGTCATTTATTAATTTTTTTGTTTAAGTCTCTTGAACTGGGAAAACAAAGACAAGAACAGGCCATTGGAAATCTTACTGAATTAAGAACAAAAAAGTAAAAGTAATCATATTGTTTCGTCTGCCTTTCATTTCCCCTTAGATTTCCATTTTATAAACTACTAGGATTGTACAACGGAATAAGAAATTACTTCTGACCATTCGTCCCAGCATATACAGCACAAAACGTTTCAGATATGTATCAGTAATGTTACAATCTCTCATTTTCGTTACACTTTCAGAGATATCTTATAATTACGTTTCAGCAACATCGATTTTGGAACATAACTCTTTGTACATTAAAGTTACGTTAAAAAGTGCATTCACTGATACTACTGCTCCATAGTTTCCATTGTACATAATTGTTACCTTGATGTTAAATTCCGTCGATATTTAAGATTTTTGATTTGGCAACCACGTTATTGCGGGTTCGCATTTATGCCATTTTATCGAAGCACTCTCGTAGTCGTTCCACGTGCTACAGGGATATTCTTTGGTGATACTGTCGTATCGAGTTAGCTGAGTGTAGGAGTACTGGTCACCGGATAAGTGGCCACAAATATTTTAAGGGACCGTATAAAAACTGTATTTTGACCCCTTCGTGTCCACGACCCCCAGAGGTTGATTATCTGAGTCATGTAAAGTTTCTATAATTTCGTCGTTTTTTAATTGCGATTATTAATGTAATTCTTTATAAAAAAATGTTTGTAATCTACAACTCAGCAAAAGATGTCACGGTTTACAAACTACTAGTCTGCAAACTATTTGAGGGAATGTGCTGACTCACGAAAACTGTCAAGGGAGGGGGAGGGGTCTAATACCAAAAGTGTAAAATGAAAATCATTTCTTGTCCGATCGGGAAATTTTCAGCATTTACAAGCTACAAGGCAACAAATTAGCTTCGGGCATGTGCTGCCTCAGGAAACCTGTCGGTGGATGGGTAACACCAAAAGTATTAAATTTAAAGAATTTCTTGTCTGATCAGGAGATTTTCAGCCTTTCCAAGCTATAACTCGACACATTATCCGAGGGCCAGTGCCTTCTCTTCAAACCGGTCGGGGGGGGATAATACCCCAAAGTGTTAAAGATAAATAATTTCTGACTCCATCGGGAGATTTTCAGCATTTACAACCTACAAGTCAACAAATTATCCGAGTGCATGTGCTGCCTCAGGAAACATGTCGGGGGAGGGGGTTAACGCCAAAAGTATAAAATATATATGGAATTTCTGGTCCGATCGTGCGAATTTCAGCATTTACAACCTGCATCGCAACAAACTATCTGAGGGCATGTGGTGACTCAGGAAACCTCTCGGTGAGGCAGGGAACACCTAAATTATAAAACAGAAAGTATTTCTGGTTGTAAATGCTGAAAATCTCTCTCCGGACGAGAAATTATTTATATTCTACATTTTTGGTATTGATCCTGTGTATGCATATGCCTTCAGGTAATTTGTTGAGTCGTAGCTTGTAAACGCTGAAAATATCCCGATCGGACCAGAAATTCTTTATATTTCATATTTAAGTTTGAAGCACCCCCCTCCCCCGATATGTTTTCTGGGTTTCACACATACCTGCAGAGAATTTGCTTCGATGTAGTTTAAAAATCTTGAAAAATATCGTAAATAAGAAAATACAAAATTACGGAAATGTGATATGTGTCAGATAACCAATCTCGGGAGATGTAGCCACGGAGTAGTCCAGAACGCAATTTTTATACGGTCCCTTAAAATTTTTGTGGGCAGCTCTCCGGTGGTCAGTTCTTCGGGGGCCAGTTCTCCGCTTTGTCTTTGGCCCGAAAATGATTGAAATGTCTAAAATTCTTACTGAAAATGAAATATTAAAAAAAAAAATGAACAGTTGCTCAAGTAGCGGGGAATATAGTAACACGAAATGTGTTTATGCAGAACAATTTAATTGCACTGAAATTCCAATTTGTCCAGTACTGCGGTGGCCATTTCTCCGCACCCGGAGTTAGCTAGTTAGTGTACACTAGTGTCCGTCCTGAAGTTTCGCACGCCAGTGTATAATATCTTAGTAGGTTTGTTAGTTTTGAATCAGAAAAGAAAAGTATCAATAAAAGTAGTTGTTAGTTTGTAAAGGTAGAAAAAACAATAATGTTCACATATTGAGAAGTTTAACGACTACCCAAGTTTTGAAAAAACAGTAGAGTAAGATATGCCTTAAATGGTACATTTCGTTATTTAATCATGAAGAAATGTAAGTCATCCTACAGAAAAGTAAAATGATCGATGGAAAAGAAAACACATTATTTCTATTAAATAACGTATTCGCAAAGCATTTAGAAAAAATGGATTAAGATATACATTAAAAGGTATATTTCGCTGATTAATCATGAATAAATTTAAGTCATCCTACAGAACAATAAAATGATCTATGAAAAAAATATTTCGTTTCTATTAAACAACGTATTCGCGAAGCACTGGCCTTTCCGTTAGTTCCTACAGACCGCTGTAAATTGGATGCGTCCCCTGGTCGAGTGGGATAATGCATCTGCCTAGAAACCCGCTGGACGGAGATTCGAACCTGGCGAGACTTCAAGGATTTGTATTTCCTTGGAAAGAAAATTTCCCTAGCGTCGTGACGACACTCCGTTAAATTTACTGATGGGGAAAAACAAAAGGGCGTAGACCATGTGCGGAGGTAATTGGCGAGCAAAACATGTTCGGTAGGACCACGCGGCAGGCACAATGTTATGGTTGAACACAAAGATAGAGAAAATGGCGGACAAAAGATGGTGGGGAAGATCACGTGGAAAAACAATGGCTGCGAATGACGTCATGATTGACCAGGAATCGACTACATGCGCCCTTGAGGCAGCACGTGGACAGGTTCCTTTTTACATAAACCTCCCTATTATCATGTAACAGTAATGTAACGAAGTTACAAATATCTTTCGAACACGTAACAGTAGCATGAAGTTGGTATCTTGAAGTTACAAAGACCTTTCACTGTAACGTATCAGTTATGTTTCAAATATATGAAACGCTTGCGGACATTTTGACGTAAGCGTAATGTTTCTGAAACATTACTGTTACATTGCGCAACGTATCTGAAAAGTCTCAATGTTGCAGTGTTACGTACCTGTAACGTATAGGAAATATTCTGTGCTGTGTGGGAGATGGGTCCGACTTCGAATAGCGGTGTGGCATTGATATTGTGTTTGTCCTAAAAGAACTCCCATTCCTGGAACCAATTACATAAGTTAGGGACGCGGACTGCTTATCGTCGATTGAGATTGTCGTTGAAACCCGAAACAACAACAACAAAAATTCATTATACTTTGATTGCTGCATACAAGTTTTGAGGATGATATTCCTTTTTTTAAGGTGTAAATATCACATGGATGGTAAGTCAGATAATATCCGAAAGTTGAAAAATTCGATGTCATTCCAGCTTCAGCACGACGAAGTTTTCAATTTTTGGATATTATTTGAATTACCATCCATGTGATATTTTCACCAAAAGAACCGATTCTCATCTTTAAAATTGTATTGTATGGTGTAATCCCGTATTCCATTAATGCAAACCAGTTGTTTTCAAACAAAAGTCACTTTAGCCCAAAATGTGTATTTTGAGAATTATCTTTACAAAGAGAAATACCTGTTTTAAGGCGTTTTTCCATACTATGCTGCAGTAGGAAGCAATGAAACAAGCACATTTGAAAAGAAAATGAATTAAATCTAACCGGGAGAGGAAAAGAAATTATTAAATTGTTATTTACCAAATCAGAGGCGTTCACATCAACAGAGCACAACTCTCGCTTAATGAATTTTTAATCAGAAGATAATTGGAAAATGGATTGCATCTCGAGAGCTTTTTCGCCGTAATGTCATAGTTCGAGTATTTTCACAGAATTCGAATTCTTCGTTCATTATGTATTAACTGGAGCGTCTTTGCTTTCGCGAAAATCTGTGAAAAATGTTTATTTTCCCAGCCCAAAGATAGGGTTTTACAAACAGCAAAAAAAGTATGCCGCATGTTTTTGTTCGTAGCTTGTATATTTCACTTCGCAGCTGTATCTCCCCATCTAAGAATGGTATTGAAAAATTACTTTTCCTTCCCAATGTCATTTGAGTAAAGATATGGAACATTACCATCTTTAAATGACTCATCGTTTACCCAGCGGTGTTTGCGTAAACCTCAGGACCTCTTTTTTGCTATTTCTGTTTCCGGTAGACGAACTTCAAAATTTTTTTCCCCTTAGAATAGATTTTACTGAGAGGAATACCTTTCGAATATTCTCAGCCTTCCCATTATTGACTTTTTTCCCGTTAGACGGCGTATATTTATGTTATCTGCATTTTTTTTTCCAACTGTTTTATTTGACAATACCTTTGACTAGTATTTTCAGTCAGCCATGAGAATTTTGTGCACAATTTCTTAATTTTCGTAACTTACTTTACAGCTGCTGATGCCAGAATGTCGAGATTTCTATTTCCAAAAGTTCGATCTCTTGTCGAAATTCTGTTGAATCTGTTTGTAAGGGGTGGGAAAGAAATCAAAAGACGTTCTCGTTACAAAAAAAAATGAGCCATCCGTTTTGTTTGCCCATTAGTAGTTCTTCCTTTAAGCACTAAGGAGATTTTGTAGCTTTTCTGAGCAATTTTATATGAATTGTGTCGACCACAGAAAGGAGTGTCGGGTGTTTTTGGATCAGAACTTGTTTCAGTGGTTCGATAACCTGTCACAAATTTTGTAATAACATGTTATGATATTATAGGTACAAAATAATTTCCGGTTCATTAATTATTGAAAAAAAACTCTGATAATCATATTTTTGAAAATATTTTGCATGTGAAATATCGTTTAAATTTTTAAGATAAGCTGAAGTAACTTCATATCTTACATTATACATGCGATGCACATGCTGTTGGTTTATAAAATTATAATTAACAAAAGTAAATATAATTTAACTTTTCGTATCTTTCATCAAACAGAGGATTGATGTTTCGTAGGTATACTATTTTATATTTAGTTACAATTGAAATATTTATGGTATAGACGATTCGTGTACAGTATCACAATTGTTTGTCATGTGAAGTCTGTATTTTAAGTCTTGTATAGAAATTTAGTAGAGAAAATGCTTTTGTAGTCATCAGAAACAAAAAAATACCACCTGTCGAAAATTCGAATAGTTGGGGCGGCTTTGGGGCATTGATCTCCGTTTGTCTGTTTGATCTGATTTTGGTTGAGCAGAGAAGCAGGTTTTCGTTGAATACGCTTTTCGGACTGCCACTGAGGAATTGTACATCTTTAATAATTTTCAGTGGTTCAACAACCACGTACGGATATCAAGATGTATAGAAAATACTCAGAATTTCCTGCTGAGCGTTTTCTTAAAATACATTATTTTAAGAATACTTTACTGATGCATATGAGAAAACCTAATGGGAGTTTCAAAAGTACAGCGTGTTTACCTTTAAATAATAACCCATACCTTTGTCAAATATATGCATTACACACTGCATATACATTAAGTATAGATACGTACACTGAAGTGCTATAAAAACTGGTTCAGACAAGCGTATGCAAAATTCATAGCAACGTCACGTATGCGGTACTTCGTTGCGTCCGCCAGTGCATATATAAAGCGATAGATATCCTTTCCAGCTGTCAGAGCTGTTTTTGGCATGAGAACGACCAGTAATAACGATTTACGAGATTTTCAACGCGGTGTGACAGTTGGCGCTCGTGAGATGGGCCATAGTATTTCGGAAGCAGAAACGAAGTTCAGATTTTCACGGACGACTATTGCAAGTGTGTACCGCGACTACAAGGATTTCGGCAAAACATCCAACCTAAGCCATGACTGAACTTGGCCAAATAACCACAAGCCAGCACCTGAGATCATTCAACTGTTTACTCAGCCATATGGCTTTGCAATGATTGATAGGAAAACTGACGCCATAAAGACTACCTCAGTGGTTGTGCTGCCGATCGCATTGGGCTTAGTGGTCAACATTCGTGACTGCCATGGAGAGAACCTGAGGTTCAATCCCAGCAGGTACGAATGATTGAACCTCTAAATATCCGTTGTGCATTGGATGGGCAAGTTAAGCCGTTGGGCCCTGGGTACTGGGGTCCATTGTAGCCCGCTTCCGTGTCACTTTCCTCTATCTGGCACTCTAGCACAAATTTCCCGTGCTTTCTGTTTCTAAGGGTTGTTTAAGACCTGGGGTCAGACACTGCCTTCCTAAAATCTTCTACATATGAGTTATGACGATATAATTCTTCGCAATTTGCGAAAACAAAAAATTGTTTTGGCGAAAATACTGGCAATTACCTTTTTGTACTATTTGAACACTTTGATGAAGAAAAAAAAATTGAATTTGGCGAACGGGTTGGCAAAAACTTAAAAAAAACCAGAACAACCACTACTACCTGATGGGAGATCGTTTCATTAAAACTGCATATATAAAATATACAGTTCCTGATGGCATGTTGTAAATCTGTACTGTACACCCGACTTTGAAATTTTTATGAATGACAGTCAAAAATATGTGTGCTGCTTAATGTTCTGTCAGCTGAGTTCTAAACTTGTAGACTATGGCTCAAACATATCAACAGTTTATTTCATATCAGTTTTTTTAGCTTTACAAATTTTCTCCAAATAAAAAATCAAAACAAACACAGAAAAAGAACTTACCATTTTCAAAGGAATCTTTAATCATTTCTTGGAGCTTACGTGCTCCAACGATTTTCAAAATCCCTTGAAAATATTTTTCGCACTGTAAATACTTCAAATCTTGGAAGCTTTCCACTCCACTCTCTTCAATTGTCTGCATAACTTTCCCTAATGTGTCGTCAGATAATCTTGGAAGTGACTTCTTGATAAAATCTTTTGATTGCATCCATCTACATTTCAAAAGCATACAGAATAATAATAATAAAAAAAAAACAATAGAAGGAAGGTTTGCAGAGAAATAATACTATTGCACTTCCCATGAAATATAAGAGTAAATATTTTGCATAGCAAGTGGTTTTGAGTATTTTTATTTGGGTCACTCCAAAAAGGTATACTTCACAAGGAAGAAAGCTGAAATTTTAGTGGTTCATAATTTCATAGTGAGAAGGATTGGCAGTAAAGCACATAACATGCTGAAAATTCATGCATTGGTTACATTATGCAGACATGTCAACTCTCCGGATTTTCAGCCCTTCCTCTCGCTCTCCGGGTGAATGTCAAATTCTCCTGGTTTTCACCGAGAATTACCCATTAGGATGGTCAGCATTACATCAACCACCGCGATTCCGAATCGCCTGTGAAATATTTTTCTGTGTGCCTCGATGCACGGCGACAGACATTACAGTCATTGGTTTCGTACTTGTCCTCTCCTCCTATCTGCAAAAAGAGAGCCACCCCAGTGGCGCAGTGGTCGAAGCGCTGGCTTCCGACCAATCGTCCGAAAAAATTTGCTTTTATTACTGCTGTTTTTTGACTCAATGATACAAAGTCAAATACATCTAAAAGTGTTTTCTAGACAGATTTAATGTACTTAAGAATTAATAATATTTGGAAGCATAACATTGTGTGATGAAACATATATACTTATTATCCTAAGTTCTTTGTAGGAATACGACTATATCCAGCACTGTTTTGTCAATTTGTGATATGAACATCATTTACCTTATTTTTTATATTACAAATATATATACTTTAGAAGGATCGATTATTTAACAAATTAATATATTGTAATTAAATTACACTATATTAACTTGTAAAATATACTGTAATTAAATTAATTACAATATATTAACTTGTTAAATAATTGATCCTTCTAAAGTACATATATTTGTAATATATAAAAAACGAGGTACACGACATTCCATAAGCCGAATTAACAAAAACGCACTGAATATAGTGATATATCTACAAAGAATGTACGTTAAGTATAATAAGTTTAATCACAAAATGTAATGCTTACAAATATTAAATCTTTTACTTAGGTTTTAGACGGATGCTCTCTTATTAGACCCTCAGCTATGTTGCCCCCCCCCAACACACACACAGGTGACGTGATACAGCTGAGGACATAACTAATCTCAAAATGAACAGCCTGTGGTATAAAACTTAAACACACCCATTCATTGGCAACTGTCATGGGAAAGTTTTTTTGGTAATGTTTATATCACGTAATGACACCTTTAAAGCCAAAATTTCAAATGCAAACGCTATAGTGACACCAGTAGCATTTAAAGAACTTCCAAATTATACATAAAACATTCTAAACTATGAACTACAGAGGGAGAATCGAAAGTTTTGCAAAATGTGCATAAACCCATGCGCCGCAGCAGGTATGTCACCTATTTAAACTGTTGAATTAGTGCACTGCAGCCAGTAAAAAGAGATATAAAGTGGTAGTCATTGCTGTGAACAGCATTGCGTGTCGTCGTTCTGTCTGTGGTTGGGACGCCTAAAAGATGAACAGCCACAACCAGCTAATTAGCGAACTTTTGCTTTATGAGTTTGAGCTTGGCCACAACTCTGCTCAAGCAACACGAAGCATTTGTCATGTGAAAGGGGAAGGTTCCGTGAACCATAGCACTGCAACCAGATGGTTCAAGAAATTTCACTCGGGTGACAGAAACCTTGACAATCAGGCAAGGTAGGTTGCGGACCATGGATTCAGAGGCCGTGCACCAGGCCGTAGAGGCAAATTCGACAACCAGCCCTAGGAGATTATCTGGCAAGCTGGCCATATTGCAGACCACTGTGGTTCGTCACCTTCAGGACCTTGGCAAGGTGTACAAGAGCTACCACATTGTCCCACAAACTCGCACCAACTGAAGCAAACCGTCGACTGAAATTGTGCACGAAATACCTAGAAAACCTACACAAAGTATATTTCATCAAGAGAATTGTTATGTGCAATGAAAAGTTTGTTCCAGATGGTCGGACCATCAACGCAACGCCAACCTCTACTGTGAACAGCTGGAGCAGATGTATGGTGTTTTGGAGAAGTACCCCAGCACTGGTGAACAGAAAAAGAGCTCTCCTGCAGAATGACAATGCTCAGCCTCATACCGTGCAAAATCCAGGAACTTGAAGGCATCGAATGGGTATCACACCCAGCATGTAGTCCGGACCTTGCACAGTCGGATAATTACTTGTTCCGTTCCGATCTATAGCCCACTTCCTTCGAAGGCGGCACTTTAACAACCAGGTGGAGGTGGCAGTTGGGGTGAAGGAGTTCTTCACCTTATTGGACAAGAACTGGTACCACTGCGGAATCTAAGAACTCGCAGACAGATGGCTAAAGATGGTGCAACACAATGGCCTATACTTTAAATGCCAATCAGCTTTCGTCGTAAAGGTACATATGAAGACAAAGTGATCCAAATATTGCAAAACATTCAACTCACCTTCTGTATTTGACACAAAAAGAATTTTTCAAATGTGACATATACGTCAAACTTACTGACCAAAATACTGACAAATGCAATTGTTTTTGAAGGTTTAACGACCACCGTGAGCAACTCAATGGCTGTAAGCATTCGCCCGCCCCTAATTTAGGGTCACTGGTTCCAGGGAAAGGCGACAGCCAGAACCGTAAGACAAACACAACATCCATGCCTCACCAGGATTCGAACCCGGACCCCTTTCGGACGAATGATCAGAGGCCATCGCTTAGACCACTGGGCCACCGGGGCGGCACAAATGTAATTACAGCCTATCAATAAATTAGCCTTTTAGAAGTAAAATTGGGAATTCATTAAAAAAAAATATCTGGCCTCCACCATCCCCATAGCAAGACACCGCACACCTTTTTATTGAAAACAATTTTGTTTTATAAATACAGGATATTTTCATTGTTGTACTATAAAATGAAAAAAATATAAAAAATTTCAGATTGTGAACCTGAAACACAAAAGACAAATAAGATTAATTCACTGAAAGCAAAGGGGATGTGATAACATAACATGGCGAAACACATAATACAAAGTAGAGAAGAATGTATGGCTCTCAGATATCATATTTTTAAGCAATTAGGGAAAGCCAATGCTCAGGAAACACTTTCATCACTGGGCCACTTAGTACAATAATAATTATTACTAGGTTAGGAAAAATGAGAAAAAGAAATTACGTTGAACTGAAAAAAAATTGTCAAATCACTAGGAAGTAGTCATGTTCCCCCCAAAATGCTGTAATGGAAAAAATATAAAAAAAAAAGTACTGCCTTTACTGACCAATTTAAAAAAAAAACTGATAAATTACTGACCAATTTAAAAGAAAACGACAAATTACTGACCAAGATGAAAAAAACTGCCTTTAATGACCATTTTCAATATCTGTGTACGCAGACAGATGGACGGTGATAGAAAAAAACATGCCCTTCCTCATCAAAAGCCGTGAAAAACATTCTTATTAGTCACAAAGGAACATATAATGTACATTGTGCTTGGGAACTATATATTTTTCCCTTCCCACTTCATAAATAGGAAATGGAAGCCCTATAATTCCTTAATGGCCAATGCATGAAAAGGTAGAGTTGTTCTCGGTGGAACACAAAAACAAGTTAAAAAAGGAATTTTTTTGCAGATAACACTTTGAGCACAAAATGAACATTACTTCCACTGAACAATATCAAATGGATTGTTCCTATTTTCAGAGTATACATATCAGCACTAAGAACAACATCTTCTCCTGTTCTTATTTTGGTGCCATGTATAGTTTACCCACTGTCCTACTTGAAGGTGAGATAGGTTACTGAAGCACTGTTGTATTGCTGTTTGTATACTATCTCCATACAGCTCTAGTGAGAATGGGAAACAATTTTCTGTTTCAATAGGCTGCCCAAAATATGACCCTGATTTCAAATAAGCCTGGTAAAGTTGATGCTGCCTGAAATATAGGGCTGAGGTAACATTGACAACATTTTTAGAATGTTGAATGTAATTTTTAAAAAAAGAATGTTTGCTTTCAAAACGCATCGCCCACAACCATATTAGTGGACCACACTTTAAAATAAGCTCGGGATAATGCAGCATGTAATGATGTTTTGGTCTTAGACGTACATCAGGAAACAGAAATTTTCGGTAAAACAGATATTCTTTTATTAAAGCATCTAAATATGCTATTTGAGATTTACTGAAATTAGAACTACAATTTCTTGTAGCATACAAATCAGATTCCAAACTTCATCACTTTTATCTATAATTTTATACTGAAGAAAAAGACTCAGAAATCGAATCATTGTCCGTTCTGAACTGCATGACCACCAAGCTTCTTTTTATTTGGTAAGACAATGCTTGGTTTGTTCCGTGAGTTCTCGTCTTTAAATCTAAAGGTTTGAATGGCATTGTTTAAGTATTTATATGTGAACCATTTTTTTGTTTTCACCAAATATTTAATAAACAGTGCAAGTTCATAGGACATGACACCCTCAAAAATATCATGACCAAGACAAGGAGGTAAACCTGGTGAACAAACATGATAATAGCTTAACTCATTAAAAATAGAATTAAACTTGATTCCCTCAACAGCTTCATGATTCCCTTCTGATAACACCTGCACAGCTTCACAGTATGATTCTATGCTCCTACAAGGAGATCTCAGTTTATGGGGAGAGTTCTGGAACTCGGAACTGGTTATTGTGCAAAATCTGCAAAAATACCCATTACCAAAATGCTCTATAAAACCTCCAATGCCATGGCTACCAAGGTTGTCCCCAATGATGAAAGCCACAGTTCCTTTTTGAAGTTCACCATCAATCTGAACACCGTGCAACTCCAGGTGTTTCAGATCATTTATCAAGGGTCGAAACACAGCCTCTTGTCCAAAATATTTGTAATCTTGCTCTCTGCACAACAGAACCAACTGGATTGGATTAACTTTGGATCTGTTATATATGTATATATTACCCAAAGTCATGTACACAGCAAGCATTTTATGTTTTGTTTTTGCAGAACCTAATGGATTGACAATTTCAAAACTATCTTGATACAATATTAACTGTAATGATCGTTTATTTTCTTGGAAAAAAATATTATTCTGGAATACAGAACCATCTGTAAAATCACATAATAAATTTTTCTCTGCAGGTATTGGTTTTGAAAATTGCATTTTAATAGAGTTATCACTTAAGAGGGATTGTAGTGTCTTTTCAATTGGAATATAATGGAAATGAGAAGGCTGATTAGTCTGATTGAACCCCAATCTAATATTAAGTGGCTCAATATAATCGAAGTTTTCTTTAAAAAACTTGTTGCGCAGATAATGTGAACTTAAAGCTTTTTGTGCATTAGTGAATGGGTTACTTTTTTGAATATTTGAAAGAAGAGATTGTGACAAATTAGTACCCATTCCAAGGCCTAGTTTTTCTAAAAAAACATATGAAAGACTTTCTTGGCAACCTTGTTGCAATTGCTGATTTCATCAAACATTACCTGAATTGTTGACCCAGGAGTGTTATACTGGCATTGCAAACGTAAGTAAAACAGATCAAGATCTTGTGTAATAGTGTCCTTATCATTTTCTAATGACTCCATATCCTGGGTAGATACATGGTCAAAAGGTGGGATCATTTCCCTAAAGGCTGATTGCTGATTTACCTGGGTCCCACCTGGGGCAAAAGTGCAATGACTGCGTGAAATATGGGACGCAAACGAGGTAACTTTTGAAAAAAGTTTAAAACATGCTTCAAATGGGCAAGTAACTGTTACATGTGATTTCAAGTGCTGCTTTAGGTGTGCAATCAATTGACTTGGAGAGTGACACACTTTCTGGCAAGAGACAACACCACATGTACAACAATTATCTTTTGTTTTCTCATAACTGCGAGTGCTGGGTCTTATAAAAGCATGATTTCTTTTGATGTGGGACTTAAAGCCTTCATAAGTCTTGAAAATTCCCGGGCAGTCATTAAAACCACAGGGGAATCATACATTTGGTACATTTGTATGAGCACGATAATGTATCAAGTACAGTTTTGCAACAGGAAATGTTTTGAAACAGATATGACACTCTAACATTACCATTCTTCTAGGATCTTCAGGAAGTTGCCCTGTCCAATTATGGTACCTGACAGAGAGGGAAAACAGAATTTATATTGTGTTTGTACATACAGTGTTAGAATTAGAAATAAATATTCTACTGGCCCAGCGAACCACTAGAATTTGCAAACCACTGGTCCACAAAAATCCCCACTGGTCCGCAAAAGAAATAACTTAGACATTTACAATATATGTAGAAAATAATGTATCATTTCAATGGAATTATATCCAATATTTGTTTTTAAACCTATCATTAATTTGCAGCCTAAGAAAACCATACAGCAAGGTAAGCGAAATTCATTTTTTAACTTGACAAATTCGAGGTAAAAAAAAAGATACAACTTACTGGCCATCCGGGCCAGTAAAACCAACAGTTCAGTGGTCTGACTGAAGTTTTACTGGCCAGTGGCCATTGGACCACTAGGTTATTCGAACGCTGCATGCATGCATGCATACACACACACACACACACAGTGGAACTTCAGTCGAATAACAATTTTTCGGTTGCTGTGCGTTGCTTAGCGTGGAAGGAGCGATGGATTTATTTACTCAACTGACGCCACGTATTTAGATGATTTTCACCGTGGATCTCGCCCTTTGGATTTAACTGCGCAGCGTGTTGTTGCTCCGCGATTTTCTTGTGATTTGGGTGTGTTATTGGACTCTTTGCTCCTTAATTTCACGTTCTCCTGAAGTATAAAGGTATCGTCTTTTATTTTGCTTTGTTTCGAGCACAGTGAGTGCCTATTTTGTTGTATTTCATCTTTTTTACGTTTGGCCGAGCTGGCCAGGCTCGCTACTGGGCTCTGCCATTAAAGATGGGGACTTCCGGTAGGGATAGTGATAGCCCTAATCTCTCTTCCTTTTCTGATGCCCCAGATGGGGGTGTTGCCACGCAAGCGTCCGCTCGTGGCGTTGCCAAATTGCCTTTTCGAGCTACGTCAAATCTCCCGGCTTCCGCTAACGATGATGACGCAATGGACTTCACTGGAAATGCAGCCTCTTCTAGCACTGCCGAGCCCAACGTGTCATTACCTTCGTTTTCTTATGTTGCAGCCTCCAAAGTCTCTCGTCCAGCATCCAAGAATAATTATGTTGGCGCTGAAAAGCTGAAATCTTTCATTTCCCAAGCTGGAAATAATATCGTGCTTAATATCCCAGCCAGCTCTCCAGCTGGCAAAGCTTTTACTGAGAATCTTGCAAAAGGCGTCCATTTCGAAGCCCTTCCGGACACTCCTTTGCGAGTATATGCAGATGCCATTGCACAGCGGTTCCCATCTCAATCTATTCCGCAAATGTATCGAAGAGGACGACTTGTGGTCGTTTATCTGGCCACGGCTGAAATGACGAAATCTCTCCTAACAATTGGCCTCACAATTGGTGATTGACATCTTTTTGCAGAACCGATGGGCCAAAGACCCATTAACGTTTCTTTCTACCCGGTCCCGTTGGAAGTGACAGATCTCATGTTGTATGCTGCATTATCTTCAGTTGGTCGGGTAGTTGGAGGCATACAAACGCATCTTGCTGCCCGAAACGACCCATTACGTGATCCACGACATGCGTCGATCCAAGGTGCTCGCCGTGTTGCGAGGGTCATATTTCCATCACAAGAAGCAATCGAACGGCTTCCAACACACTTCACGGTTCGGTGCGAGGATCAAGTCAGGCAAATAAACTTCCTGACGGAATTCCATTGTAGTCAATGTCACCAGGTTGATCACTACGATAAGCAGTGTCCAGTTGTTCCACCAAAGTCTGTTTCGCCCGTCTATCAAGATCCGACGCCTTCTCATCAAGATCCGACTCCTTCCTCATCAAGATCCGACGCCTTCTCATCAAGATCCTAGTAGCGCTCCGTTACCGACGGTGGTTCCTGCAAACAACCTACCTTCGGTGGCAACCTCTACGCCAATTATTGTCCCACCTTCTCTCTCGGAGGAACACTACCCAGTTTTGCAATCTTCAGCAGCTTTTCGTGTTCCTGCGGACCCTACAGCAGCTGCTGAGTCCGTTACGACTGACCAGTCTGATACCGAGACCTCGACCGCTGATGACACCGCCTATCAAAGCGTCAGCGACCAAGCGATGAGTGATGGGACGGAGGGCTATCTCCGGACCCGTCCTGACAAAAGGGATGCCAAATCTCCTTTGCGGCTCTACGAAACGACGGCGACAATCTGGCAACTCTACTCAAACCTCTCCGACTAAAGCTGCTGGATCACCTGCTTCGGGTCGTCCTGTCAAGTCTCTCAAGCCAGTTATCTACCTCCTGCCTCTTGAAGAATTTTCCGCACGCCTACACATAAATGTGTTTCCGGACACTTCTCTCCCTTATAACGAATTGCACGACTTTGCTTCTGCCATGACTCTTCTTCCTAATTTACCCACCTATGTCAACCGATTTGAAGGTCGCTACCCAGCAGTTGAGAATCAACTAGCACAACTGTTAACTCTTTACAACACTATCAAGAGTCCATCTGCCGAGGATGCTACCACTCAGAAGTGCATCCAACGGCGGTACAACAACTTCCGTTCCCATTTGGAAAAGATTGACACTGCCACTAGAGACATGGCACTTTCACTGTGACTTCCTTGAATTGTCGCGGGTTCGCGACACCAGTGTTGAACTCCCTCGTTTATGAGGATATTTCTGCCTCTGGTGGAGATGTTCTCCTTCTCCAGGAAACTCACTGCTCTGCTGACACTCCCACTCACCTATGGAGACGCTGGCCGTACACCTTTTACCACTCGTATCGCCTTTCGCGGTATGGTGGTATAGCTGTAAGTGTGCGCCAGCGGTTTTTGACTCAGCTGACTTCTATTTCTGTGAAAAATTTACACCTTGATTTTATTCAGTGTTTTACCTTTAGTGTGCATAATGTTACTTTTCATATCTTTAATGTATATATTCCCACTGATGAAATATATGTTGCTCATCTTTTCAGTAATATTCGTGCAGCGATTCCTCCCGGGGATTATTTCGTTCTTGGGAGGGATTTTAACTGCACGCTGCAGCCTTTTCTTGACAGAAATTCGTCTTTTGGCGAATACCGCATGAATTTAGTTTCACAGCTGACTCAGCTCCTTGATGATTTTCATCTTGTCGATACTTTCAGACGGCTAAATCCTGATTCCCTTTCCTTTACGTGGTGTAATCCGCCCACGTTCGGTTCTACTGCTGCGCGGTTAGACCGAATATATGTTTCTGCTTCCTTACTCCCTGCTCTCACTGCTGCTCGACATTCAATTACTGTTTCTTCCGACCATTCTGCCGTTTCACGATCAATTTGCATTCGTCCGAAAGGGGTCCGGCTTCGAATCCCGGTGAGGCATGGATGTTGTGTTTGTCTTACGGCACTAGCTCTCTCCCTTCCCTGGAGCCAGTGACCCTAAATTAGGGACGGGCGACTGCTTGTAGCCCATTGAGTTGCTCACGATGGTCGTTAAACCTTCAATCAAAAAAAAAAGAACCTATCACTTTGCGTCTCTCCTGCACCTTCATCTACACGTCGTCATTGGACGTTTGATGACACTCTCTTGCAAGACCGTTCCTTTTGTGAGGAAGTTGAGAAGTTCCTTTCTGATCGAAAGCTGCTGCTCACAACAACCCCAACCGCCTTGCGTTTGTGACTTGATGTCAAACGGGATCTTCTCTTGCTCGTTCGTCAACTCTCCTTTACTATTTCCACCCCTCGCTCGATGGAGGTGAGTAACCTACGAGGACTCCTCTCCGCGACGCCAATGTCTGACCCGCACTATGCCTCCGTCCGTGATGAACTTCATGCCTGCCTCGAACCGTTTGCTTAGCAAGCAGTCCGTCGTCTTCAGCTCCTACGTATTTCACCATCGACGCATTCTTTCGAAGTCCTTTCAAAGATGGAATCCATGTGACGTACGTTATTTTCCATCAGACATCTCCGATTGCCTGATGGCACTGTTACTGGCAATACAACTCTCATCTGCTCTCATGTCCGTCACTTCTTTCAGGAGAAGTTCCGAACGGTTGCGCAGGGTTCTTCTTTTTCTTCCTCCTCTTTTCTTTCTTCTCTCCCTCAGGTCCCGTCTTCTCTCTGCGCCCCTATCATTGCTGATTTTTCTTTACCTGAATTGAGAGAGGCTTTTGCCTCTCTCAATCTTCGCTCTTCCCCGGGACCTGATGGCCTCCCGCTCTCGTTTTATCGGGCCTTTCTTCCGTCACTCATGCCTTTTCTCTCTGCCGCTTTTTCGTGTGCTCCTTCTTCTCCTGCGTTTCCGCCGGAATTTTCGGGTGCATATGTCATCTTCCTGCCGAAGAAAGGTGACCTTCTGGACTTGTCGAATTGGCGACCCATCTCCATTCTCAACTTGGATTACAAATTCTTCAATAAACTCCTTTCTCGCCGCCTAAATTCTGTTCTTCCGTTCCTCATATTCCCCGACCAGACATATACTGTGCCTGGTCGTTCTATTTCTAACAATATCTCCTTTCTTCATAACCTTTCCTTTCTTACACTAAAACATTCCGAACCATTACTAGCTTTGTTTAATCTTGACCAGAAATCCGTTTTTGATAACGTCTCTCATACTTACCTTCTGCCGTATTAACTCACTTTGGTTTTCCTCCCGCTCTTGTTTCTCTCATCCTTAGCCTCTACCGGGGCGCCCATTTGCACGTTCGGACGGCCACATTTTTACGGCCCGGATTCCTTTTCGATATGGCATCAGACAAGGTTGTCCATTATCAGGACAACCCTTTGCTCTCGCCTTTGAGCCCTTTTTGATTGCAAGTCAATGGTCTCTCTTACCTGTGGTAGGACCGATTGTCTCTAGTACTCGGCACCACCGTTTTCTTGTCTCTGCTTACGCAGATGATGTTACCTTTTGTCTTCGCCGCGATGACCAATTTGATACTCTTCTTGCCGCTTAAGAATAGTATGCTGCTCTCTCTGGTGCTGCCCTGAATACTCAGAAAAGTGCTGGCCTCTGGTGTGGTTCTTGGAGAGGCCGCACTAACTTACCGTGGGGAGCGGTGTGGTCCTCCTCGACCCAAAAAATTTTGGAGCTCATTTTGGACACTCCTTTACTGCAAGCAACGTCACTTGGCAAGCTCTCCGCCCACGACTTCATCGCACGGCTGGTTTTTTGGCGATTTACGTTTTCCCTTTCCTCTTTCTTTCAACGTGCTCAAATTGTTCATCGATATCTTCTCTCACAATGCTTCTATCCCTATAATTCCTGTGTGTTTAAATCGCATCATTTCTTTGCTATCAATAGTATTTTCACTACAGTGATATGATCATCTAGACATTGGATTTCTGCTGCCACGCTTTCTCGGCCAACATCCTTTGGTGGTCTTCATTTCCCGGATGTCAGAACATATTATCGAGCTTACCGAATCGTCTCCTTCATTCGTCTTCTCCTTTCGCCCTCCCTGCACTTTCTTCTACCCTGAATACTCTTATTTCTCTTCATGATTAATCCTTGACTTTCCTCCTTTTTCTTTGGATGGATTCATCTCCTTCTACTTCTAAACGACTCCCACCACTTCTTATCGACGCTCTAGCGGTATTTAATTCTCTCTCGCTACTCCGCACTCCTCCCTCTACAACCCTGGACCTGTTTCAGAACCTCTTTTCTTTTCCACTCAGATTCATCCACCCGATCAACCATGCTTTCTTTTCCCACCTTGGTTCCGCTCAGGAATTCTCACTGTCGAAGCTTTATTAACTTCCGATTTGACCTGGAAACCCCTCTCTTCTCTTTTCCCGAACCTTCTTCCACCTTGGAAGAGGAGTATGACCTTCGTCGCTCCACTCTCCGTACCCTCTTCCCACTTCTGGTTTCTGACACTGGCCTTGTTTCTGTCTCTGAACCGAGCCTCTCTCTTCCTTTCTTCCTTCCCTTTCGGGACTCCGTTGCTCCCATTTTTTCTTTTTTCACTGCCTCTATCTATGCGCTCCTCCGTGCGCCCCTCACTTCTCCGCATGGTCTTCTTGATGCTTCTCCTTCTCTTCTGCTGCAAATCTGGTCTGCCTCTTTCTCTCCCCTTTCTACCCCGTTAGAGCGAAACATCCACTGGCGGTTTCTTCACCGCCGCCTTCCTGTTCCTTCTTCTTTCTTTGACATGTCTATTTCTTCTACTTTTCTCTGCTGCTTTTGTGGTGTTGAAGGTGATGTTCCTGATGTCTATTGTCATATCCCGTTCTCTTTCCACTTCTCAATACTGCCCTTCGTCTTGTAGGCACCATTTGCTCCAGAGACATCCCTTTTCAAGCGTACGAAAGGCTATTGCTTACCAAACACCCCCGGCTATTTTGAGGGATGCCTGTGCCTATCTCTTCGTACTTGTCAAACATGTCGTTTCCCTTTATCATCAATCTCTCCACTCTCCTGCTGCCACACCTAGTATTCTCTCTGCTGACGCGGCCTTACGGTCGATTTTTAGGAATCGCATCGTGTCTCGACCACATCTGGAGAACTTCGCTGCTTCCACCCCTCAATCTCAAGCCTCTTTCCGGTCTACCTGGGCGCAGGGGACCGGTTGGTTCGAAATCACTTGATCTTCCATTCATCTTTCTTTCTGATTTTTTTTGGGTTTTTTTTCCAGCTTCGAAGATCTGAATGCATCAGTTGAGATTTTGTGTTCTGTCTTCCTGGTGCTTCGTCACAGCGTCTACTAAGTGTTTGTCATGTAACTGCTAATGATTTGTAGTGTAGTGGTTTTCTGCAATTTTTGTGTAATTCGTGTGCATGTACCGTGCTGTATTTGTTTCTTCGTTGCACTTGTCCTTACTACTTGTTCTTCACTCATGTGTCTGCTTTTGCTGCCTGTACCTTCATTGAGTTGCGCACCGTGTATTTGTTCTCTAGGAGCAATACGAGAGGTATTGCCCTGCGAGACTTTGCTCTTTCTGTTTTTTCTTGCTGCATTGTGTTGTATTTTTCAATTTATACCTTATTTCTGTCTTGCATTTTCACATTCTTTGACGTCATGTATTTCTTGCTCGTCCCATGTCATTGTTTTTTGGACCGATGCAATATTGCACGGCTTGCTGTTTGTATTTTGTGTATCCTTGTGTTTCACTTGGGGAGTTTGCCCAAGTTTCCACTATGTTCTGTAATACTTATCATGTTTTTGTCACATATCGTGTGGTTTCCTCGATTGTGGGAACTTCTGTACCTTTATCGTAGTATATGCTTTTGTTGTGTTTTACATGTTCCCTTCTTTTTGTGCACTGCGTTGTACAACTATATTCTTGTAAATATATTTTCCTGTTGTTTTGTGCTCTGCTCTCACTGTGCACGTCATCATATGCTTTATTAATGAATCATTACTTTTGCTTGTGCATCATCTTCCTCAAGCATGTATTGTTCCTTATTAACGATTTTAACATTTTGTCATCCTTAGTTGACTGCCGTATAACATTCACCTGTCATATTTCATCAGTATCGCTCATTGTTTTGCTGTTTATTTTTCCATATGTGGTACGTCTGTATTTCCTATGTTTTTGCCAATAAAGTATATTTTGAAATAACTGCTACAATTAATTTACAGCCAGTGCCGTTAATGTCTACCAGATGGAGACGTCTCAGTAGCTGAGCCCATCTTACGGATTAAGGATGTCAGAAGCAGACATAAAAAAACACACATATTGCCGTGGATTGTTGGCCACCGTGGTGTAAAGCTAACGCGCTCGGCTAGATATCGGGAGATCCGGTACTCAATTCCCCGGCATTGACAGAATAACAATTTTTGGTTTGATGTGTTTTGCTAAAACGTGGAAAGAGCGATGTATTTGTTTATTCACTGACGCCCCTTATTCGGAGGATTTTCACAAGAAATAGTGTATAATTGGATAAGCACTACACTCTCGAAATTCAACAACTGGACACAAGATTATGTAACAAAAGAAGAATAACATCTGTTTTGGTATTAATGGAGCATAATGTAAAGCAAAAAAAAAGTGTATTGTTATTGTGTCACGTATTGTATGCAGGTTCCTCAAAATTTAGTTTTTGGTTATTCATGGAAGATAGAATTTTTCAGCTAAGTGACACTAAGATCTAATTACTGAAATATATGAATAAGATTTGCATGTATTATTTACAAGGGTAACAGCACGTTTTCCACTAAGCTCACCATAAAACTTATTTCACAGTGCAGTCGTGTTAACAAGTATCTTGAAACATCTTCGAAAACTCAAAACTAGTCCATCGAACTAAAATGAGGAATATTCTAACAAAAGAAAAATTTCCCGAATAAAATGTTCATTAAATTCTGGGTCGTTATTAAAATGAACTGTACATCCATATTGTGCTGAATAAACGTCAAGGAAATTTGTGTGCTTATTATTTGTCACAAGCCCTCAGCTTTTTTCAGAACTATTTGCAGATATTACACACATGTTAAAGGGCAAACGCATTTTGAATACCCACATTCGATTTTTCTCAGTGGGAAGGATATATAGTTACCGCACATTGCAGGAGTCTGGTATGTGAGCAAGTGTCTTACGGTCAACGTAAAACCAGTAGACCGTCGAAGTAAGACAAGTGATTCATAAAATATCATGTTTTGAACAAATTTTATAAATTTTGTTAAGCACAACCAAATCGGAAAGCTGTAATGGGAGAGTAACTCATATGTTACATAATTATACCTTTCAATCAAGGAAAGTTAAAGGATAATAAAGAAAATAATGTTGATAAATACGCTATATTGAGAAAGTCACCAGACACCTAGAAGAGAAACACAACATAGCATTTATTGGCATACATTTGCACGGTGTCGGTCTACCTTTGGCCTCAATGCATGCACTGACCCTTCGAGACATACTTTCGACAAGATTTCGGAACACAGCGATAGGCATGGGCTTTCATTCAGTACATAATTTTGCCGTAATTGCTGCTCAGTAGTAGACCTTGGTTCCGAAATTCTTATGCTGCCCTCTAATTCATCCTATAAGTGCTCCATGCGATTAAGATAAGGGCTCTGTGCTAACTAATTCACAAACGATACAGAATTATCGTCAAACTACGCCGTGACAGTCCTTCCTTTGTGGCTCGGTGCATTATACTTCTGGTACTAACAAGGCTGGGTTCCATAATATTGCCACGAAGTTGGCAGGACATAATTGTCCAGCAAGATGGTTTTGCATGCTGCAAAAGAGATGGTAGTCGGATGGGGATGCACCTAGATCTCCCGTTTGTGGTCCCAAGTGACTTGAAGGTCCGCTAGCGTGATACCTCTTATACTCACCGTGGTCGATGTCATAGTCCGGGCACAAAGGGATTCACTACTCTTGTCCTTGCTGAAAACGACATTGCTTCTGGGATGACCTGATAATTTAAAAGAAACAGCAACCCATTAGACAGTAGTTAAAGTATTTTGATTGCGACAAACTAATTCATTAGTTCGGTAGCGAGTAGCAATGAAATTGAGCTGTTCTTTGTGGAGCGTAGGTTAGTGTTGAATGCAGTAATTGAGCAACGAATAAACATGAAATTTTTGGTGAAATTAAAGACAACGCCATCTTGATCACTTTGTATTTTACGTGAGGCATACAGGGAAGAATTCATGTCTCCCTGCTCAAGTTTTTGCGTGACATCAGTGCTTTCCTTTTCGAAACACCAAACTTCTTAAAAAACAGGGAAGTGAAAGCAAATTCTACGTAGTTGTTCGAATTGATGGACGACTGGGTATTTGAATGGTACCAGAAATGCTCGACATCTGTAAAGAAACTTGTAAGCAAATTTTCAAATTTTTTTTAATAAGATAGGTTTGTGACAATATGCTTTCCTCGATTCTCAGCACTGAAATAAATGACAATTACAACGAAATTTCTGCTGATAATCAGGGGATAACCAAACTTTTAGGAAGTTACATAATTTTTAGAAACTTTTTTTCTGAAAGTGTTCGATACATATATTTTGGAATTTTTTTTCTAAAAGTGTTCTAAAAGATTTGCAATACCCCATATGTTAGAAAATATTATCAAGGAAAGCATGAATTTATTGGCCACTCCTCTATGGAACAGTATTGGAAAGATTTCTACTTTCTTGAACTTTAAAGAGACTAACATCATGGAAACAGTCGATATCATCTCAAGCAAGCATGTAGTGATATGATATCTGCTAAATTACAACGGTTTTGCATGCGTTATCAAAAGATGAAATTACAATGTACCGTATAATTGCCTCATAAAAATTCATGTAACGTACTCGTCATATCACTTACGTTATTTTCAAAAATCATCATCTTTTCCTTACGTGTTCCAATTTATAACATTTTTAAGTCTAAAATTGGATTGAAAAAGCCTCCCATTGGACAGCTAAAGCTTCGCAAATCTTTGTGCTTACAACGCCACAAAAATCAACGGTATTAATACGATATATGTGTTTCTTGGGCAGCTGAATTTAAGATTAAACAGAGAAATTCTAAAAGTACTCAACCCTTTCGTGCGTAAGAAATACCCATTAACGAATAAAAAAGTAAGATTTTAAGTAAAACGGGATGAAGAGATGTTTTAGCGTTGGCTCTGTGTTGCAGAAAAATTAAAAGAATGAGAAATTGTGGAAAGAAGAAATAGATGGTGTGTTCAGAAAATCTCGAGTAAAAGAACAGGGGAAATCTCCAAATAGGTAAACACAGGCACGAGGAATCCCTAGTACATTAACCGAAATTTAAAAATAATTGATTGTACAGAATCTCAGCCAAAACAACACCCCTGAAAAACATTTAAGCACCTAAGAATTGTTAGCAGATCGTAAACAAAGGTTTTCTGTTGCTACGAGAATGTAGCCTTTTTAGTTTAATGAAAGTTGTGTTGACCACTTAAATTTGTGCGGAATGAGATCAAAATTTAGTGACTATAAGAGATTTTCCTTGAGTTATTATGGAGCATGACAATGAAGCTACCTTAATTGCACTAATAACATTAGAATGTAGAGTTCGCTCTACATTCTAATGTTTTTCTGTTTCAACTTTCAAACACATTTACAGGTCCTCTGTAAATGTATTTGAAATTTGAACCAGAAAATATTCTGGGTTCTCATTTAGAAGGCTCAGGGTGAGAAGTAACATCTCGGATTATAGTTCTCAGATGCTGAGAAACTGTAGCTCTATATTTCTAAGAAAGCATCGGTTTGTTAAGCGCTCTGTCGTCTTCCTTGTTAATTGATTCCTTTGTGGGACAAAGTAAATGGCAAAGCAATAATTGGATGCAGCAGCTGTAGTTCTGTATGGTCTCAGACGCTTAAAGAGAAATTGAGAATAGCGCAGTCTGTTACTTAAAGAATCAAGCGGCATGATTTTAAAATTTAATAAAAACGTGTGATTCTATGCAATAAGGATCGCCAATCGCGTCACTAATATTCGAAGTACATCTGGGTTGCTTGATGCAATTACCTGAACATATAGTCCTGCAAATTTAAAAAAAGTAAGCGAATTACTTTTTTGTATATTCAAGAACGGAAGAACAGACGTTTTGTTACTGATTAAGCTTTATGAAATTTTACAATGCATTACTTTCATTTTTGAAAGCATTTTTAACAACTGGTATTTTTTAGGAATAACTTCTACAAAACAGCGAGTTTAAAATTACTAAATTATATCTGAAAAATTTGGAACGAAATGCAGTTTAACAGGAAAATATATAGCCTTTCGTACGATAGTAAGTCAACGTATTTATCTCAGATTAATAATAATTTCAGGTGCCAGTATTTATTTTGAGTAAATAAATACATCTATTAAAAATAAAACGTATTTCTATGGTTAATATAAGATCATTGCGTTTATTATTACGGAGTTACGGCCTCTATGATTCAAAGTAAATATTCTGGACACATTTAAGGAGTTACAGACCTAAAAGCTAAATTCGAAAATGTTAATGTTAAATATAATGCTGTTCTTTTTTGTGACAATGACGACCTCTTTCCACGGATAGAGTTAACCATAAGTTTGAGAAACGAAACCATTTTTCTTGCGAATGATCTGTATTCAGAAAACTGAAAAATAATTAATCTATTAAATGTACATGCTTAATAAGTGAAAGTTTTTGCACAAACTGTGTGTTACTAATTTGTATGTGGAACGCAGAAACGATTATCTAAAAGAAATATTTATTATATCTTGCTAGTGGCATCCGGGTCTATGACATAATATTTTGCTTCTTAATTATATATAATTACAACCTATTGTTTTGGTACGTTACTCTTTCTGTTCTTATTGTTTTCATACTCCCAATAGGAAGTGGAAAATTATTTAGCGACTTAATATTGCATTTAGCGTGAAAAAATGAATTTTGATAATAGGTTGGCAACAACTTTTAAAAGGCGACAGGGACCGCTGCATGTTGATCAAAAGTCCCTTAAAATGAAATTAAATGTTTGTTGCTTAATTATATGTATATTTATTTTTGTAACTATTACTGAAAATGATTTCTGATGATTTTTGCTGAATGCACATACTTATTTAAATTTTTGTGGCAAATTTCCTTACATGAAAATGTACAAAATGGTAAAATATTTGAACTCATATAGTTTTCACGTTTGTCTCGGTTGACGAGTGAGACTAGGTTTCGCGAATGGAATTCACTGACGAAATTCTCAATTTATGATTCTATAGTCCTCTCAGGTAGATTCTGTGCAAATATAAAATTTTGTAGCTATTTGCTCCAAAACTGAAAATCGAAAAAAGGAACAGCAGAACGAAATTTCTATGTTTGAACTTCAACTGAGCTTCTGTCTTTAAACTTCAAACTTTGGTATGAAAGACAATTAATTCAGCGGTACACAACTCCATAAATTAAACACATTTTTTGCGCTTTCCAACCGTAGGTTGAAGAAGTGTATATGCTCCAGCTTTTTCTGTCCGCCTATCGGCACGTGAATTCGCGTAAAAATGGTTCGATTTTGATGAAATTTTAGTGTGTGATAGGGGACCACCTGTGGACGAACCGTATTGAAAATAGAAGAAATGGGGTCAAAGGTCACGGCATAGGAGCGGGATCCATTCAATTGCTCTGTTGCATCATAACTTGCGTAAATATGGTTCCATGTCGATGAAATTTTAGTTTATTGAAGGGAACCACCTGGGAATTAACCCTCTTTAAAATGGGTAATGTGGGTTCAAAGGTTAGGACATAGGAGCGGGATGCATTACATTGCTATTATGCGTCATAACGTATGTCAAAATGGTTCGATTTCGATAAAATTTTAGCATGTGGTAGGGGACCACGTGGAGACGAACCCTACTGAAAATGAACGAGCTGAGGTCAAAGGTCAGGACATAGAATCGGGATCCATTCCATCGTTCTTATCCTATACTGTTAAAGGAGCAATTTTTGTATGTATGTAAATTTTATTTTGAAAACAGCTCTAAAGATTTTGATGAAAGTCGTTAGCCTACCGTTTTCTGGTACTAGAAATCGATTGAGCTTGATCTCGACTTTAGGAAAATTCGTCTAGTGCGTTAAATAATAACACCGAATTACCACGTTTTTAGTGTCATGGCGTCTTATTAATGTTGCCCATGCTTAGAAATCTTATGACGTCGCAATCTCGCAATTGAAATGCCGGCGCGCGGTCACGCCATCTGCCACATTACGTCACGCATTGTGCGTGGATCATATTAAAGGTTTATAACGTCACACTCTTTTGAGCAGATGGTCGCGATTCCCATGTGCATCTTTAAGTCACGCGTTGTGTGCGTATGTCCGTCCGCACGATAACTCGCGTAAAAGTAGTTCGATGTCGATGAAATTTTAGTATGAGGAAGAGGAACTCCTGGGAAGGAACCCTACTGAAAGTGAACGAAATAGGGTCAAAGGCACCTGCAGGACCTGCCAGCGGTCACGTTTCAACAGCACAATGGGCGCCCGCACGTGGCACGCATCGTACAACAGTTTTTCACGGGCCACCAGGTTTCACTACTGCCGTGGCCCGCCTTTTCTTCCGATACGTCGCCCATCAAACACGTCTGGTCGCTGATCGGCAACCGAGTGACTCGGCAAGCATCACCCGCGGCGGCGCATGATGAACTGTGGCAACGTGTGGAAGCAGCCTGGTCAGACATACCCCAAGGTCACACCCAAAACCTCTGTCGTTCGATGCTGTGGCATGTAGAGGCCGTTATTGCCTGCCATGGGGCCACACGAACTATTGATGTCTGCGTGTTCCGCAAGTCGCAGGGGCCTGTAAGCTCAATCGTTTCATCTTTGTATCTGTTGTTATGTGTCCAGTAAATCTGGCTTTGCTATCTCGTGTCTCTTGGTGTTGCATTTTGGGTGGCCAGCAGTGTAGCTTGTTTTTTTCAACCAGAGTAACATTTTTCTGTCTAACCAAGAGGGTTACTCATTCAGTTCAACAGATTTCAGGAATTTGTTCCAGAAAAAAAAATTAATGCTTATATTATTTCTGAAATTTTAAACTAACACATATACCGCCTTTTCTCTTGAAAACGGATCCCTCGTACTAACGGGAAAATCCAATTTAAGAAAATACTTGGATACGCTTTTTGAAATACAGTGACACCCATGATTATGTTCAGCGTGTGTTAGTGCACGTATCTCGAACAATATTACCATAACGGCAGTACTTTCGGTTCGCACACGCCGTTCTAGGTGACTCCATGCACAGTATCTGAATGAGCCCCGATCGGGTTGATCGGCTTAAGTGTGTCTAAGGAGCCGTGTTAAGAGTATCTATCTAAATTCCAGCAAACCTTTCTGGATTTCAATTGAAAAGGCTGTCTTTACTCTCACGGAATGTGAAAACCTCGGATGTGAGGTGCTAGAACTTTCCGACCATATTTCTGTACCCATATAGAATTTGTTCGTCATTTTGTAATATAAATAACAACGCGCCAAATAAAAATATCTCAACACATGAAGTACTAATCCAGTCACTTTTTCCAGTAGCTGTGATAGCTCATAGTTGGAGTGTGTGATAGTGGTATAATTTACATAAACAAAGAATGCAACGAATTTGGAGAAAGTATTTCTAGCAATAATTCGTTATGTTGTTCTAAAGAGACAAAATGGAAATTTAAGGATTTTAAAAATATCATGAAAATGATACATTTTTTGAACGCATTATCTAAATATTCAGAGTGTCATTTCCAGCGATTTTTAATTTTACTAATCACTATCTACTTTAGCATTAATGCTAGACCTCAAATGGCGATTTAAGGTTTTCAGACATATTTTCAAATTCAACTAGTTCTGACCAAAGGAAAATCAGAAAAAAAGTTTTTGTTTTTTTCAAATTACTTGACATTTTTGATAGATTGTACGTTAAAGTGATTCAAGAAAATCCTCCGCAAATCTATCAAGCAGAATTAGCATTCACGGCAGAAAATCATAGAACTAATGTACATGAAGATCAATAACTGTAAAAATTTTAAAATCCAATGATTTTTCAGTAATTTGGTGAACATACACATACGTATTTCATACACTGTTTGCCCACAATAATATAAAATTTAGAACATTGTGCTGCTTGATAAAACTTACAGCAAAATAGAAAGATTTGCGCATATAAACTTCCAGTGAACAGCAACTTCTGTTTATGTAAAACCGATCCATTGTAGTTTTGAAATGTATACACTAATTTACCATTTGTTTTATAACATACACTGACTGCGACTGTAGCACACGCGACGCGTTGTATGAAAATCACAAGTGACGACGTCATCAACAATATTACTTTTTAAGGGGAGTAATTCGATCTTGGTTATCATTTAGCTGGGACATGATCGCAGGTAAAACAGACGCTGGAGACCAATTGTCGCCTATGTCAGATCTTAGTGACCCCCAAACAATCACGATGTTTCGTATGCACATTGCCAGAACTTCAGCAACTAGAATGGCAGAAATAGCAGTTGTCACGTGAAGAACTGGATGTAAGATTATGACTACCTGGGGAAAAGGACACGGAGTTGCCTCCAAATGTGCAAATTGTAGAAGTCATAGGAATATATGTGGTAAGGATATGCGAACTTTGGCGCAGACTCTAAAACGAAAGCACAAGATCATGCCACCACACATAGCAAGCAGCGGAGTTGAACACCAGTCGGAATGATTCCATTTCCGACTTGGAAGTTCGTGAGGAACTCCATCATACCGGTGCTTATGGTGGTGCTGCAGACCACAAATCTCTGATTATCAACATCAGTGCAACAAAACGAGTAAGGTAATGTAAAACACATACAAACTGCAATGCTAAAGACTGGCAACGTTTCAACTCGTCTAATGAATCCTTCTTTACATTGTTTTCCACTACTTGTAGAAGATACGTATTACAAAAACTTGCATAATCTTACCGCTCTCATGCCTACCAGCACCACCGACTGCTTGGTACCAGCTCTAAAGCATCGAGATGATCCTGTGCTGTGTCATTTCATAGCATTAATTAAGGCCACTGTTTGTTCTTCAGATTCGCGTCACGCCTGCAACGTACGAACCCATCCTTGACTACCACCTGCATCCAATGTCGCAAGACGTTTTCGCTAATGATGCTCCCGCGGTTCAAGCAGTTAAGCAACCTGGCATTGTGCGATACGTGTCACATTGTGATTTGTAATGTATCAGATAAGGTACAAAAGTTACTCTGGAAACTTCAGTCTGCATACCTGAATATTATTGAACATCTGCTGGAGTATCTGCATCGAAAAGTCAGATCACAGACTCTCTCCAACAGCCGTAAACATATTAGGATATGTTTCACAGGAAAAATGATCACAAATTCCATTATCGTATGCGCATGACTCACATAATAAGCTTATTTGACGATGAAGTGCTTCTGTTCACGAAGCTCCAAATCGTCCTAAAATTTATTATAAAGAAGTTCTGCACAAACCGTAAGATTTTCCATTGTTTTGATATACCCTTGTATGTCAACATTTCTTTACCACTTGGAATTAACAGAAACAGAGACTTGAAATGCATTCTAAAAAGCCGTCAGGAGGAAGCTGGAACAAATCATACTGCAGATAGAATTATAAGATATTGAATTATGCTGCATATTAACACTCAAAGATTCACTGCCATGTGTTTACCTGACCAACTCTCACACTATGAATTTCATAAGTTTTTAGTTTTACATCATTCTAAGAGAACTATGATGAAGTGTATTTACTTTTCAAATTTTTTTAAACTCATGAATTTTAGTGCTAACTTTAAATGTGAAAAATAAATTTTATAAAAAAAAACAGTGCAAACTAATGTTTTAGAAAAAAAATGACATACCTTCCTGAAGGTTCTTATAGCCACCAAACAAATATTAAACTTAAATTTCTTCTCTATATTTTAAAGTTGTGATGTAGGATAAGAATACTATACCGGAAGTCCTGTTTTACTGACATGGATTTGCGGCATAAATGCGATATATCTAATAATGATATACATGTAGTAATGAACGGACAGCTCTTGAAAATTTGGACAACTGGTCAAATCACTCCAGATTTATATTTGTGCTGCTACAAGTTCCTCGTCCAAATTTCCTCTTGACATACTGCATAAGAGGAAATGTTTCTTGTTGCAGTCCGGTATATTAATGTACTTATATTTATTCGGAGTTTTTATAAAAAATATATCGTTTAATCTTATTTAAAATTAAAGTTTATGAATAAACTACTGTTTAAACTTCGGCTTGGAAGAATCTCAGAGAATAAACTGTTTCTTATATTTCTGTTATTTTACACGCGAAGTAGAGGGTTTACTTACTTTATTTTTTAAAAGTGCGCTATACTTTGAAAATTTACTTTGAACACCCTTAGTCTTTATTTTCCTCTATGTTTCAAAGTTATATTATTGGATAACGGCCTTTAGTTTATATTTTTCGGCTCACAGTCAATTAAATATTTTCAGTAATATAAAATTAAGTTTTTTTGATTTTTACAATTTAATAATACTCAGTTGAAAAACAAAATAATATAAAATTGGCTCATCACGGTTTGTGCCTAAATAATGTCCCCGATTCATTCACGGACCTTGACTGCTACTTTTACTTGGGTTGCCGTCTTCGATTTATCAATTGAATAATCTCTTAGTTCAAACATTGCAACGGATGGCAGGGACGAAGAATCCAATATAAGTTAAACATAAACAAAATATTTTTTTTTTGAAATAATTTAATGAAAAATTAGATTTCCATTTACGAACACCGGTTTTTACAAATACAAAATAGTAGAAACAACATCTGCAGGGTACATTCAAGGACCCCCGAAGAGCATTTCGCATCACAAAATTTCATTTTTCTGTTAAAAATAAATCGAAGATAACAATTCGATTCAAATCTATTAGTTCAAAAACTAGTTTTATTTGCAAATAAAATACTGTTCCTACGTTTTCAAAAACAAAATACAGTTTATTTTTCGCATATCGTCTATAAATCAAACTCTTACATTCTGAACAGCATTCTCCTTGAAGCTTTAATAATATTTGATAACACCCTGAACCTCGAATTCTGGCACTGAGGACGATGAATATTAGGAAATGTATAACACTTGTTGAATGATTGAGTTCACAATATTCCAGAAATTTCCTGTTGTAAGTTTACCAATACGGAGGATACGGTGATTAAGCTGAAATGTAAAAAGTAGCGTTGAAGGAATACCATCTTTTATCGCATATCCCATCAGGCTCTTACAGTTACTGGGATACATCATCAAGATAATGATCATCACCATGAAACATTTTCAGTCCATTTCTGGAGGAATGCTCCGACAAGCATGTTTTCCAATTTCTCTCTTAAGTCAGTCTCCCCAGTGTCACTGAGGCATTCTATCGAATTTCATCCACGAGCTTCTCTCTAGTAAGAAACCTAATTGGTTGTTATTTAGCTTTCCTTGGTCCAAAAGGAAGTAAATATCTCGTCCATTTTTATTTTGTCCAGCACTTTGCTCTAAGCCGAGGGAAGGCAGATGTCCTTCATGCTGCTGAATCTGTCTGGTCCTTTCCGGTCATGTTGAAATGGACCAGCACCGCGGTTTTCTATAGGTCTGTGAAGCATTAGTTCATGAGGCATTCATTTAGGAGCACCACGAAGTATCCACGATTGGCATGATGGTATGCTCTAACGATGCGAAGTAGAACCGAACATTTCTCGGTGCTGTGTTGTTCTTGAGGTTGTTCAATGCGTCCGCAACCTCTTCCCTCGTGAACTTTAAATCATTCCCTGCGTCAAGGGGGCACCCTATATTAATCCCTCATTTCTTTTTGCAGTGGGGATTCCACTTGTTCCCTATCATCTTGAAAGTGGCAATTCAACATACGTAGTTTCATAGTCCCATCTAGAATG